>JALMGA010000011.1:24937586-25290086 GCA_023333525.1 Aspidoscelis tigris stejnegeri
TCCACAAAAGCTCATGCCACCAACCCTTCTCCTCTTAGTCTCCAAGTGGTCCCCCTAGCATCTGAAGAAGTAGACGTGTCCATGAAAGCTCATGCCACCAACCCTTCTCTTGTTAGTCTCCGAGTGCTACTAACTACCTTGCTGGACAATCCTAATTTTAGAACTGCATACAAGACAAAACATACATCCATGCTTTCTCTCAGCTCAGGTACAAAGTTAGCACCTCTACATAGGTGATGGCAAAACTCAATCCAGGATGCCTCAAGGGCCACCCATGGGAACCGCTCTTTGTTCTTCAGGGACCATTGCGGGGGAGGGGGGAGGACGTCCTCTGAGAACTTCTACTAACTCAGGAAAGTGGGTAGGAATGCAAAATCAGTATTATTCTCAGCGTCAGGGTTTATTTTATTTTCTCCAGACAAGAACCCAAGATAGCAGCCTTTGAAACACAAAATGCGTGCTGAATGCTGGGCTGAAGATAAAAGCAACGTCTCCAGATTAATTACTAAAGGGAGAAGGAGAGGGGGAGGGGGGAGGGGGGAGAGAGAGCTAATTTACTCCCATCCGCACCCAGATCAGCCAGCAGGGGGGAGAAGCCAAAATGGCCAGTCAGCAGCTGTTAGAGGCGTGAAGATAAATGAGTGAAAAAAGGAGATAAATGCATACAAATTGAGTTCACATCTGTACTGTTAATATATCTCTTTTGAAAAGCTTGTGTCATCAGTTGGAGTGTGAAGTCCTGCTGTTAACCCTCCCACCCCCCTGGATTAAGACTTGAAACCATTCACTCTGCAGCCTCCTTGATCTCTCAGTTCTCACTTTCCCTTCCTGCTGTCAATCCAAATCTCCCATCAAGCCTTTCCACACAGAAGGCCAAAAACAGCATCAGCATCAGGCTGGAGGGGAAGGGCCGCCTCGTTGTCCTGCCTTGGACCCACATCCACAATTGGGTTCCATGCACCCAGAACCGACCTGAAGGAGTCTAATAATGCATGCCCTGCCTTGCACTGCCGAGACACCCAGCAGGCAGGCTTTACCAACAAATGTGGTAGCACAACCGCACAACCGAGGCCCCCTTTGGATGGGGAGAACATAGTGCCATTATGGTACTGCTGTGGTGGGGGTACCTCTCGTATCTGTGGAAACTGCACCATACCCCTGCTATTTCTCCCCTAAAAAGCATTAGAAACGATTGCTGGTTATGGGAGACCAGTGCTGGTCACGGGTAGGGGTGCACACAGATGCAATGTTCGACACACGGTTTGTAACGAACTGAATATTCAAAAATCCAAATTCGTACAAACAAGGACAAATTAATGTCTGGACATTCGATTCAATACAAATACATTTGCATGTATTCGTACCTGTATGCCTCCATACGTATCCCCTGTTCATCCCGTACAGATGTGTATGAGATGCATACTGGTACATACAAGACGCATATGCACCCATACTAGATATGAATGTCCAAATTATTTGTACAAATAACTCAAGATATTTGCATTCATCCGAATTCAGAAATCCAAACATCCGGACACTCAATTTGTATAAGTATGTCTGAATTTGTGGAAATTCGTACAAATAATAAACATTTTGAATATTCGTGCACATCCCCAGTCATGGGTTTTCCAGCAATCACTCTTTTTACCTACCTTCGTTCCTCCATCCAGCATGCATGCATGGAGGGCAAAATAGGTATCCAGGCATGCATGGAGATACTGGCATGCACATCTGGGTATTTGAGGTGGCTAAATGCCAGGATGTGTGGCTCAGTAAAATGCACCGGTGCCATGTAGCTAGGAGGCTATAATTGCGAAGGGAGGATTCCCCACATTATCATATTCAGACACCATTTGGAGGCAGCCCGAGTGAGTTCTGACCATCAAATGGAAGTTTTGCTATGGGTGGCGTTGCATGGTTGGTTGGACGCAAGCCGCAGCATTGTAAGCTGCAGCATGGATAATGTGCAAATGTTATGGCAATCCACATGTGACAGAATGCGCACGCATGAGATGAATAGACTGGCAGTGCACAGAAGGTTGGTGTGAAAGGCCTGAGATAGGCCTTTTGGCTTCCTTCCTTCACTCCAAGCCAGCACAGGCCCGCAAGTGAAGCTGTTGGGAATTTTAACCCAAAATATCTGCAACAGATCCAGGGTGAATTCAACATGGTTTAAGAGCGGGTTCAAAGTGGATCCAGGGCAGATTTGGCACTTACAGAGCGGGTATGTTATGGGATACATATGTGTTCATATTGGATACGTATCAGGTACATATGCGTTCATATTGGATATTCATAAAAATTCATGTGAATACATGTGTATCGAATAGAATCCTACCACATTCGAAGGGGGTTTATTTGAACAAATACAAATTTTCTTATATTCAACTCATTACAAAGCAAATGCAAAAATCCCCATTTGTGCGCATCCCTAGCTTGAAGATGGCGAAGGTACATGCATGGGGTTGTAAACGGTACTCTCATTTGTCCAGCAACTATGGTGGAGCCCTTTGCATCTGTATACGCATTGGATTAAAACTGACCTCTCAGGCTGACTGGAACAGCAGGTCTGGAAACAGCCTCCCAGGACCTCCTGAGGACACCCAACCCAGTTTTACCCCCACCCACTCCCATGAGATGCAACCATCTACTTTGCTGCAAAATGCACCTAAATCCCACCCTTCCTTCCTTCCTTGTTTTGGATACCATGTTGACTATGCTAGGGGATGGGATGAGAAATCTGTAGTATTTCAAGTCTCGCCACCGTGCTCTCCCTCCCTCCCTCCTTCCCTGCCAGCTCCGCCACATCCATTCTCAGGCCTTTCCTCCCACCAGCAATAACGTCCCCAGTGTGGCAAGACTCCAGATGGCGCCCCATTAGGTCACACTTGTTTGTTGTTTGGTAAACAGAAGTTTAATTCAAGTGCTGAATTGACAGCTTGTCCTAAAAGACAATTTTCTCGTTGCAATGTTTCAAATGCCAGCTCGGCTTTCCGGTATAATGTTATTTCAACTGCCTTAAAGGGATAAAGTTCCTTTCGATTAAAAAAAAAGAAAAGAAAGAAGGGGGAGGGGTAAACGGAAACCCAGGAGAAATGAGCTTTTGTTTTGTTTTATTTTTTTTTAATGTCAACAGCCTGAATGAACTGGCAAACTTTACACGGCATTCTTCTGGGCACCTCAGGCAAATGTTGGAGGTTTGGGGCACCTGGAAGGGCGCCCATTCCAAGAAATACCAGACTTGCAATGTGACCTTTGTTTCCTGCACCCTCAGGAGTGATCTAAAGGCTCTATATTGGGTCAGTCACACCCTCGACTCCAATCAGTAGTTGCTGGTGTCCGTTCTAGGGATGCCGTGAGCATCTGAAGTTGTCTGCTTGGCAGCTGGACCAGGGCAAGGAAGACCAGGCTGATACCAACCTTGCACAGCAAAGAAGCCATCACAGTCCCTCCCTGTGCTTACCTTTGAAACTGAAGGGTAGGATGTAATGCCACCTGTCCTGGTTTAACAGGGGGACAGATTTTGGAAGTGCACCAAATCCCCCTAGGGCTTGGAGGCCAGGAACAGGTGCACCTTCCTCCAGTGGAAGAAGCACTCTCTGGTGCCATGGAGATTGGTCGGTCGGTTGGTCGGTCAGTCGGTCGGTTGGCTGGTCAGTCAGTCGGTCGGTTGGTCGGTCAGTCAGTCAGTTCATTGCTGGTGGGTGGGCAGGCAGGCAGGCCTTAAGCCTAAAAAATCTCTAAGCCCCTTTTCTGCTCTAGGCCTTATTCTAGATTATATTTTGGAATAAGGACCTGCCATCCACATGCTGATGCAGGACAGCAGATCCTGGATGAGGCCTTCCATAGGCCAGGTCCATATTCCACGGTATAGGCCAGTACAGAAAGGTCCTCAGACAGGCTTACAGTATATAATCTTAGACGAGTCCCTGCCCTCAGGCTTACACTATGAAAAGGCATGGCAGGCAAGAAGAAGGGACTGAGAGGGAACCCAGGAACTCAATAGCATTGTTGCCCTGGTGTCAGGTAGATGGAGGCGTGCCGACGTGTTGACCTCCCGCAGCCTGGGAACAGAATGGGTGCTGGAGGGGGGGAGGGCAGTTGAGGATGGAATCCAACATGGCTAGTCCATTGCGGGGTAGATAGACCCTGGTGGCACAACAGCTGCCCAGATTCATGGATCAAAAGAAAGACTATTCCACCTTCAGAAGATAAGGCTGTGTCCATACTAGAGGCAAGGAAGGGTGGTCAGCATGGGGGCAGGGGGAGGCCAAAAGAACTTGGTCCTGATGCAATCCTCTGGAGGTGCTGGAGCCTCTTTGTTTAGACACACACACCCTCAACAAAAGGCCTTTCTGTGAGCTGAAGTCTCCCCGAATGGTTGGCAGGTGTGCCTGTGGAATAAATTGGGAAATGGCTGAAAATGATCGTTTCTTTTCAAGGGGATGATTCACTCTAGATCACAGAATAATAGGGTTATAGAAGAACAACAGACGCTCAAATAACCAATATCATTGAAATATTTCCTAGCGTAGAGCAAGGTTGAACTATGCTGGAAAAAGACCTTTTATCATTCCAGCAGTGAGTGAGAAGGACTCAATTTTGCAATAAATACATTATACTAACTCTTAGGCTGCTTCCAGGCGTGCTTTACATACAGAGAGGTTCTCAGCATTGGGGCTGGCTTACTGACAGGTCCAAGCAGCATGTGGGGACTGTCACAGTCTGTGGCTGCGTCCAGACTTCTTTATACTGACCAGCGGAATGAGCAGTCCCGATCGAGGTGTCACACACAATGATTGATGGATTGTCATGGCATTGCATTATCAGATTGGTACCTCGCACTTACCTTAATGCTGATCCGAGGACACTGACTGCACAGTAGAGAGGAAATTTGAATTTTCCCTCCAGTCTGGGCAGAATGGTGAGAGCAACATAACGAAAGCAAGAAGGGCAGCTCAAATCTGATTGGCTGCCTCAACTTGCATGGTGGTGCGCACTGACTCAGCTTTCGCAGCTTCTGATGGGAAGCTACAGAGCTGTGTTTCGAGTCAGGACAGCCAGTCATCACTGCACAGTACCTTTAACTGTAGATTTATTCCATAAGTCTGGAGGCAGCCTGTGAGTCGCTTAATTCACAGTAAAAACCAGTGCAGCTTTCCCCAGCATGATTTCACATACCAGTGGCATCTGCTGAAGTACAGCAGCATGACTTCACCAGAAACTTCTGGGGGCTCACCAAAGACCAAGGGAAGAATCACGGTGGTAAGTTCACGGTGGTAAGTTCACGGTGAGCGTGCGTGGCCTCACTATGTATTGCTCCAGGGCCGCATCAGGGGCCACCAGTAAATGAAACCATGCTGGGGATGGCAGCCCACGCAGGTCCAACAGACCATGGCAAGGGAAAATGATAGGTTCCCATTTTTATCCAGCGTTTCCTCTGGGGGCCACCTTGGGGTACAGTGGTTTGGTCTAGTGGTTAGGGATTCTTATCTGGGAATACCAGGATTGATTCTGCTCCCCTCCACCAAGCCAGCTGGGTGACCTTGGGCTAGTCACAACTCTTCTTTGAGTTTTCACATCCCCATCTACCTCACAGGGTGTTCAGTTGTGGGGAGAAGAACAGAAGGTTTGTCAGCTGCTTTGAGTCCCCTTAAATGGGTGAGAAAAGTGGGGTAGAAAAGCTAGCTCTTCTCTTCTTCTTCAATAGATAAGTCAGATAGAACACCCACTGCTAAAGTCCATTTCTCCCCAAAAACTGCCTTCTCCGGTACCCAATAATATACTTGTGTCTGCCTCCTTCATTGCTGGAAACAAAAGGTCTTTTCACACTACAGCCGAACGCATCTTTACCTGCCTAGGTGTGAATAAGGAATCCATCACCGCATGGTCTAGCCCCAAAAGGCAGAAACACAGGCCGGAGTCCCTGTCCTCAGCTGCTGCCATTGGGTCACAATCGACCCAAGGGTGAGCAGCCGGGGTCCGGCAAGCATTCAGCCTCTGCAGAACACAGTCGCCTCAATTGTAGATGCCCTTTGGGTCCACCCTCCAACCATGGCCACGCACCTCCCTGCACTTGTGCACGAGAGCAACTTACCTGCTCGACACCGGAGTCTGGACTGGCAAGTCTGGGGGCGGGGTTGCTGGTCCAGTTTGCGGCGTTCTGCGCCTGTGCGCGCCAATGAACAATTACAGTCCCAATTGGGACTGCAACAGCAAGCATGGCAACGGGACAGGCCGTCCCACTCTCGCCCCACCCTCAACAGGGCCTGCCAGCTGTTGGGCTGACATCGGCCCAATGGCCGAGGCCGGGGGGGGCGGGGCCCACAGCTGTCCAGCCGGGAGAGTGTGAATACTCTCCCTGCTGTATAGCTGTGGAACAGTCTGGGGTGGCCATGAACAGCCTGGGACGGGTGCAGAGCATAGGTTCATGCTCTACACCCAGAATGTGATTAGCACAACTCTGGGATAGGCTGGGAAGGTTCCAAATGGAACCGGCCTCCAGCCATTGCATATGCTCTGTCCCAGAGCTGCCCTGATCATGCTACGGAGGGGCTAGTGCGGATAAGCCTCAGATGCTGCATAATTAGATTTACCGAGCATCAGATACAGGAGGCCCTGTACAGTTAGCAGAGGCAGATGAACTTTCTAAAGTGGCTTAGCTAGAATTAGCGTTACAGATGGTCTCAACCCCAGGAGAGAGTTTAGCAACTTCCGCTGCTGACATATTCAAATTCCAGGCTGTTTGCTGTCTCAGCCATCTGTAGCCAACGGAAAGGTGTTTGCCATGGTAAAGCGCCTCCAGCTGAGGAAACTCCAAGATGTCGGCTCAGTGTAACAGACCTGAAGGGAGTTAGAACACCGTCAACATGCAAGCTACCGACACGATGGAGCGCGTGAGATCCTGGGGCTTTTTGCACTTACCTTTAGGAATGGTCCAGGCTCTCGGCTGGCCTCCTTTTGGGGCTCATCTTCCACACTCTGGTGCAGACAAGAGACCCCCTGCCCCCTGCCAGCACTCTGTGTCCACACTAGATGCAGTCTGGGTCAGCCTAGTCCACAAAAATGGCCGCCTAGGCCAGGATAGCAGAATATTCGAAAGATTCAAAATTTCATCAAATTCATTCAAATCCGGACATCCAAATTCGAATCAAATATCTATACATTTGTTTTTTAGCATTCAGACAAATTTTGAATCTTGCAAATCATTTGTACGAATCATTCTGACATTCATATGTGTATAGATAAGTACGCATTACATACGTATAGTACGCATCTTATCCATATCCGTATGCATTTGTACGGGATGAAAACGGGATAAATACCGAATAAAAACGGAATGCGTACAAATGCGTACAGACACAGATACGAATGTTGTTGACATTCATATCTTCAAATATGGATCGAATATTCGTTCAAATAGATACAAGTGTATTTGAATCGGATTCTAATCTGAATCAAATGCAAGAAAATGTGTATTCATTCGAATAGATCTCCTTCGAATGTAGAGGGATTCATATTCAGTAGGAATGTCCAATCCCCTACTAATCCCATATGAAGCTTCATATGAATGTATTGAAACACTCAATTTAAATTCGAATGTCAATCTTCAAATGTGCCAACATCATTCTTATGAATTTTGAATATGGAAGGTCGAAATGTGTCCTTCTAGGACTCCAAGGGCAGGAACATTACTAGTTGACCATCAGAGTCCCTGCACCAGGCTCCAAAGCTTGTGTGACCTTTGGGGTGGGATGGGGCCTGATCCAAGCTCACCCTCTGCTTTTATCTGGGGGAGAAGGACTACTCCAGCCTGGAACCACTGCAGTTGGAACAATTCCAGCTGGGCCACTCCCCCCTACACAAGTGCAGAAATGACCTCAGAGTCTGTCTCCGCTGTTCCAAAAGGAAGTAGAGTGTATACATCTCTTCAGGCTCCCAGCCGTCCAGGCTCTGAGGCCTGGGAGAAACTCTGGAGATGGCAGAACCTTTATTGCATGGCCCCATGTAGGGAAGGACAGGAAATGGCTGCAGGAAGTCAAGCATTCTTAACCTGGCCTTTAACCAGCTCGGGCAGAAAGCAACCTCGGTGAGGATGCATGACTTATCCCACTATATTTGGATATTCTGAAATGAAACATAGATATTCCAGAATGTCCATGCTTTATTCTGGAACATCCAGATGCAGCAGAATAAGTAACATCTGGATGCAAGTTAAATTCCTCCTGATATTATCATCCGTCTGCAGGGAAGGGAAGGAGACCACTGAAGATAGCAAGCACAATGAGATAATGAAGAAAAGAAGAGTTGGCTTTTCTACCCCACTTTTCTCACCCATTTAAGGGGACTCAAAGAGGCTGACAAACCTTCTGTTCTTCTCCCCACAACATAACACCCTGTGAGGTAGGTGGGGCTCTGAGAGCTCAGAAGGGAGCTCTGCCATGTGCCTCCAGTTCCTCTTGAAAACAAAAGAGGAAAAGTCACTGAGTTGCCATCAAAAGTAAAGGCAGCAGAGAGAGCAACAGAAAGGAAGGAAGTATTGCACAGAAGTGAACCCTGAGCTTGGTCTGAGTTCCCTTGCTCTTCTGAGGTGTGATAGCTCAGAAGGGAGCTGTGACTAGCCCAAGGTCAGCCAGCTGGCTTCATGGAGGAGTGTGGAAACAAACCCGGTATTCCCAGATAAGAGTCCAGCTCCCTAAGCCCTAGACCAAACTGGCTCATCCATGGGTGTTCTCCAGCCCTTGGAGGTGGACAGCAGGCCCATGGGTGGTGCTGGCATGAGGAGGTCTTTCCCCTTGACCTTGACAAGCTGCCCTGGTCAGCCCACAGAGATGCAGTCCTATGCTTGGGAAATCTGTCCCATTCAGCTCATTTCGTTCAGTCACAATTTACTGCCAATGCATTCCATCGTCACTGCATTAACAGTAGATCAAAAAGAGAAGAGGAAAAGAGGGAGGATATAAGAGCAATGGAAAGAAGTAAAGACGCCCTTGAACGGAGCTCGATTCTTGGTGAGGACAAGGACACATCAATGCACCTTTCTTAGTAATATTATGGAAGTGGTTTGTCATTATCTTGAATGGAGAAGGTGACGGCTTCACCCAAGACCTTCTAAATGCAAAGCCGACGATTCGGCACCCGGGTAAAAAGGTTTTCAGCTGGTAAATGCTAACATGCCTATCTAGTCACGTCAATTGTCGCTGAGCACAAAAGTGGTCATGCCTTTCCGTGACTTGTGCCGTGGTTTCTCCGTTGCTTCCCTTTCCCCCTTTTCCTATATAATTTTTTTTTCTTTTTCAGCAGGAATAATGATTTCCATATTCATTTTATTCTCAGAGAAACCTAGTGATGGAAATTGAACTGAGCGAGTTCTTAGGTCACCCAGTGAGGTTCAAGGCATGAATGAGCATTTTCAACTTAGATCTCTCCACGCTGTAGCCAGGATTCTATTACTGCACCGTTCGTAGCTCACTCAGGTTTATATTCGCATGTGGTTTTTTAAAAAGTGGTACTTTTGAAGCAGCTTAAAGTTGGCTTGGGGACAGTTTGCAGATGGGTCCATCCACATACCCATCTGCCCATCGCCTTCTTTTGACCATTCCAGGCTGGAAAAGATGGATTAGAGACAGGGGCTTTTTCACACTTAACTGACTAGTCTGCCAAGCACAAGGGATGCTAAACTTCTGGTAAAGGAGAACTATTTGCATTTGCCACAAGGAAAGCTTCCACAGAGCATCCATTACTGGCCAGAAGTGTGAATGGTCCTCCCATTTAACAGCCTGCGCCGCTGCGTCCAAAGCCAGAAGTTCTACCTTCTCGCTGCTGCAAATGGCCGCCATCAGCTGCATCATCGTGTTTCATGACATGCTCGGACGTCGTTGCAGAGGGGCAAGTTCAAGTGCAGGGACATGATGCGTCCCACACTGCCAGCCTTTGCAATAGGCTGTTTTCCATCTCAGAGTGCCCGGGAGTGACTGGAGAACGGTGCAGGTCCATGCCTTCGGCTGAAGTTGCCTACCTGGCGTGGGCATACCTAGGAGGCTCTCATTTGTTTTCTCGAGTTCCATTATAGAAGGAAGGTGGAGTATGAATGGGCTAAATGAAATGTACGAAAATGAACGGCACATCATTCGTGGGCTGTGACTCAGTGTGCTGATCCCGCAGTTTTATGCTGCCCTATTGAACATTTCTGTGACTGACAGGCTGGCTGATTAAGCAGTTTTCCTCCATCTCCCTGCAAAATGCCAAAAATAAATGGTGTTTGGTGACATGGAGAAATTGGCTGGAGGAGGCTCCAGAAAGCAGCACTTTGCAGTAATGTGACGTGTCATTCATTAATGTAATATGCCCTGCATGGAGCTTTTATCCCTGGACCCTCAAAGGAATTTTAACCTTGTTTGCTGATCACCTGGCTCTTACAGCGCCTGTCCCAAAAGGAAGGGATTCGAGAAGATGAAAGACTGCCATTTGGATGGAGCCCTTCTAATGCTCGCTGTGGCTTCCTTGCAGGTGGGCCAAAAAGGGGCACATTATCAAAGAAGCATCGGGAGACTCATATGAGGCCATCGTGGACCACACCTACTTCTTTGAGCCTATCTCCTGTGAGGTGACCAATGCTTTGGGCAGCACAAATATCAGCCGGACAGTAGACGTCTACTGTAAGTATGAGTCAGCTGCTGGACCCTAAGGCCTGGTCCACCAGGTTTTGCCTTAGCTTGTTCCCTCATCGTCTGGAATTTGGCTATGCTAGGGATTAGGACAATGCTTCTTAAAGAAACTGGACGTGGGGTTCATATATAAGAGGAACACCAGTGTTTCACCCATGATTATAAAAAGAGACCATAGGGAAACCTCAGTAACTCTTGAGTAATTCTACAGTTGCAGGGCTGCTTCATGGAGAAACTGTCTATGAACCTGCTTCTCAAGCTAAAGTTAGAATGATAAGGGCCAGGCCTACCTTCCAGCGCACTGATATAGGCAACTTCTTCTACACCTGGGGCAAGTTCCAAAGGCTACCCGAATAGATGCCTAGGTTCATCCTCCAGGATGGAGAGACAGAGAGGAGACTTCTAAAGGCTATTTATGTTTCCACTGGTAGCTTATTATGCAGACTTGCAGGGGAGAAACCCCCTCCCCCCTCTCCTTTCTGTCATACCCTGACTACATTGGGGCCGGCAGCAGTTTTCCCCGCACCGTAGCACAGCAGTAGAAGATGAAACACTTTCCCACTTCCCCTTTGTATTGTGCTAGATTGGTACAGAGCAGCGAAATGGCAGGGCAGAAGGAAAAACCAGGTGGGGAAGGGAGGGAATAGATATGGCTACGGGGAAGGAAGCAAAGGAGGAAGGAGGCACCAGATTTGCACAGCATTGGCACAGCATGAAATGGCAGGCATTTTAAAGTCTTTCCGATCCCTGTCTCTTTAAGTAAAATCAGACTTTCCCCGCGATGGTCTGATATCTCCCTACATTGAAATGTCTGATCTCTCATGACATTGCAAGCTCCTCAGTCTCACACTTTCAGCCAAGCCCAAACCTTAGCATGTAATGGGGAGAGGGGGAAAGGGGGAGGGAATCAAGCTTGTCATTGGATCAGGGGAGACTGAAGAGAACTCCCCTGGAGCATGGTTCCCTCCCCCAAAAAACTGCTTGCTGTTCCCATTGCTAAATAGCGAGGATTATTTCTAAATCCAGCAGCAAGATTTCTTTTTATTCAAATATAAATTTGCATTTCAGGACCTTTGATCCTCAGAAACTGCAGCGTCCTCTGTTCCTTTGGGAATGCTCAGCTCTGAAAACTAATTCAAAGCTCTTTAAATCTTGAATGGGAATGCGCCCTAAAAGCCACTTCCAGAGAGTTGAGGGCAGGGGAGGGTTTTGGCTTCATCTTCTGCTTGAGAATTGCCAGGAGCAATTGGCTGCCATTGGGCAAGACAGGTTCCTGGCCTACATGAGCTGTGGCTCAATCCAGCAGAGTTTCTCTGCTTTAATCCCTCGAGCAATTATCCATTAAGAGAGCTGGAGATCCAGTGCAGGTGCTTACCATCCCTCTTTCCACCCTGAATCTGCTGCAAAGAATAATATAGGAACTACAATTTCTTATTTGCAGTTGGGCCACGGATGATGACGGAACCACAATCCCTCCTTGTCGACCTTGGATCAGACGCCGTATTTAACTGTGCATGGATTGGAAACCCATCTCTGACCATCGTGTGGATGAAGCGAGGCTCAGGCGTGGTAAGGAAAAAGGAATATCGGGTACCGAACCTTTGAGGTGACATTTGCTAAGCTGAGAGGAAGCAAAGGTGCGAGTCACAGATACCCTAGGCTGGACTACCATTCAGCATTGGTTCAATGTGGGCATGATCTGCCATGTCCCATGGGGTCAGCTCTCCTAGGGGTTTTGTCCAGGGTCATTTAAATCCTTCAGACTTCATATTTTCTGTGCTATTTCTGGGCAAAATTGCCCATGGCCATTTCAAATGCTTCAAAAAGAATTGAATTAGCTTTGCTAATCCTGCAAACCCCCCCCCCCAAAAAAAGTATGTTTTTGTCCAGGTTCACACAGGGATCAGATCTGAATTGTTGCTTTATAGTCCCTGCGTGCTGCAGAACTTAGAACATAAGAACATGAGTATACCTGCTGGATCAGACCACACAGTCTGTCTAGTACAGCATCCCGTCTCACACAGAAGCCCACCGATTGCTTCTGGGCATCTAGCGTAGAGGACAAAGGCAAACCTGCTCTTGAATCCCTGCAAAAGGCCTTTGGCAGCATCCTGCCTGTCCCTCCAGCCTGGATAGCATCCATTCTAGTAGCCATTGATGTACCTGTTAGCTTGGGGGATCAGTGCAGCCTGGTCCTCAACTAGTTCATAAATACCCAAAGCGAAGGGGAGAGGGGAAAGAGAGAGGAGGGAGAATAGGCTGGAGATAAAATGTTATTTTGGAGGGGGTGTTATAACGTAGTAATACTCAGAAGACTCGGCGGCATAAGGAATAGGTGTGCACCATGCCGCACAAAGTTCTTTGAGGACTTGGGGAAATACTGTGTAAATGTGAGTCACTGCATCAGATAAAACCTTTGCTCTGAGCAACACCATGCTAATGTCCAGCGGGCAGTCCCCGCAGCAACAGAATGAAATAGCAGCGTTGGTTTGAAGTTCAGGAGGCCTAAATAGCTGTTGCCAAGCTGTTAAATCAAACGTGTTAGTGGCCTGCAGAGTTAACGCCTGCCCACTCCATGTTGCTTATGACATTGGCATCTTCTTGTAAAAAGCCAAAAGTGTTCCTTCTTCTTCATCATCTTCTTCATCTGGGAAACAGCCCTGTGAGGTAGGTAAATTCATGGAGAAGAGGGCCATTAATGGCTACAAAAATAGATGCCTAAGGATTGCCTCCGGGTTGGGGAGACACAGGCAGGATAAAGGTGTGCACAAATGCAATTTTTGACATTTGTTTCATAATGAATCGAATATTCAAAAATTTGAATTCATATTCATATTTTCATAGTGTGTTTGCCAAGAGACATGATATATTTTCAAGGACAGTGTGTTTGCCAAGAGACGTGATAAGATGTCTTCAAAGAGTAACTGGTCTAAACCAGTCAGATATGGACTTAGTTTTTACTGCGCATGTCAGAGAAATCTAATATGTATGGGTTTTTTTCTATATAGGCGTTACGGGAATATTATAATCACCGGCCGTGGTTTCAGGGTATAAATTGTCTTCTGGAATGTGGGAGGTTCGAAGTTTGTCTTGATGGGGTTATGGAAAGCGAGCTTCCTATGCTGCAGCATACAAAAATAAAACGGAATCTTTTTCTCTCTGACCCATCTGCTTATTGAGAAACTAATATGAATAGCATTTGCTGATAGAGCGGCAACTTGTTTTCATAGTGGTCTGGAATTTTCCTAACAATATGAATAAAGAAAAACAAATGTCTGGACATTCGAACCAATACTATTCATTCAAATATTTGATACGTATCCAATGATACAAATCTCGTACGCATCTGTTTGCATCCTGTTTTCATCCCGTCCTTTCAGTCCTTGAAGGTGTCCATGCTGTGGTATCCATTGGTGGGGTCCTGGGAAAGAGAGAGAGAGTGGGGAGAGCTGGTTTAGTGGGAGGAGGGCAGGGCATGGAAGAGGTCAGTGAGTCGCCCTGAGCATTTGGCTGGCCTGAGTCTTGCTCTGGGGGCACATGGCCGTAGCCAAGGCCCTAGTGTGTTGCCCTGTCCTTCTCTGAGCTATGTTTTCCATCTGCAGATGTTTCCATGTCCACATGCATACACACGGAGCACAGGACATTCTATTAAATATTGACCTGGCCATGCCTTAAGATCTGGAGGGGAGGCCCTCCTGGTTGTCCCACCACCCTCAGCAGCAAAAGGGGTAGACACCCAGGAGAGGGCCTTCTCAGTGATGGCCCCTAGGCTATGGAATAGTCTCCCCTTTGAGGTGCATCAATTACCTTCATTGTACACATTTCAGAAGGCAGTGAAGACACACATCGGTTCAATGAGGATACACTTCCCACTTGCAAACACTGTTGTTTTAATACATACTGTTATTGTTTTAATATGTTGATTTTAAATGTTCTTACCCACCGTGAGACCTTTAGGCATAGTGCGGGATAGAAATACAAATAATAAATAAATACAAATAAATACATAATAAATAGAGGTACCCATGGATGCACCCAATGAAGTCCACTAGGAGTTGGCCATGACTTAGTGGAATCCAACAAGAGCAAATACCACCTTCCCCACTTACATGTATTGGGGCACAATTATTATATATAATGTTTTATACATGAGACACATTTATATAGTATGCATCCTTAAAGGGGGAAAAGGCATTTAGACTTCTCATCCCATCTGGATGTTCGGAAGAATCCATCTGGCCCCTGTCTCTGTTTTTGGCTGTTTTGGGGGACATGGGGACAGGTCAGGAGCAGGTCAGGAACAGACCGAGAAAACAGCTAATGCATTCATGAGTCCTTGGAGCTCGTTAGGTGGCAGGAAGGAGACCTCTGGGTCTCTCGCCAGAGAAAATTTTCGCATCTGTTTGATAAGGTTTGATTAACAGGAAGTGGGTGTTGCAGTTACCTTGGGCTGAAATGCGGAACAAAAGATATTCCGCATCAGGTAATAAGAACAGGAGGAGACAGCCAGTCACAGATGGAAGAGAAAGTTCCCCACCCACGGAAAACCGGGCGGGGGCGAATTTAGGCCGTGAGAAGGTCAAGGAGGCTGATTTATGTAACCGGACTAATAAAAAAGGGAAAGAGAGGTTTCCATGGCATTCACAATGCCTTCCACAGTTCCGTTGCTCAGAGGGGATCTTTGCAAAGTAGCCCTAATAGGAGTTGAATTGATTCCCATTATGAGCAGCATCCGGGTTAACCAAAGGCCAAGGCGCTGTTTAACCTCTCTGTGACAGGTGCAACTTTGTACACCATCACTAAGTTGAGCTGTCTTTGTGAGTAATCTTGGCTTGCAGAGAACTGAAATGCCAAAGCCTCAGGACAAAGAGATGTAGGTACCATCAGGTATGCGTTGAAGACGCTATTATAGCTGCTGTGTATACATTCTACACAGAAGGGTTGTGACACCGTCTCACGAAATCAGAAAGGTCACCTTCTCTTGGCAGCTTTTCAAAGCAGTCAGGTCAGATCTCAGCTCGTTGGGAGAGAAGAACAGTCTAGTATTCCCACAAGTGCTGTGGAACATAAGAGAGCCCTGCTGGATCAGGCCCTTCTAGTAGCCATTGATATATCTATCCTCTGTGAAGTGTGTCTATAAGGAACATAAGAGAGCCCTGCTGGATCAGGCCCTTCTAGTAGCCATTGATATATCTGTCCTCCGTGAAATTTGTCTATAAAGAACATAAGAGAGCCCTGCTGGATCAGGCCCTTCTAGTAGCCATTGATATATCTGCCCTCCATGAAATTTGTCTATAATGAACATAAGAGAGCCCTGCTGGATCAGGCCCGTCTAGTAGCCATTGATATATCTGTCCTCCATGAAATTTGTCTATAAGAAACTTAAGAGGAGCTCTGCTGGGTCAGGCCACAGTCCATCTAGCCCAACATCCTGACTCACACTGTGGGCCACCAAAATTGCTTTGCAGCATCTCAAGCAGGAGATGAGGACGCAACCTTCACCTGCTCTCCACTCCATACATATAACCTCACGAGCCACACACTGCATTTGGCTCACAGTGGATCCACAAGTGCTGCAAGATGAATTAAGGGTCAGGGCACCATCAGAGGAGGAAATCCTGCTTTGTGGTCATGGTGCCTTGTCCCCTGTCTCAGGGTGGCAGCATGGCCCTCACCTGGCTGCATCAGTTCAGCAAAGTATGAAAATTCACACACATCCCAGCGTGGTGGAAGTCCACCTCTCCAATCGCTGTGGAGGTGGTCATAGGGACCAGCCTAGATAGCTTCAAGAAAGGATTAAATACAATCGTGGAGGATTGGAGCACCAATGACTTCTAAAATGGATGCCCAGGTACTGCCGCTAGGATGGAGAGACAGGCAGGATGCTTCTAAAGTCCATTTGCAGGTAATCAAGAGCACGGGACAGTTTTGCCTTCATCCTGTCCTTGAGATGCCTAGAAGCAGTTGATGGACCACTGTCTGAGACAGATGCTATACTAGATGGGCTGTGGCCTTCATCCGGCATGGCTCCTCTTATGCCCTCATGACACAGCCTCCACTGACAGGTCTCTGCCTGTTTCTTCTGCACAAACTCCGTTCTTTGTCTATTTTTTTTAGGTCTGCATGGTCTTGTCCATTACTAGATGGCTGCTTCTCCCAGTCAATTATTTGCATTTATATGTGGCCCCTCATAGACACAGGGAAGATTTGGGTGCAAGGGGGAGGGATGCTGTAAATAAAAAATATATATTCTGGAAGAAGACAGGGGCAAACAGCATATCAGCCAGGCTGACTTGGTGGCACCTTTCCCTCTGCACCACCCTCATAATCTTCAAGCACATCATTCAGTCACGCATATTGGTTCTGTTTTCTGTACCTGAGTTGCAGAAATCCCTAAGTGGGAAATGAAGACAAACTCAGTTATTCCACGGACAGCTTGATTCAGAATTGATTTATGTAGCTGTGGACAATGGACTAAGAATTACTTTATGGCAACAAATTAGTATCAAGCCTCCAGTACAAATCAGAAGCATGTCAGGAGACTGGGAGCAGAGTCCTTCATCTTGTATCCGTGCTTCCATTGTTCTCAACCTTTGCCTTGTCCATCCATTCTGTCTTCTCTGCTTGGAAGGAGTGCTGAGCACCATTGCCTGTAAGGGCACGAGGGCATAAGAGGAGCCCTGGTGGACTGGTCCTCAGCTTTATCCCTGCAAAGAAAGCAGGAGGGAGACCGGCTCACGGTTGGACATTGTCTTCTCCTAAATCATTCATGGAACCGGGGATTTGATTTTGTTTGTCGTACTCAGGGGGTCGCCATTTTCTTTCCGTGTGGTTGGTTTTGTTCTGTTTTCCTTCTTTCGTATCACCACCCATTCTCCCCTGCCTTGGGCAGTTCATCTTGGAGGCATGCCTTTTCCAGGGCTCTAGTCACACTTCAGGTTTAATCCAGCGTCAGTCCACCTTCAGAGCAAGAGAACACCTCAGCAAAGAGACCAGTATTACACATTATCTGTCCCAAAGGTGAATTTTCTGAGTTATTTAAGACTGAAAGAAAACAGCCTGTCACTTTGCTGATATACTCTCCCTCTCCAAAGGTGAAGCTGGGTTAAGGTTTGGCTATAGTCCCACCTAAGGTTTAATCCAGCTTCAATCCACTTTCAGAGCGAGAGGACACGTCAACCAATTGACCAGTATTTTTCTTCCCACATTATCTATCCCAATTTTCTGAGTTATTTTCTGAAAGAAAACAGCTTGCCACTTTGCTAATGTATTCTCTCACTCTGAAAGTGGATTGAAGCTGGATTGAGCCTTAAGTATGACACCAGCTTTGGGCTGAGTAGTTCCAGTGGGTAGACGTTTTCTGTATTCAGAGTGTGTCCATCTGTGGTTTCCTGCTTCTTTTTACTCAGTGTCAACTATTCATATTATGACAACATCATCCCATACCTTAATCCATCTTCATCAGCAGCAATTAATTATGTGGAGCAAATAAATCCTCCATGCTATGCTGTTAGGCATGTGCAAGTATGTCGAACAATCAAAAGTTCAACACAGGGCAGCCCTGTATAAAAAACACAGTGTGGAATATTCCCCACCATCCAAATGAACAGCAGCAGCAACTTGCCTTGGATTGATGGTGCAAATCGGAAAGTCCCCAACAAAGAGGGATATGGCAGTAGCAGCTTGTATTGCTCTTTTTGGCCTTCATATTTTAACACGCTTCAGTGGAAAGGGGTTCCTAGAGGCTGCAGCACCCCCACATATTTGCCACACCAAAGTTTTAATCCACCTTCAGTGGATTAATCCACCTTTAATCCGCCTTTAATGTGAGCCAGTTTGTGCTCACAAACTGTGGGTAGGGGAGTCGGACTCTTATCTGGGAATACCAGGCTTAATCCCGCCCTCTGTCACGAAGCCAGCTAGGTAACCTTGGGCTAGTCACAGCTCTCTTCGGGGCTCTCACAGCCCCACCTATCTCACAGGGTGTTCTGTTGTGGGGAGAGGAATTGGAAGCTTTGTCAGCCGCTTTGAGTCCCCTTTTAAATGGGTGATAAAAGAGGAGTAGAATAGCCAACTCTACTTCTTCCTCTCTGGAGGTGTCCCAGTTGAGTTCTGCACTCCTCCATGATGCCAGCTGGGTGACCTTGGACTAGTCACAGCTCTCTTCTGAGCTCCCACAGACCTCAACAGGACTGTCTGTTGTGGGGAGAAGAACCTGGTCAGCTGCTTTAAGTCCCCTTAAATGGGTGGAAAAAAGTGGGGTAAGCCAACTCTTCTTCTTCAGAATGAAAGAACAGAGCAGCAAAGTGACAAGCAAGTTCTTCTCAACATTACCTAATCGAGAAAATCAATCTCTGAATCAGAAAGTGTGGAAGGAAAACTGTGAGTTCCTTTGCTCATGTGTTCTCTCACCAGCCTGTTCCGGTCCAGCCTGTGAGCTACTCCAGTTGCTGTGACGGCTCTCTGTACTGACTGTGGCCTCAGAACCCCAAGAGGAACCGTTTCATCTGTGCAATTTGGGGCACCAGCACATAGGTGCCCTTCTGCTAAACCAGAAGAGGGAGGCACGCAAATCCCTTTTTAAAAAGGCCTACCACTATACTGACCTAGGTGGCCATTTTGGGCCACCTGGTCTGGTATACATTCTGTCCAATGAGGATGGAGCATAGGAGCAAGGGACATGGCCTCCCAGGATACAGAAGGATGGTTGCTGGATCCCTCGCTGGAGTGGCATGGAGATGTATGCATGAGCTTATATAAGGAGGGGGGAGTCTGGGCTTCTTTTTTCCTATTATTCAAACACATTGTCAATCTGAGTGGGTTCGATATGAGCTGCCTTTGCAATACATCTAACCAGGGCTAAGGGCATTAAGTGTTTTGCTAAAGCACCAGTGTAAATTCCCAGAATGAGCAGAGGAATTGGCTTCAAGTTCAGACATTCACTCCTGCCAATAACTAACAGGCTGGATTGTGTTTACATAGCAAACACACGCCGGAAAGGCAAAAGGAAATCGCTCCCATTGGGAGACCATCCAAATTTCTTCAGGGGAAGGATCGCAGATGCCTTCACTTTCTCCTGGGCTGAAAGGTGACAGAACAGGACCGTCTGCTTTGCATATCCTGGCAGTAGAGCCTGATGCCTGTCCATTTCAACTAAAGCTCGACTCTTGACAACAGTGGCAATGCAGGTAGACCATCAAGCATCGAGCTTTGACTGCTTCTGCAGGCGATTAGAATGTTGACTCTGAAAGGCCGTGTTTGTTTTAGACTCATCACATTTCCAAGTACCCAAGGAACCTGGGCTTCTGCTGATGAGGCTACCGCAAATATCCAAAAATTCAAATCAAGTCAAATCTTTAAAATTCAAATATATTCACATTCAATTCGAATTGAATACATTCGAATCTATTTATGTGAATTTTCAATTCGAATTTGCAAATGCAAATGTCAACAACATTCGCATGTGCCTGTATGCATCCGTACACATCCCATATGTATCCCATTTTCTTTTTTTTTCTTTTTTTTTTCTTTCCTTACTGGAAGGTTCAGCAGCTTTATTTCAGAATCCTTTCTGATATAAACCTCTTTTAAACAAGAAACCAAAGACAAAGCTTTTACAAAACAGAGATACTTGTATAGCCCACAAACTGTAAGTCATCATGACGTTTTAGAATGATGTCCTCTAATTACTGCGACAGCACGAGACTGAATCATAACTCTGAGTCATGAGTTGCTGACTCATTGTGACTCTTTAGTTTCTGACTAACAATTAGAATTCTAAACTGTTTGACATGTACAAGAGTTGTACGCTTTTAGTCTGATGGGGAATTTCTCTGTTCAAGGAGCAAGAGACCTCTCAACTGAAAGTGAGCAGCTAGATGTTTCCAATATTCCAGGACAAGTCCTCAAAACTGCAATGGAGTCCAGTGTTCAGGGACATGAGCATACCATTCTGGGCTACTGGAAGGGAAGTGGGGAGTATTACCTCCTTCTAGCTATCCTTGCATGTGCTTTACGGAGTCTGCTAGCTGATGAAGGAAGAATTGCTAACTGTAGTCCTAATGGTATCCCATTTTCATCCTGTACAGATCCCATATGCATCCCATATGCATCTTGTTTTCATCCCGTATGGGCAATTTGCACTTCAGCCACTAGTCAACAATCAGGCAACATCTGCACTCAGAGGAGGCTGTTATAGCCTCCAAGCATCCCATCATTTCCAGAGGTTGCCTTAATAGTTAATTAGGTGTGAATCGTGCTCCACAAGCTACCCAACCTTTACCTGCCACTTCCAAAGGCTTACCTGGAGCGGAGCGTCCAGTGGCACAACCATTCCCTGTACTTCCGGTTCCCTGCCACCCCACCACTGCCAAGGCTGTGGTTCTCAGGTCAACCCATTACACAAATTTCAGTCCACCAAAGGCCCGGCTCAGTGAAGGAAATGCAGCTTCAAAGCCAGCCTATAGGGATGCACACAAATGTGTTTTGGGGTATTTGATAGATAGATAGATCCCCTTTGAATGTAGTGGGATTCATGCTCAATACGAATGTTCAGTCCCACACAAATCCCATGCGAATGCATATGAATAGCATATGGATCCCATAAAAATGCATACAAGTAGCAGAGGGATCCTATATACGAATGCGTACAAGTACCATACAGATCCCATATATGAGTCCCATACGAAAAGCCAGTTTGGTCTCTTAGCTGGCATGGTGGCATAAAACCAACTTCAGAACAATGAGAGTAATTTGACTTTATCCCAGGTCAGTTGCTGTTTGCTACTTTCTTGAAATCAGATCCACAGAACAAACTGTCTTTCCTTCTTCTTTTTCAGGTCCTGAGCAACGAGAACACATTAACACTAAAGAATGTCCGCCAAGAGGATGCTGGAAAATACGTATGCCGGGCGGTGGTTCCACGCGTGGGTGCAGGAGAACGAGAAGTATCTCTGACTGTCAACGGTATTCAGCTTCTCATGTCTTGATGCTATTTCTGCTGAACTGTGATTTCCCCATTTCAGTTGCAGTTTTTAGGAGGTTCGCCAACCACTAGGGATGTGCACAAATGTCTTTTGGGCATTCAATTCGATTCAAATATTCAAATATACGAATTTGTACAAATTCAGCCTTGAAAGATGATGTTTAAGAGGGGGCCTGATTGAAGGATATAAAATCATGCATGCAGAAAAAGTGGATAGAGGGAAATTCTTTTCTCTATCACTCAACACTGGAACCAGGGGGCATTCTATGAAGCTGATGGGTAGGAGAGTCGGATCAGACAAAGGGAAGTATTCCTTCACCCAGAAGGTCATTGGTCTATGGAATTTCTGACCGGAAGGAGGGGGGGGGTGGCGGCAACCAGCCTTGTTGGCTATAAGATCGGATTAGATAAATTCATGGAGGCCAGGTGTATCGTTGGCTTCTAGAAAGGATGCCCAGGTACAACCTCCAGGTTGGAGAGGCAGGCAGGATGCCTCTGAAGGCCATTTGCAGGACGTCAAGAGCAGGTGAAGGTTCTGCCTTTTGTCTTTTGCTGGAGAAGCCCAGAAGGAACAGGTGGGCCACTATGTGAGCCAGGACACCAGACTAGGTGATGCTGTGGCCTGATCCATCAGGGCTCCTCTTCAGTTCTTATGTTCGCTGAGCTGGTGCGCACCAAATCACCCTAAGCTGTTGTCAAGCATTCCTTCTGAGCGCCATTTGTTTCCCCTTTCTGCAAAGGACAAAGGACGTTTAATCTCAAGCTATCACTTCCATCAATTAAGGTCATCTATTTCCCTGTGCATGGGAAATCCTCTCCCCAGATGGAGATAAAATATACTGGCACCTTAGTAGAAAACAATTTCTATTCTGGCTTCGACTGGCCCTGATAAGAATGGGGTGGGGGAGGCGGTGGAGAAGGCACATGGAGAGAGTGAAAAAAACCTGGGATTTCTGCTGGCTGTGTGGGGAAGATGCTATCGGACCCCAGGCCCTCGCCAGTGTAATAATAAGGATAAATGACCAATTTCTTGGGACGGAAGATACAGCACAAACCAATTTGCCGCAGGTAATCTTGTCAAGCGTGCCTTCTATCAAGGGTCCCTCTTTTCCTGTTTTTACCCCAAACACCAGACAATGGTGTTAGCAAAAGGAGCTGTGATTGCAATGCCGAACAAACCAAGTTAGAGTTTGGGTGGGGGGGGGGGAGCTAAGGCCTTGTCCTTGTAGCACAGAAGTAGGGAATTCAACTAGCAGCAGCAGCAGCAGCAGAAGAGTTGGCTTTCCTGACCCACTTTTCTCAGCCATTTAAGGGGACTCAAAGCGGCTGACAAAGCTTTCTATTCTTCTCCCCACAATAGAACACCCTATGAGAGCTCAGAAGAGAGCTGTGACTCGCCCAAGGTCACCCAGCTGACTTCATGGGAGAGTGTAGAATTGAACCCGGTGTTCCCAGATAAGAGTCCAGCTCCCTAACCACTAGACCAAACTGGCTCACAGAAATGTTGTTGGTTTATCTGCAAAATGCCCTAGCTAAGTAATAGCCTTAATTTAAGGGGGAGGGAGAGAGAAAAGGGGGAGAAAACAAACCATATCTCTACTTCCAGCTGGCTAGATATTTCCAGTGTTCCCAAGAAGAAGGCTGGAATCCTGAGGAGTCTTCTTCTGCTATCGTCTCAATGCGCAGGCTGTATCCCCAGCTGCGTGGAGGGGGTGCATTAGCCTTTTGTCTATATTGATTGACAGCAGGAAGCTAGTTAACTTGAAATCCTCGCTTGTAGCATGTTGCTGGCGCAGCCGCCGACACCTCTTTTTGTCTGAAATGTCCAGAATTCAGCATCCGCCTTTCAAGCGAGACGTGTCTGTAATAATAGCACACCACCTACCAGGCACGCCGTGGAGGCACCAAACAAAGACACCCACTCAAAACCGTGCTTCAAAATAGCCGCCCAGCATTAGCCGTGAAGAATCGCCCTGTTTTGCTTTGGTTTATTTGTGCGTGGCTCAGTTGTAGGAAATGTAGAACGGGTGGTTATAACTTGAGCACTTTTCCTTCTTCTTAATATGTGTGGAAGGAACCGAGCGCCAGCATTAGGTCCCAACTTCTTGTGATGTTTAGTGGAACTGTGGGGAAACTAATTCCTTGGGTTTGGGTGGATGAGTTGGTTATGACTTTTATCTCAGACCAGGTGGGAGGGAGAGGTAAGTAGGTAGATAGATGAAGGAGGAGGAGGAGGAGGAGGAGGAGGAGGAAGAGAAGAAGAGTTGGCTTTTCTCACCCATTTAAGGGGACTCAAAGTGGCTGACAAAGCTTTCTATTCTTTTCTATTCTTCTCCCTGCAACAGATACCCTGTGAGGTGGGTGGGGCTGTAAGAGTTCAGTAGAGAGCTGTGACTAGCCCAAAGTCACCCAGCTGGCTTGCTGAGAGAATGTGGAATCAAACCCGGTATTCCCAGATAAAGAGTCTGGCTGCCTATCGATGGAGGGAGGGAGGGAGATCATGCCTGGCTTCAGAAGGTCTGAAAGAGGCATTCTAGGAATGTCCACTAGTTGACTCTTGCCAGAAGATGGTCTCCAAAGCATAGAGAATAATCCTGCCTCAAAGTCAGCCATTTCCCAGACCATGAAGATCCAGACTAAGTTGTAACCTTTGCTTTGCTTTTCCAGGGCTGTGTTGACCCCAGAACCGTGTTGTAGAGGATTTGGGAGGGAGCTTTCCTTTTCCTACTCACTTCTAATATGGGATTAATATGCGAGCATGAGGTCCCTGGACTTGGCCAGGATGAAGGAAGCCCTGGAGAAAGCATCCAGCCCTTGCCAAGTGGCAGAAGCTAGACTGTAGCTCTTTCTGTTCTAAAGTTCTGTTCTAAACTGGGCAAAGAACCATTGGCCCTTTGGTGCACTGATTAGGGGCTGGTTTTGTCTGAACAACAGTAATTAATTATCAAACGACCTTTCCAAGAGGTCCAATGATGTTTCAAAGGAAAAATGGACCAGGCCCCACCCTCTCTGGGAGTCCCTGGCCTTCCTTTCTTTCTAGAAAAGCTTTAAATGGAACCATCTATCTTTCATTGTCTTTAGGTCTCCAAGGCTGTGAAAATGAAAATGAACTTCCATGAAAGTTTCTGTGGAAGGCTTAGAGGATATAATGGTCCTCTGAGCTTTTCATGATAAGCAGACTTTTTTTTTAAAAAAAAAATTACATCACAATCAGAATGGGTGATTGTAGGCTCAGCTCAGATAAGTCTATTTCCAGTGCCATCTAGTGGTTAAATTCTAAAATTACAGTATCCACACTACAGCTCTAAATAAAGCAGTGCCATTCAGGAATGGGACTATTTATATCCATAGCAACAAATGCTTGCAGATGTAAGCTGCCTTTAAACTGTGCAACACTCCATCCTGAAAGGAAAAACAGCAGGGCTGGCACTCCGTTCTAAAACCAGACTCCAATTCAGAAGTGCAAAACAACCTAATTTTTCTCCATTAACACTTTGCTAATATCCATCGCTGGGAATGTCTGTAGCTCAGTGGTAGAGGAAACTGTCTGGAAAACAAAGCCTTGCCAGTTCGATACCCAACCTCTCCCCAGATGTAGGCAATGGCAAACCACTCCTGTATCTCTGCCAAGAAAACTGCATAGAGTGCTGCTGCAGGTCAGCCAGTGGTACCCAGTAACAAGAAGTATTCATGGCTAAGCTCGTTCTTTTCCAACTTTGTGACATTTTTTTTTAAAAAAAGTCTTCAATGAACTATTGGCATATACAGTATATTCTGTTTTCATGCAACATGTGTGCCACTTAAGAATACCATAGTTTTGCAGATATGGTGCCTTCGGTTATGAAAAGTACATACCTTGTTGCAGACCGGAAGGGAAGCACAGACTCCATTATCCACGCACATTTGATTAAGCAAAGCTTCTGTATCCTTGGATTGCACGGCGCCCCGTCATGACTCTGGGGAGAGCCCTCCAGTTGCCCGCAGCCTCGCCTCACTCTCGCCTGTTTCCAGGCAGTTCATCTCCTGAAGAAGCCTCCTTCAGTCATATTCTTTTCTTGTGCTGATAAGCTTTCGATGCCGAACTCCTTGAGCGATAGCGCCGTCCCCAAGCAATTTGTTTCTCTGCTATTTCAAACCTCGTTTCTTAGCTGGGAGAAGAAGGATTGAATCTTCCTTTTTTTTTCTTTTTTCTTTTTTAATTACAAAGCCTCTGTTCAACGTACAACTGAATCGCTTATTGTGGTTCAGCCCGGAAAATGCCGCCCGCCAGATAAAAGTAATATGAATGTGGTTTCGTGGAAGTGAGATAAGCTAACAGCTTCTGCTTTTGCCAGAGATTGCCATCCGAGGTATACATCCAAAGGATTTAGCAGTTGGGCTTGGGACCTCGTGGGGCCTCAAAGGACAGCCTTGGCCTCACGTTGCCTGCCAAGAGGGAGGATGAGGATGCCATCAGGGCTGCTTTGGCCACTGTGGCTTCTTCTTCTCCTTCTTCTTCAGAACCGAGCTTCTCACTCACAGCAGAGCACCCTGCAGGTTGCTACAGGGTGAAACCTAGATCTAAAAGCTGGACTCCCTGAGACAAGGACTGTCTAAAGTTGTGATCAGACACAGCCGCCCCCCAAAAAAGTAATATCTGAGGTGCCTCTTGAGGAGGTTCTGAGGTGGGATTGTTCACACACCAGTCTTCCCCTTCCCCCTCTCCTGAACATTCTATGCTAGAAAAGGTGGATCAGTGAAGACTTGGGAACATGAGGGCCACACACCTCCTCTCTGAAGTACCTCACAGGCACCCCTTTTGTCATGCCTGAATATGAGCTATGTCCTATGAGGAACGGTTAAAGGATCTAGGAATGTTTAGCCTGCAGAAGAGAAGACTGAGAGCAGACATGATAGTGGTCTTCAAGTATCTGAAGGGCTGTCACAGTGCAGAGGGGTCATCCCTGTTCTCATCTGCACAAGTTGGTAGGACTAGAAACAGTGGGATGAAACTTCAAGGGAGTCAATACAGATTAGATATTAGGAAAAACACCCTGACAGTGAGGGAGATCAGTCAGTGAAATAGGTTGCCATGGGAGTTGGTGAGCTCTCCTTTGCTGGAGGTCTTCAAGCAGAGGCTGGACCTACGTCTGTCTAGGATGGGCTAGGAAATCCTTCATTGAGCAGGGGGTGGTCTAGATGACCCTGGAGGTCCCTTCCAACTCTACAAATCAGAGCTTAAGCATTTTTTCCTTCTGTCTTAAACTTGAAGAAAGACATACTTTGCCTTCCATTACTATCTCAGCCTTGCTCTATGCTCCTGATTAAGGACAAAACACGTGGCACAAATATTTCCCTCCCTTATTCCCCACTGGGTATGCCCAAATGTCAATCTAGCTCCTCCTTTCAACTATATCTGGCATTTACGCTAGTTGGGTGGAACATCAGACGGAGGGAGACCAGCAAACATCTGGCCTTTTGCTGTCCCTGACACAACAGGCACACGCGCCCATGGCATGGGTTGGCAATGCGTTGCTTTCTGTTTCTTTTACTCACAGCCACTCCTACGAGTGCAAATCTATTTTAACGAAGGAGACTAATAAACATCAATTAAGTCTTCAGCAATTTTGCTGTTCCTCTTTAATGATTCCCTTTGCCAATCATTCCTTGCTTCTTTGGAGACAGCTTCATGTCTGTTTGCTCCCGGGGTTTTACAATGTGCAAGGCTTGGAACAGGGATGGGCGCAAATGGGGTTTTTGGCATTTGATTTGTAGCAAATTGAAGGTTAGAAAATTTGTATTCGTTTGGACAGATCCCCTTCAAATGTGGTAGGATTCTATTGGATACAAATGGATTCGTACAAATTTGTATGAGTATCATACAAATGCATACGTACAGGATACGCATCCTATACCAACGCGTGCATATCTGATACGTATCCCCAGTTTAACGAATGTTCTGAATGTTAGGGCCTGTCCCCAAGCAATTTAAAGTGTGCTAAAAATCTTCTTTTGCCTCTGAGCGCCCCCATGCCAGGGTTTTTAATGAGCTTCCAGTGCTACAAAAGCAGGAAAACCCACGACAAAATACGTGCCCTTTAAAGAAGAGTTTCAGCGATTTCTGGAAGTCACGGGTTTTCTTCGCAACATTTACCTTGGGGACGCTCCGTGGCAAAAGGGGTGGGGATTGCTGCCTGCACACACAGCCATGAAGTATTCACACATCTTCCAGAAATGCTTTGTAAAGGTCAGAACTTTCAAAGAGCCAGAATTGCTCAGAATTGCAACATTGTTATCAGGTGAGAAGTGGGTGATCTGTGAAAGTGTTAAGAGTGAATGAGCGCAGGATCGCGCGGCCGATGGCTGCAGCCAACCCATTTCGAACAGAGAACAGAGTGAAAGTATGTGCGGAGAGTGAATGAGTGAGCGATCACTCCCTTTGCCGGCACGGGAAGCCATTTCGGGGGATGGAGATCTGGCTATTTTTCCTTTGAACAAGAGAGGGGGCGGGGAGAAAAAGATGCGGGGAAAGAAAACACGCTTCTGTGGGGACGGAAGGTGCATTTTAAATGCGCGTTTTGCTGAGCCTCATGCGGACGCTTATTCCAGAAGTGCAGGGCACTTTTAAGGTCTGCTTGAATACAGTGACAGTAGAGGGAGACTAGAGAGGCAAATAAGTCTTTTGGGGACTCAGCCTTAATGTACAAATATCATAACATTTGATTCGTGTATGAACGTCCGAATTGGTACGAATAATGAATATTATGAAAATTCATGCACATCCCTAACTTGGGAGGTTGGACGTTCCAGGCTGGGCAAACCACGTTCCTTCCCATGCTGTTCTCACTTGATTTATGGTCCAGTGTCCAAGAGAAGGATGCAGCCATGCACGGATGGTAATTTATGGGGTTTTATTTGAGGCAATAGAAACAGAAGCCAGGACTTCTCACCCCCCTGTTTCTTCCCTTCCCCCCCCCAAAAAAAAAGCCTGAGAAGGGAAGGACACACACACACCCCATCTACTCAGGGACCCACACACTTCTCTATGTTTCTCAATTACTGTTTCAGTGTTGATGGTGGTAGATACAACCAGTACTGTTGGGTGGTAGGCGGGTGGTGGGAAAATGCAACTTTGCATTGAGCAAGACTGCCTTCTGCTGGCTGTTTACAGAGAGAACTGGTTTAGGCAGTTTTAAAAGAGGAAAAGTAAATTTACGGAGGCTCCACTCATGGAATATATTGGTGCTGAAGGCAGATAATGCCAAAGAAAGGGCCATCCTTTTAATAAAACAGGAACTCTGCAGCAGGAGACAACCAGCTCAGCTTAATTCACAGAAAGCCAGCCCTAAATTCTTATACCCTTTTTTCCCCCCAAAGAGCAGAGGAAAGGCAGATGTGTGGGCTCCATTCCTAGCATGCCAAGACAGCTTTCTGAGCAAAGATGCAGAAGTGGTTTGGAAGCAGCTTCTGCCAGGGAGATGCTGCCTCTACTCTCCGGAAGTAAAGAGCAAAACACAAAAACAGATCATCAAAAAAAATACTTTTTTTTTTCAGTATCAGTATGCGTACTTCTAAATGTCAATAAAGAATAACTTAGCCTACAAATTTCTTAACAACTTGGCCCAGGTACTTTAAGGAGCACGTCCTACCATCCATTTCTGCCCATGCATTGAATTCTGCCACTGTGCCTCTCTTGGTAGCGCCTCCACCCTCAGAAACTAAAGGAGTAGGAGGTGATCTTCTCTGTGGTGGCCCCCAGGTTATGGAAGGGTATCTCTCCTGACCTGCATGCAACACAATGTAAGATGGTGGTACTCCTCTTTCCATAGGCCTTTCATTCTATTTACGGTCTAGTGGTTAAGGAGCCAGACTCTTTTCTGGGAATGCTGGGTTTGATTCCGCACTCCTCTGTGAAGCCAGCAGGGTGACCTTGGGTAAGTCACAGCTCTCTATCTAGCTCTCACAGCCCCACCTATCTTGCAGGGTGTTTGTTGTGGGGAGAAGAACAGAAGGTTTGTCAGCTGCTTTGAATCCCCTTAAATGGGTGAGAAAAGCAGGGTAGAAAAACCAACTTCTTCTTCTTCGTTTGCTCTGTGATGTTTGTGCCTACATTTTAAAAAAATAAACTGTATTTTTAACTCTGTTTCTCTGTATGAGTTTTTAAATAGCCGTAGCCCAACTGAAATCATAAAGTGTAGAAGATATAAATGGAAATCACCAAGCAAATATAACTGTTGGTATTGCAGTACAGTATTTCATGGGCCCCCTTTCTTTTTCTCTGCCTTTCCTTTTCCAGGGCCACCTATCATCTCCAGCACCCAGACCCAGCATGCTCTTCATGGGGAAAAGGGTCAGATAAAGTGCTTCATCCGGAGTACTCCTCCCCCAGACCGAATTGTAAGTAGACGCTTTCCTTGATGCTGCTGGTACCTCTCAAATTGCAAGAGAAGTTCATTGTGAATACCTTTCACCCTTCAAATAATTTTTTTTAAAAAAAGTTCAAGGCATCTTACATAACATTAATTAAAAGCATGTAAATGGAAAATGCCTTCAAGTTCATCTTACCCACTCAGGTTTCTTGGCAAGGCTACAGAAGTGGTTGATCATTGCCTTCTTCTGGGCAGAAGCCAGGGGTCCAAACCTTCTACATGCAAACCTTCTCCCGCTGAGCAGAGGAAACTCTTGCCCTCTTTTTTTCCTTAAAAAAAAGGAAAGAGCAGTTACCACACATGTGAAAGATGGTACACATCTTTCTACTTCCTTTGTTTTATCCATCAAAGAACTTGATGCAGTAGGTTAGACTGAGAAGCAGGATCTGGTCCAAGGATTCAGCTGGGTTGGGACCTCAACCCAAAAACTCTTAGCCTGATGCTCTGTAGACATTCCAGAATTAGCAACTTTCACTTGACTAACCCTGCCTTTCTTTGATACACAGGCCTGGTCTTGGAAGGAGAATGTTTTGGAGTCTGGTACCTCAGGGAGGTACACAGTAGAAACTGTCAGTACCGATGAAGGTGTGATCTCCACATTAACCATCAGCAACATTGTTCGGGCTGACTTCCAAACCATTTACAATTGCACAGCATGGAACAGTTTTGGTTCTGACACTGAGATCATACGGCTGAAGGAACAAGGTGGGGATTGCTGTTATGAAGTTTAGCAACCAAAAGAGGTTGAGTTGGGTTGGGTTGAGTTGGGTTGGGTTGAGTTGGGTTGAGTAGGTGGGGTGGGGTGGGGTTGGCTTAAAGTGAGTTGAGTTGAGTAGGTGGGGTGGGGTGGGTTGGAGTTGGAGTTGGAGTTGGATTGGGGTGGGGTGGGTTGGAGTTGGATAGGGTTGGGTTGGGTTGGGTGAAGTTGGGTTGAGTTGAGTAGGTGGGGTGGGGTGGGATTGGGTTGGGTTGGGTTGGGTTGAGTAGGTTGGGTAGGGGTGGGGTGGGGTGGGGTGGGAGGAGAGGAACATGAGGTCTGAGTACTAAAAAGAAAGGAAGGCAGGAGGGTGAGAAACTACTAAGTAATGAAAAGATATAAGAGTAGTATTTTGGAGGTTCCAAAGTGGTGGGATCTTCAGTTTCACCTATTAAAGATCCAGTAGAGATAATAAATCTGGAATGTCCAATAGCAAAAAAGAAAGAAAGAAAGATCAGCAGCATCTGGAGGGCAATAGTTACCTTTGGAGTCTATTTAGCAGGACATCCAGTCTTTCAATTCAACCGGGGGGAACCTTTGTAAAAGGAGTTCAAACAGTGAGGAAAAGTCCAAGCACTGCCATGTAACTGGCCAAACATTAGCTCCTTCTGGTGAACAGCAACAAAATGGGGCACGTTCTGTGATATTTGTAGGATTTGATGGTGTCAAAATGTAAGTGATATTAATCAGGTTATTAACTAGCACCCGAGCCTACAAGGGAGGGCATTTGCACAAGGCAGATAGTTCCACTTGTATGTGTCTTCCAATCCATGAGCCCCCGTTAATCATGAGGAAGAGAGGGGCGCAGACTACTTAAAAGAAGCGGATGGGCCAATTCTTTTGAAACCTGCAAAGGTAGCTTGAGTATACCCCTTCCAGGTTCAGAAGAAAGAAAAGCAGCAGCCATACATCCCAGGAGGGAGGGAGGGGGAAGCGATGGAGTGTCACATCTATGTTTCCCTCTCATCCTTCCCAAAATCCTCATCGTTGCTCCTTAACAGAACACTGCTTGACTGTTGAGGGCAGCAGAAAATGCTCCAGTTTTTGCATTCATGTAACACCTCCATCTCCATTCTGGCTGCCTCTAAATCTGCTCCTGCTGCTCTTTCCTCTTACTTCCATCAAAGGTACCATGCTTTGAAAATGAACCTGGATCAGCTTAATTGCAAATTCCTTCTTCTACACGCAAGGAAGCCTTGTCCCTATTCATGGTGAATTCCTATGTAAAAATGTGCATTAAGTGTCCTTTCCAAACAACTGTCCCTCACCTGATCACCAAGAGATTGTCTGAGGTGAAGAACATCTGAGCAGAGGAACCCTCTGAACCTATCTTCTCTTACTGCTTGAGGAGTACCAACTCGCTTCCCTCCAGATGTTGTTGGAGTACAAGTCCCACCATCATTATTACCATCTTCATTACCATCCATTTCCCGCATACCTGGGCTGATTGCTGTTGTGGTTCAACAATATCTGGAGGTCATACCACATTTGCCACCTATAGGGCTGCCCATCCTAAGAGCTAGTGACTAGTCAAAGCCAAGGCCAAGATAATGTAACTTCTTTTCAGGAAAACATTAGAAGATCAGGAACATGAGGGAAGCTGTAGAATTCTCCCCTTTTCCATTAGTAGAACATTTCTTTAAACCAGCACCTTGACGAGTCAAGGGATTCTGATGCCTTACTAGATTTTGTTTCCCTTCTTATAGATGTCTGCTGTTTCTTTGGCAGTTCTTTTGTTTCAGTTGTCAGTGGGTCATTGGTCAAGGAAAGAATGCAAACAGGGTGCAGTCAGGGAAGAAAAAGAAGAAGAGTTGGCTTTTCTACCCTGCTTTTCTTAAGGGGGACTCAAAGTGGCTGATAAAGCTTTCTATTCTTCTTCCCACAACAGACACCCTGTGAGGTGCGTGGGGCTGTGAGAGCTCCAAAGAGAGCTGTGACTAGCCCAAGGTCACCCAGCTGTCTTCATGGGGGAGGGTGGAATCAAACCCAGTATTCCCAGATAAGAGTCCGGTTCCCTAACCACTAGGCCAATGACTCATTAGCAACTCAAACAAAGGAAGAATTGACAAACCAACCGCAGACATCTATAAAAAGGGAACCAAGATCTAGTAAGACACCAGTCTCCCTTGACTTGTCCAAGAGCAAAGTCCTCTGAAGATGGACGTCACAGCTATATCCAAAAGCTTAGGTTCTCAGAAGAAGAAACCTGGAACATGGCATAACAACCCCAAAACAGCTACAAATGAGGATTTTAATGATGTCTTTTAATATTCTTTTGATAGCCTCCTAGGACAACCAGTCTTTACATCTCCCCTGGGCAGCATTTGAGGGGAGATGACAAGGTCCCCAGGACCCTGTCCATGGTGCTGAAGTGCCGGGGAATGTAAAGAAGCATCAAAGTCCCCATGGGGTGGGGAAATGACTGCCGATAGGTGGTGCTCCAGGGTCAAGACTCTTCTAAGGCTCTTAAATTGGATCTTCAGCGACGTCTAAGACATTCCAAGCTGCCTCCATCCTAACCAAGTAGCAAAAACAGGGTGCCACTCTTAGCACAATTACCCCAGCAATGCTATTTTCAAGTCTCAAGCCAAGAAAACATTTAGGGCGCATCCCCATGTAAGCGTTGCTTCGCTTGCGATGCGTGTCATAAAAATCCATGTTGTAACTCACAATAAAGCGTCCCCATGTGGTTTGGGACAACGCAGAATCAAATTGCATGTTCCTGTCCCCATGGAAGCCGGAACATGAACCCACATCTATTTCTCCCCACCCACCCTCTCCCCTGATAGGAAGCCGGGCTGACGTCACCATAACCCATCCTGCCCGCTGCAGCAATGACAGGCAAACACCTGAATGAACACAAAGATCATTCCTGTCCTTGGCCGCCACAGTTAAAAGCATAACCAAAAGTTAGTTAAAAGCATAAAAGCAGATCATTCCCTCCCTTGACCGCCACAGTTTAGCAGAGGTGCGCACATCCACACGTTTTTATTGCCCTGCAATTCTGGTTCTGAAATTCTAAAAAGAATCTTAAGCAGAAGGATCTCTACTGCCACAAACCAGCATTCAAGTGTTTTATTTTTTTTAAGACAATAGCTTTACTAGCTATGGAGTTGAGGCTTTAAAGGAAAACAACAAACGGCAGGAACAGGGAGCAGAGGCGAAACCCTGCTCACTAATACTGTGGCCGTCAAGCTCCACCCCAAATAACCCGGGAGCGTCCACATGACCCCAGGACAATACTTGCTAGCCCCTTATTTCTGATGTAGTACACTTGTTAAGTGGGTTTTGGTTTTTTTTTGTTTTTTTTTGACATGTATTGTCTCGCATGGAGCCTGTATTAGGGCTTTTCATGGAAACACTCCCAAGGTGACCTCAGAATACTTTTGGAATATTTTCAACATGGGGACAAGCCCTTAGTAACAAGGAAGACCTGAGAAGATCAGCCTGCCTTGGATTAGAGACAGGAGCAGGTCTAGGTACTAGAGATTCCTACACTGGTGAAATCTTCACTTGTGCAATTGATATGGAAAGGCAATGCGGTACATACACCTTTATCCTATTTCTTCTCATGTTCACTACTATGTGGAGTCATGCTCTTTCCCATTCTGCTGCCACTTTGGAAGCCATCTTCCCCTTTCCTGCTTCATTCCTCCCAAAGGGATCCCAGCCAATCACAGATCATGTGCCGGATGCTGTGTAACACCCTAACCCTTCCTAGCCAATCAGATTTCTCACTACTGGCTTATGTCATGAAAAGCAAGTGGAGCCTATTGCGAGTGAGAGCAGCAATGGTTTTCTCAAAATATAACTCCTCCAACTCAACCTTTGTTGAATTTCTCTTGCAGAAAGGGTTTAGAGGCTGGGACGTTCCCAGAGGAAAAGATGGAATTGCTTCTGGATGGTCTCCAGTTCCATCTTTTCCTACTAAATGCTAGGGCAAGCTGGTCGATTGTTCTCATTAAGCTCTGATTTATAGGCAAGGCTGGGGTCCAGATTTAATTGGAACTAAATGAACTTCTTAAAATTAGCCTTGGGTTCTGTCCATCGCAAACAGTTTTCTGCCGAAACAGAGAGATGTCAGTGGTCCATCAGATGTTTCCATGGTGCTGGGGGAAGTAAATCCCAGCAAGAGGTTCTGGAAAGGGCGCTCAGTTGGAACGCAATGCTAGAAAGAATTGTTAAAGACCGTTTGAATCGGCCCATTGTTTTGGGCACCTTGCAAAGCAAAATAAATATGACTGTCAACTTCCCAAGACTGGACAGATGTGTCCTGCCAGGAAACAAAATGTTTATTCTAAGATGAAAACTACACAACTGCATCACTGGCATGAACTCCGTGTTTATTTGTGGTGGTGTGGCCAAAAAGGCCAGGACCTCACTAACAGCCAGGTAAATAATGCAAATAAAAGCACCCATTAAAACCTTTCTTTGGGCTTTGGTCACACCTAAGGTTTAATGCAGCTTGTCACTTGGCTGATGTATTCTCTCATTCTGAAAGTGGACTGAAGCTGGATTAAATCTTAAGTGTGAACACAGCCTCAGTGTTTAAATAACTCATAATATTCACCTTTGGGATAGATAATGTGGGAAGAAAATTACCAGACACTTTGCTGATGTGTTCTCTTGCTTTGAAAGTGGACCGAAGCTGGATTAAACCCCAAGTGTGACCACAGCCCAGAGGACTGCAAGTGGGGCATGTCATGTTTGAATGAAGTCTCCCCTATAATTTTAAGACCAGCCCCGAAAGCAAAAAGTTACCAGTTCAAGGAAGAGGCTAAGATAAAACTAAATACTAGTTTTTGACTTGCAGGCATTTTATTGATTTACGAGGGAAGCATTTCAATATGAAACATTGAACCTGGGGTAGATGGTCCTTAGAAAATCAACCAGACTATGCCATGGTGTCGTACCCATGTCCCAGGCATGGCCTCTCCCAGATTCCATATTTGAATTCCCCCTTGGCATGAGCCACCTGGAAGGTTCTGATCTGACAGCCAACTTCCAAGTCTAGAGCAGTTGTCCTTGGAAATGATGGGTTTGCCATCCCACGTATCATTTATTTCAAAAAAGAGAGACCTTTAAAAGGACAAAGAAAGAACTGACTAACTGACATGCACAGTTGGCCTTTGGCAAGGCTATAGACACTTGCTTTATTTTCAAACAGGTACGGAAATGAAGTCAGGAGCTGGTATGGAAACAGGTATGGATCCCTGAGTCAAGGTGACTATGTAAATGGCCCCCAAATGTTGTTCTGTAACCTCAAAACGGCGAACTTGTACCCATCTGTTTAGGCCTCCTCATTAAAAGAGAGGAGGCTTGAGGGCAAGGTTGAAGGATACCTGGAGAATTCCCAGGGTTTGGATGGAACACCTCTATTGCTCTTCACGATCTATATGGCCTTGCTTGCTGAGATAAACCATGAATCAGAGTCAGCAGGGAGAGAAAGGGGTAGGTCTAATGCTGGTAAAAATAAAATCCTGACCCAGTGACACAGAGATCTTATGGATTTATTTTGCCATGGTCCCCAAACAGCCTAATGTTTTCCTGACACTGGCAGGCAAGAAATGGCTTTTAGCCTGACATTAGATAGATTCTGGCTTACATTATTATTATTATTATTATTATTATTATTATTATTATTATTATTATTATTATTATTATTATTATTATTATTATTATTATTATTATTATTATTATTATTATTATTGCTACTAAATTTATTTGTATTTATAAACACCTTAGAGCGACTTACAATATGTTAAACTGGGAGCAGGAAGCTTTTTGGAGGTGGGACAAGGAATCCATCACCCTCAGACCTCATGATAGAACAGGTTGTGGTGTCAGGAGTCAACAGGGCATTATTCCCCAAGGACACTTTTGTGCCCATAAACACCTGGGCCATGAGGATTGAGTGACCAATTCAAAGAGTGACCCAAGCAAGCTCTTGTGCGTTGGGGAAAGTCAAGGGACTCCATTGCCTTCAGAAAGAGTTTGTTTCCGTCTGCCTTTCCAGTCTCTAAACTGCTTCCTACAAGGGTTTGGTTCAATGCCCCAAGAAGACCCAAGTGACAGTCCTGTTGGATGCGTTGCATTTCCAGGCTCATTTTGCTCTTCCCATCAGACTGTGCTCTCGAGTATCAGCATCTGCAACCACATCTCCATCTGGCTGTCCGCTGCTGTGCTGCATCTGACGCCTTTGGGATGTCCTTTCCACCATCCCCTGCTGTGTTTGTTTCCATTTACCATGTATCACTTAGGCCTCCAGCAATAGTGCCATTCGCTTCTCACCTCCCTCTGGATCTCTCTGTGGGTTCCTCTGATACCTGGGGCTAACAGTGTGTCCATTGAACCACTGGTTGTCCTCCTAGGACTTTTTCCTTGCCCAAGAAACTGCAGAAGCTTGAAGGAAGAGTCTTCATAAAGGTGGACTCCCCTATTGCCTTGGTTTAAAGACAGGATGCCTCTAAAGGCCATTTGCTGGGAGCCAAGAGCAGGTGAAGCGTTGGCCCTTGTCTTCTGCCCAGAAGCAATCGGTGAACTACGTCTGATCCAACAGGCTTCTTTTCATTCATGGAGGACAGGTACATCAATGGCTATTAGAGGGGATGCCCAGGGACTCCCTCCAGGTTGTCTCTAAAGACCGTTTTCTGGGTTTCGAGTGAAGGTTTTGCCTTTACCTTCTGCTTGAGATGCAAATGGTGGGCCACCATGTGGGACCGGATGCTATACTAGATGGGTTGCGGCCTGATCTAGCAGGGCTCCGCTCTTTCCCCCATCCAGCCTTACCTCTGTGTCATCTTTCAGCGTCCACAATGCTCTACTTCATTGCTTCATTGTAAACCTTCTAGACCATCTCATTCTACATCTGTGCAAAGCTCCTCTACATACCTGTACTCTGCTGATTGGAACCCCTGATGGGAAAGGAAGAAGTGAAGCTCCTTTCGATCCTCCCTGGATCAAAGCGCTGCTCCTTCTCCTCCCCTGCCACCTTGGAGGACCCAATCCATGGGCTCTGGTCCCATTGATCCACACAGAGTTAGCGAAACCGGTCCATCACTGCTTCCACAGCTAAGTGTGTTCAGCTGGACACCCAAGATGACCTAACTAAAGTTTGAGAAGGAGAGGCCAACCTCAGTGGAGCATCTGCCCTGTCCCACTGCTTTAAACATTTATGAAGACGTAGGTACAAATGCTTCCTAGTGACAAAATAAAAAAGTTGCAGTTAAAATAGGTCAAAATGCCATATAAAAACAGCTATAAAAGAGAAAAGAAATGTGTCAAAATGTATTTAAAGGCTCTGGCCCAGGGGCATATTTTCTTAAAATGATGGGTGAATAAGGAGATCTTTGCCTGATGCCTAAAAGTATGTAACCGTGGTGCCAGGCAGACGCCTCTGGGCAGGCAGTCCCAGAGACTGGAGGTCACCACTAAAAAGACCCTTCCCTTGTTCCCATCTGCTTGACTTCATTGTATTTGCAGATTATCATGTTTAGTTAGCCGACTGTTTAAGAATTTTGGTGGTCTGGGCTCTATCCAGATGTCTGTTACTTATTCTACAATATTTGGATATCCTGGGTTAAAGCATGGATATTCTGAAATATCTATGCTTTATTCCAGAATATCCAAATATAGCATTTGAATGCAGCCTTTCTTCCAGAGTAACAGAAGTAGCTGCATGATTTGTCCTCTGGACTGCAAACCCTGTCTGAGCTCCTGCTAGACCCCTGTTCCCCAAAAAAGAGACCACTCTCTGGTTAATAGCCATATCCAGTCATCCAATGGGATCTACTAGCTGGCTTCCAGAGCAGCAGCTGGGCTAGTTCTGTCTGATCTCAAGGACCAGAGATGTGTGCAAATGTTTTGGGGGGATTTTTGCACTGGAATTCGATTCGATTCGAATATCCAAACATTCAGTTCAATTGGAATCTATTCGTTCGAACGCTAGATTCAAATCTAAAGATACGAATGTCAACAACATTCATATGTGTTATATGTATCTGTATGCATTTCGTATGCATCCGGTTTTCATCCCATACTATAAGCACAAATGCATACAGATATGTGTGAGAGTTGTACAGATACATACGTACTTGTAATACGTATGTATCTGTACATTCAAATGTTTCGAATCATTCAAACTAATATTTTGGAAAATTTGAAATTCATTTGAATGTTTAAATTCAAAAGTGTAGATGTTCTATTCAAATTCTAATGTCCACATTCGATCAAGTTCAATCGAATTTTGAATGTTTAGAACACCTCCCTAACCAAAGCGACATTTTCACGTTTGAGCCTGAGCCAGGTCTGCATCTGGTCTGTTGAATTCCAGGGGTGGATTTTTGCCAGGGGCCCAGAAAGCAAATTTGGAGCACTTGCTTGGCTGCTGGACTTCTTTATTACTGCACTCTGTGAATGCTTTTGGACTCACCCTGGAAGCACCTCGTTGACTTTTCTCTGGGGGGGGGGGCTTCAATCCATCCTAGTTACACCCCTGCAGGCAAAAATCATGAAAGGCAAACCCTCTGAGGCCAAAGTGAGCATGTGTGATGTTCACATCCATTCCTCGTCCAGGGCTTGGTAATGAATTTTCCAATCCGTATCATGCAGGCACAATCAAGGCTGAGAGGCGAGCACTGAAGGCCCTCCAGGATCAACAGTATCTTAGATCTGCCCTATTCTAGCAATCATACTGACATATAGATAACAAATTACAGTTAGCAGGGAAACAGAAAAATGTGCAGCCGCTTGCAGAGTTGCGCAAAAGAATTGAATTTGAAGAATAGCAGCCAACCGCTGGAGCTTGCTAGCACAACAGCAAGGTTCCTTGCACAATTTCAGCTCGGGATTAGTCATTCCTTGTGTTTTAGGCCTTTCCCCTGAAGTCATAACGTCTAGCAACATACCTAAGGCTTCCTTTGTTCCCCAGTAGCTCCTCCAAGTGATTCTCCATTGCGTTTCACAGATGTTCACTTTCCCTCCTGCTCACCCCCATAGCCCACTGAGGGGTCCCAACCCTCCACAGTGCTGCTACATTAGATTCAAATATTTCTATTAATGGAGCAATCGAGTTGCTCCCACTCGCCTGGAGACACACGGCACACAATTTGCCTTCCGTTCGGCCTACATATCTCTTGCTCTTCTGGTCCTGGGTTATATTCTGTGCCACCAGAGATTTTATTGTATCATATTTCTACACAGGGCAGAAATGGCATTTTTCCACTTCCCAAAGGGGAAGCCAAAATTATCCAGTTTCTCCTCCCAACACACTCACACACACGCAGCTGCACAGTGTCTTGGGTTTTGTTTTGTTTGTTTGTTTCATCCAGCTGTGTTAGAAGTTTTTGCTCTCCTGGCTTTGATTCTACACTCCTCCACAAAGCCAGCTGGGTGGACTTGGGCAAGTCACAGCTCTCTTCTGAGCTCTCACAGCCCCACCCACCTCACAGGATGTTCTGTTGCAGGGAGAAGAACAGGTTTGTCAGCCATTTTGAGTCCCCTTAAATGGGTGAGAAGAATGGGGTAGAAAAGCCAACTCTTCTTCTCCAGATGTTGCTGGTCATGCTATCACCGAGCAAGATGATCAAATTACCTCTTGAGGCCTAATCATACTTATCCTACCACAAGATGGCTTGAAAATCAAAAGAGCATTCTCTCTTGACTTCTTTCTTCCCTGGTGTTCATACACCAGCCAGTGTATGGTGGCCACCACTAGCTACGTAAACCACACAGAATTTTTGGAACTCTGCAGTATACCAATCGAAAAATTCAGCATAGAAAACAGGTCCAGGGGGCCTGCGATGACCTGGAAGAAATTCTGTTATCTCATCCCTGTCATTATTATGAAGGAAGAAATCTTTTATTTAATAGCCATCTGGCCATATAAAAACTATTTTAAAAGATTTTTTTTTTAAAGTAGTAAGTAATTTAAAAAACAGAAGTTACTTATTGTTGTTATTACTGTTAATATTATTTTTGGAATTGACTGAAAATTCAGCACAGGGACCATTCAGTTAGTACAGAATTCATATATATTAAGCACAACGTATCTGTAATCTGTAGCTTCTATCCCACAATCCTACTGAAAATAGTTTCAGGAAAATAACTTTTAGATATCTCTAAATAACCTTTCCTGAGTGAGACTAACTACTTTGGCAAGCCGCTAAAGGCACATGTGTTTGTAATTATTAGAACATCATCACATGGTTTGTCTATTTTCCATCTTTTTCAGATGCCATGTTTTAAAACAGCTGCCATCCACAACCAAAATAATGTAGTGAGATGAGTATGAAGCATACAGAAGAGCACAAATATTCAAAACATTAGAAATTCAATTGAATTCATTCAAACGTAGACATTCAAATTCAAATCGAATGTCTATAAATTTGAATTTAAACATCCAAATGAATTTTGAATTTTTGAATCTATTCATTTAAATTATTCAGACATTCATATGTGTACTGATACCTACACAATGTATCTTTGCCCGCACGCATCTTTCCCGCATCCATATGCACTTGTACGGATCCATATGGGACGAAAATGGGATGCATACGGGATAAATACAGGATGGGTACGGATGCATTCTGGCACATATGAATGTTGTTGACATTCATATGTGCAAATCTGAATTGAAAATTCAAACAAATAGACTCAAATTCACTCAATTTGAATCGAATATGGGTAAATTCCAACTTGAAAGAGTCAAATCGGATGACATTTTCGGATATTCAGTTCAAATTGAATCCCAAAAATTGCATTTGTGCACACCCCTTGACTAAACTAGATGCACTATTGGCCTGATAGAATGTAAAAAAAAGGTTTTTTAAAAATAATAATAATAAGCTGAAACTTAATGGTAGAACATTTGCTCTGCTTACAGAACATTTTATGTTCTCCAGAACCTCCAGAGTAACCTGGAACTCAACGTTCAGGAGGTTCCAGGTCATGCAAGACATTCCAGATCTTCAACATTCCAACTTAGGGTGCAATCAGATATTGTTAAAGAGTTGTCTTCTGGGCAACTTTCATTCTTAACCAGCAAGTATCTGTCCTCAGCATGCAATGTCTTGGGTCTTGAAACCTCATAAAGGTCAGCTGAGTGATAGAACTGATACTGAGCAGTCCTCTGAACTTGGTATGGAACGGGGTCCTTTATTCAGACATTGTAGGACACTTAGGTACATGGGCTGCTGCACTTTATTATGTTATATCCATGTTTTGGAACAATTGAAGTGTCACATCAACATCACTGAGGTAAAGGTAATCGAATGTCTTCAGTCAAGCTCAGCTGGAGAACTTTGATTTTCAGATCATAATTCCCATCATCATTAGCCATATGGCCAGTGACCATCCCAGAAGAAAAGAAGGGATTGGAAACTAGTCTTTCAGAAGGATTTTTTCCAAACTCATGTCTGTCACGCTGATTATCACAAGACTCTTCTTCTCATACATTGAGCTTATGGTCCAATGTTTGGGGGGTGTAGCAGGTTATCAAAACCCATGAATTTCACCAGGTTCAAAGCCCTTAAACAGTGATATTTCACAGAGGCAAATTCATGGATGACAGGTGTATCAATGGCAACTAGAATGGATGCCCAGGTACATCCTCCAGGCTGGGAAGACAGGCAGGTTGCCTATAAGGCCATTTGCTGGGATTCAAGAGCAGGTGGAGGTTTTGCCCTCATCTTCTGCTTGAAATGCCCACAAGCAGTTGTTGGGCCACTGTGGGGGACAGGATGCTGGACCATTTGGGCTGTGGCCTCATCCAGTAGAGCTCCTCTTAGGTTCTAACATTGCAAAGAGCTCACCTGACATAAGCCAAATGAATCACACAAATCTACCCTTCCCCCAAGCTCTCTCAAGCAGTGTTCCACATTCGCTGTTCTGAACTCAAGAGATCCAGAGGTTTGTGACATTGGCCACTCTTCTCTTTGTGTGTCTTGCCCCAAACAAATAGATTCCTGTTAAATTTGTTTGCCATGTGTCACGAGTCTGAGGTCTAATGGCCAGAGGTTCTCTTAAGAAGCAGACTGAATTAGAGTAGAACAGAAGACAGCAATGAGAAGGTCATGGTGGACAGGACTCAGAAGCCCATCTCCACTTCATTTGCTTTCTTGTTTCTTCCAGAGTCAGTCCCAATGGCAGTCATCATAGGTGTGGCCGTCGGAGCTGGTGTGGCCTTTCTGGTGCTGATGGCCACCATTGTGGCCTTCTGCTGTGCTCGTTCCCAGAGAAGTAAGTTATTTTTGGTCTCTATTCCCCTGACTTTAATTTGCTCTTATTATTCCAGATGCTTGGAAGACCTCCTTCTCTGCTTAAGAGACTGCATGTAGAGTTGACTCCTTGAACCTCTCCATGGTCTAGTGGTTAGGGAGCCGGACTCTTATCTGGGAATACTGGGTTTGATTCTGCACTCCTACGTGAAGCAAGCTGGATGACCTTGGGCTAGTCACAGCTCTCTTCTGAGCTCTCGCAGCCCCACCTACCACACAGGGTGTTCTGTTGTGGGGAGAAGAATAGAAAGCTTTTTCAGCCCCTTTGAGCCTCCTTAAATGGGTGAGAAAAGTGGGGTGGAAAAGCCAACTCTTCTTCCTCCCTTGTTACATCAATCATGGTACCTCCTATCATCCAGAAAATTTGGAAGGGATAGGCTTCAGTTGACACACCAGCCATAGTTGGGAGTAGGCACTCCTTGCCATGGCTTCCACCTGAGGTTCAAGCATCAGCACTAAGTCCAGCAGTATCTCACTCTTCCAGAAGTTCTGGATGATTTCTAAAGGTCATGAAAGCCCAAAGTGTTTGGATGCCTAAAATATCTTGTGTGAAGGCAGAAGAGAATTTGAAACTGAGATTTTTTTCCCCCTTTGCCTCCCAGCCTTTAGAAGGCTTTTACAGAAAGCAAGACTTTTGGTTCTGCATCCAAGAGACTCTAAACTTCTCTTTCAAAGGGCCACCGTCACTCCTGCCAGAGCTCTGCAAACAAGCAAGGAAGTTGTTTTGTTATGTGCAGGAGAATTAATGTTGATGCCCACATGGGGAGAGTTTGGTCATTGCTGCCAGCCATTTCCAGCAACCGTGACCACCTGAACAGCTGCAGCACACTGGTGGTCTTTAAACTAAAACCCAGTTGGGCTTTTGCTGTTATCTACTGAAAAAAAAAACCCTTTTAGTGGAGAAGTGTTTGCAGCAGCAAAATTCCTAACAGATGCCTGCTTAGCCTCCACTCAGATACCTGCAGTGCAAGAGAACCCGTTCTTTCCTTTATCCAATAGCTCTTATCACTCAGTACACAATATCTTCTAATGCTTAACCAAAATGATTCCCTGCAAATCTTTGTCATTTGCCATTATTTGGTGAGATGCATGGAAAATTCATCAGTAAAGTTCATTAGCTACTTAATAATACACTGCGTTTATCTTAAACATTAAAAAAAACCAAACCACATCTTGTTCAGAATGTCACTGTCTGCTCTGCACCAGAAGTATCTGAAGAGGCCTTGCATTTAAATGAAATCTATATTTGAGTCCCTTGTCGGGGGTGTAACGGTATTGGCTTTGCTGCTGAGTTGAAAAAGCAGGCGTTAAAATAAACATCATAAATGCAGAAAGAGAGGGAAAATACATGGAAGTAAACAAGAGCCTGCTCATTAGGAAAAAAAAGGCACAGACGTTAAAAAATGATTGTTGGCTGAATGAACAGGCAGCAAATCATCAGGGAGGCGAGAATGATTGTTCTGAGCTTCTAAGACAGGGAGGAAGAACAAGCAGTTCTAAATATTGCCCCTGGTGCAGGGATGCTAAGAGACAAAAAGCGCAAACGCTATGCAAAACCCCTCTGTTGTGTGGCCAATAATATTTGTTTTTGAAATAGTTGCCTTTTTCTGGATTGATTGCAAAGAAATCAAAGAGCAACCCCCCACCCCCACCCCCCAACTTCCAGACTTTGTGTGTGTTTTGTTCCCCTCACTGCCCAGGTTTTCACAGCTCTCCCAGAAACCATAAGCAGCTCTTTCAGGTATTAGCAAATTACATCCCTGGCAGTCATTAATCTTGTGTTTTGGGAAGCACGTTCTGACAGACAGACTCCCAGCGAAGGCCTGAGAGCAGGCCAATTCAATTTTAATGGAATCGTTCAGCAATGATGCGCCATTCAGGCTTCCCCCCTCCATAGAAAAAGAGCCAACTCATTCCAGTGATGTCAATGTTCGGCCATAATCAAACCACACATGAATGTTTGCCTCTGCGTTTTGGCGTTCGTGCTTTTCTTCTCCTCGTGCTGCTGAGATACATGGCACTCGGTTTAATTCTTCTGATTCTGGAAAAGAGGGAACATGTGGTTCTTTATAGCCGATGCGAGCAGATGGCGGTGGGGTCCTTGCAGGGCGCACAATCTGAAATTAGCGCATGTGTGATTATGTGCTGGAGCCAAGAATTAGATTAAGAATCAAAGGCAGAATTTCAAAGGGCTGGAAACCCCTTGGGGAAGCCATATCTTTGTTCACTGTAATCCAGTGGTGCATAAACCTAAGGATATTGCATGGGGGGGATGGTGGTAATGGAGAAGAATTAGGTGCCATTTTCATCCATCAGCTCCAACCCCTCGCCTGGGGTGTTTCTCCACTAGCAACAATGACCCCATTTAGAACCCATTAGGTACCCAATTGGTACCAATCTGTCATACCCTGTTTGCACACAAGACCCCTTTAGGACCTCATCTGTTCACACCAGCAGAAGCGAAATCCAGATTTAATGGGGTCTTTGGGCCCTTAAATTTGGATCAGACTGTATCAGAGGACGTGCATTTGCACTGGGACCAGAGCAATGGGGTGCAGGGGCGGGCTCAGCAGCCACCATTCGCAGTGCCCAGCCACTCACAGCTACGGAGTCCTGCACGTCCCGCATAGTTGTGATAAAGCGGGCTACAGACTTTGTGCCAGGCTTCGTAGTTGCTGCATAGGCAACTACTAAGCTGTGCCTTCCTGCCAGGCCCACTGAAACAGAAGTGAGCCTTGAGCAACGTCCACATTGGTCAGTTGTGCCCTGCTGCTGCCAGCCCTTCCAGTCTGGGCCAAACCGATCCTCCAGATGGGTGCTTTGGTGTTCGCACTGCAACCCTGTCTAGCACCCATTGCCACTGGGTTGCTAGATGGCCATTGGGTTGCTAGATGGCCATTGCAGAGGCATGGGGTCCGCACCATGATCCAGATACTCGGATCCAGATCTCCTAAATCCAGATTAATCCCGGTAAGTGGAGATAACGGCCCTGGCCAAACTCTGGGATCTACAGTTTCAGTCACAAATGTAGAGATTTCTCCCCCACCGCCCCAAAAAACAATTTTCTCCCCCCATTTAGTTTAATAGCTGCTGTGAAAAGCTATATGGTTCTGTGCTGCGCATTAGGAGCATTGCTTAATTTATTTATTTTTGCAGTTTTATCCCACCCTGTACCCAAAGGTCTCAAGGCAGGCTACAGTATTAAAAAAAACAAATGTAAAATTAACATACTAAATCAGCAATAGTGCCTGAAAATGGGGTGGAAAAACTGTTTCCTCATTTAGCCAAAGTCTAAAGCAAAGAGACGCATCTTTCCTGCTCCCCTGAACTAGCGAAATGAAGGGGCTCGATGCACTTCAGTGGGGGAGATAATTCCATAATCTGGGAGCCATCACTAAGAAGGCCCTATTCTGCATGCCCACCCCTTTTGCTACTAAGGGTGGTAGTCCGTGACATGATAGTGTTGTTGTTTTTTGCCCTGTAGGTACAGTACCCATCCATAAATCTGTCCCACACTATTTCTCATTGATGTGCTAACATTTCTTCTTCTCAAGGTTTCTCTGAGCACACACACATGTAAGCACAAGCTCCTACCATAAGCATCCATTGTAAAACGAGGCGCTGCTTTTTAGCTGGAAACAACTGGGAATTTGGATGGTACTCCATGTTCTGAACTGCATGATTGATGCGGATTAAAAGAGCAGCTACTCAGTTCTACAACAGAGTGAATTCTCAGGCGTCCCATATGTGAAGCACTCAGGTTATTCTCTTTGTAAACAGAGTATAGGCATTTTTCCACCACCTGATCTGCATAACAGGAAATGGCATATTAAAATAAAATGAGAACACCATTAAAAGATTGAAAACTACCAACCACCATCCATCAAAACATGGACATCATCAAAGCAGCAGGTCACACCCACAGCTGACCAGTACATCTTGGCCATCTACTGCCTAGGCAGGCTTAGAAGTGACGTGTCTCACATTCCTCACTGTCCACAGCAGATATTTTTACAGAGATGGAACACCAAAGCTCAGCATGAGGTATTCTCCACTATGAAGCCATCTGTCATTCATAATGCATTCTCCCTGGGAGCCCATACAGAGCATTTTTCTTTTCTTTTCTCAAAAGAAAGAAGGAAAATATTCCATCCTATTTGGACAAGCTTCTCAGCAGGGGACACCTGTCTGGTTAACAGGTGAGATTCCATCTCCAAGACGTACAGCCAAAATACTGGCCAAGTTGCCATTACACAAAGAGCATGCACAAAGTTGTGTCTCTGGCAAGAAAATGCCATCCACAGCCATCTCCTAGCAAAAGCACCTTGGCTTTCAGTCACTGAGAAAGGTGGCCTGTGGAGCTGATGAGAGAAGAAACATCAGTTAGATGTTAGTTAGTTAGTTAGAACAGAAGAGGAGCCCAGCTGGATGAGCCCGCAACCATTCTTGTCTAGCATCCTGTCCCACACAGTAGTCCACCAATTGCTTCTGGGCATCTCAAGCAGAGACAAGGGCAAAACCTTCACCTGCTCTCAGATCATGGAATCATTAAGTTGGAAGGGACCTTTAGGGTCATCCAGTCCAACCCTCTGCTCAATGCAGGGTTACCTAAACCATCCCAGCCAGATACAGGTCCAGACTCTGACTGAAGACCTCCAGTGAAGGAGAGATCACTACCCCCCATGGCAACCTATTCCACTGACTGATCACCCTCACTGACCCCAGCAAATGGCCTTTGGAGGCCTCCTGCCTGTTTTCCCAGCCTGGAGGATGTACCTAGGCATCCATTCTAGTAGCCACTGATACACCTGTCCTCCATGAATCTATCTAACACCTAAAGTTATCCATTTGTCACCAGTTATAAATGAAAACACCACAGGAAGGTGCCTTAAACTGAGTGACATATTGGTCTACTAGCTGAGTATTGTCTAAATAAACCATTTTCCCACTAAGCTTGAAAATGTGCAATGGAGCTGCTTCACCGATGTGGTACTACGCACCAGTACATCAATGGGCTTCGTGCTGAGTGCATGTTGCTCGGTTGCTTTGTTGACTCTGACCATTTGCAACCCCACAAATTTCAGTGGCTTCTGGGCTCTGGTCACACAAGTCTAAGACAGGACGGCCTATTCACTAATTTGAACTGAGGCTGTATCAGTGCTGGTCACACACAGGCCATCCTCAGGCCATCCCCACCTTGGGCTGCATTGGTCACACCTTTCTCCGAAAATGTGCAATGGAGCTGCTTTATCAATGTGCTTATCGCACACCAGTACATCGGTGGGCTTCACGCTGAGTCCATGTTGCTCCGGTTGCTTCATTGACTCTGACCATCTGCAACTCCACAGACTTCAGTGACTTCCTTAGTGCCACCTACCCATTCCTTTAGTCTTCCGTCTTTCCTAGCATCAGGGTCTTCTCCAGTGAATCTTTCACATTTGTCTACCCAGCAGGAGTCTCTGATCTCCTAGAGGCCCATGCAACTCCCATGGAGTTTTCTCCAAGACGGCTGTCCAAAAGCATCGGTCTTACATCTCTCATCAGGCTTCCCCAGGACCTCCATTTCCTGCAACTGCCTCTCAGCAGCCCTGCCGGACGGCTCAAGGCGATTCTGAAGTTTTACCTCCACCGGCCAGGTCCTTCCATTAATGTTCCAAGTGCCCAGATGCTAGCCACTTCCTTTTGTGTTTTCCCCCTCATGCTTTGCAGCGAGATAGAAATAATTTAAAGAACAGACTCGGGCATATCTTGGATCACAAATCTGCAAAAAGATTTCACCCAAACTGAAGTGGTGGGTCAGAAACCCTGGTTAACAGAGCAATCTCATGCACATGCATGCAGAAATAGGTCCTGTTAGTCTGCGTTCACACCTAAGGTTCTGTTCATTTTCAGAGTGAGAGAACATATCGACAAACTAAGAATCTGTTTTCCATTGCATAATCTAATTCAGAAAATTCACCTTTGGGAATAGATAATGTCGGGGGGGGGGAAGCACTGGTCACTTTGCTGGTGTGTTCTCTTGCTCTCTGAGTGGACTGAAGCTGGATTAAACCTTAGGTATGAATGCAGCCCTAATGTCAAAGAGGCTTAGGATCCGTTTTCACTGGCCATTTGGTGCAGTCTGAATTTGGCTTGAGGGCCCCATGTCTCAACACTTTGGACGGGATTCCCTATTTCTCTGGACTAAATGCCCCAAAATCCGGGGAATCCCTGTTCGTATTTTAACAGGACTCACTGCAGGATCCTGTTAAACTCTAAATATTTATTAATGGGAACGTCTCCACCACAACCCACCATATACATTTCCCCTGCCCGGTTCTGTCATTGTCTCCCACCATTTGCCTACCCCACCCCACCCACTCCACCATCTGTCTCCGTCTCCTGCCACTTCCCCCCCCACCCCCTTCCTCCATCCTTCCTCCTCTCCTGGTGTTTGCCTTCCTCTCACCTCTTCCCTCTGTTCACCCTTTTGGAGAACGCTGGGGAAGGCAAGCAGCAGGATGACAACAAAAGATGGAGGAATGGGGCAAGGGGAAACAGCGCCCCAAGGAGCCCTCAGCACTGGTCAGAAAAAATCCGGGTCAAAAGCCGGAGTTTTTTGGCCAGTCAAAATGTAGCCTTATTCTTAGGTAAGCTAACACTCGGTTGTAGCTTTAGCCTTTGCTAGTTTCTTACCTGGTACAAGACCAAGTGAGGCTGCAAATTGCCCCAAAAGCTCCACTAAGAGATAAAGAGTTGAAGAGCGGATGCGCTGTTCATTAGCAAAGTTTGCACATCTAATCAGAACTTGAGAAAACTATAAAGGAGTGGGCATATTTCAATTAAGGTGAACAAAGTTTATCACTTTCTGGAATAGCTATTTTGCAGCTAATGAAAATTTAGATACTTTGTTTTCTGCATGATCTACCTTGCCAATTATGGGGGCGGGGGTTGTGTGTGTGTTTTTAAAACAACCTATTTGTAGCTTAGCGGCTTCTAGGATAATGTGTTGTTCTGGTGAACAAATCTGGTCCCTCTTTTCTTTTTCTTTGTTTTATAGATTGCAAGTTCTTTTAGGGTTCTTAATACCTTTTTATAAGGAAGCTAAGTGCTGCAGAAAACAGGTGAATTTGCTTCCCAAGAGAAGAAAAGGAGCATTTTGTGCACTTGCTGTTTTAACTGCTTCAGTTCACAGACAAGCTGTAGCATCCTAAAACGCACCTTGGAAAAGCAACTTGTATGGGTTTCCTAGCTCCACCACTAGCTGACCCGGTGATAGTAGCAGCAGAAGCAATTCCTCCATTTTTTTGCGTCCTTCAAATCTTACTCACGGCCCCCAGTTTCTTGGCTAAGAATTGAGAAAAGCCTGACTAAGCTAATGGCAGGTCATGGGTGGTGGAGCAGATAGAGGAGGCGATTCCCTCTCCTGCTTTAATGAGAAGAAGCGAAAAGCAAATTATGCATACAGTAAGCACAGAGGTTTCCCAGGGGACATATTTTAACAGGTTTAATACACATCTGCTGTTGTTTCCTGGATGGCATTACAAGACCACAAGTTATTTAAGGAGTAACATCCCTAAGAGAGGAGTCTGTGAGGCCATAATTGGCTTTTCATTGTGATTAAATGCTGACGCTTTGGTACCCAAGACATTATTCCTATGCACGGACAGGAAAAAAAGAGTTTGAAGCCATAAACTGCAGTACCAAGGGGGGAAACAGTGTGTAGATGCGAGTGGAAAAAAGGAAAAAATGCTTTCTTGCGCCACGAAGCTTAGAAAATCCTGGTGTATTCGTAGCTTTGTACAAGGAGAGGCCCGGAGAACAGGCAAAGTCTTTGAAGAGCACATTATCAAGAAGCACTAAAAGAAAAACACTAAATTAAGTATTGATTTGGCTGGTGGCTCTAAGTTATCAATTAAGCAGCCTTTGCCTGAGAGCCAGGGATGCTAATTCAGACATACTGCAGATATTAGTGACCTTAATTTTTCTTACCTCGTGGCAAGAGTCTGGATCCATGGCTGAACAAACGTGCAAAACTATTCACTATCCCTACCATTAAAGCACCAGTCACATCCGCAATGGATCCAGATTGCATTTGACATGGATTGGAAGCAGGTTAAAAGTGGATTCAGGTCGGATTTGACATTTTCAGAGCACAGATATGTTACGGATACGTATCACATATGTATCAGATACTATTCATTCATATCAGATATGTATTTGTTCGTATCGGATACGTGTTAGATACGTATTCATTCGTATCCAATATGTATCGAATATTTGTATAAATATGTACAAATAGATTCTTATTGAATAGAATTTTACCGCATTTGAATGTGATCTATTAGTATGAATACGGATTTTCAAACATTCTGTTCATTACAAATCAAATGCCAAAAATTTATTCGTGCCCACCCCTACTGCTAACTGGATCTTGAGGGATCACCCCTTCTCCTAAAGACTCTTTGATATGTACCCAACTGTCGCTCTTCATCTTTCCAAAGAATATACCACCCTCCGCTTACCTACGCGCTACGGCCGTTTGGAGGAGACATTGAATCTGGGGCTCTTTCGAGCAGGAGCACGGAGGGGAAAATCCGAGATGCCACCAGGGGTCCTTTTGGCACAAATGCGAGCTGATCAGCTGTCTCTCTGCCTTCTTAGAAGCCCTCAGGATCCCCTTGTTTGGATGACAGACTATATAAGAGACACATGAACGTTCTGAGTCCGTGTCTCTCATGGAGTATTCCGTCTCTCAAAAAGCAGCCAGGGAGATGATGCGTAGCCTGTCACTTGAAAGCATGCATTATTTATAGGGACTTCAAAACTGTTCCCATTTTTGTGCATCTCCAGATTAGGTTGTAAAGTGGCCCATTTAGCCTAGCTGTTGAAATAGTTGAGTCCCCTCGTTGCATTCCGACGGATACGCTGGGAAAGACGCTGACGAATATTCAGATTGAAGCGCACAGCCTGCTCCAGAGATCCTATAATCAAGTGAGAGTGTGGGTGGAGTGCGAAACAATGGGCTAAATATTAAGGCCACCTATGGGGGGGGGGGGGTTTCGTGCCAAAAGCATTGCATTCAGCTAAACAAGCCGTAAAATGAACAAACATGATGTATAAATGAGTTTAAAAACAACATTCAGATCAATAAAACATTAAAATTGGATAAAATAGTACCGATAGTTTGCTCCAGGTGGCTTGAGTTAAGGGGACCTTGAGACCATTCACATCTGGAAGATTTAATGCAAGGGTATGAGAGGTTGATGTCCAGAGGTTGTGGCCCACTTGATGCTGATAGGCTAAGCCTCCCACCAGCCACGGTGGCCAGAACCATCATAGAACGGACAATCTAGTCCAGCCCTTGCAGTATTCAAGGAATCACCTTAAACTGCTGTGGAGAAATGTGGAGAAGTAACTGGCCATCTTCTTCTTGAAAACCTCCCGAGAAGAAGGACCCACAACCTCTACAGGGAGACTCGGGGAAGTGAAGGCGATTAGAACCCACACCATAGTCTCACCCTGTAAGATTCTGGGGCGTGCAAAGTCTGGAGGGGCTCCAGGAAAAAACAAAAGCCAGTTAACAAAGTACAGCTCCATTTCTCCGTCTGTTTCTTCAAAGCTTTTGGCCGCTTAGATTTACCTTCCTCGCTGCCTTTAATCTTGGGCGCACAGAGAAAAGAGCCATTTTCTCTCCTTTCAGGCCTGCGCTGGGATCTTTGGTTTAATTTTTCAGAAACAGCCTCTTCAAAGAGTGCCAAGGCTTCTCCTGGGAAACCAGGGTGGCGGGCCTAGAAAGCACGCCACTGAATCCCACATCCCTTCTTCTTCTTCTTCTTCTTCTTTTCTTCTTCTCCTCCTCCTCTGGCATGAAAGCAGGCACCATCACCCCCCTTTCAAGTTCAGCATCTGCTCTTAGCGGCAAAGTGCTCTCCATGAGAATATCTGGGAAGGAGTCCTTTTGCGTGCAGCTAATTAATTAGATAACGTCTCCATCTCAGTGAGTTGGGTAAACAAGTGAATGAGAGGCGCCCAACAAGCAGGGGCACCCCACACTGGCAGCGTAGGAGCTTCCGTGTGCGGCAGGAGTCGTTGGGGCTGGTGGAGTGGAGGGCAATGCGGCTAGGAAGTAGCAAGCATTGCCAAGGCCCAGGTGCACAGCTCTATATTTGGAAACATGATCTTGCCTCTGTCTATAATTAACGTTTAATAGACGCTTATATCCATTCATGTGTGAATGGGATGGTCTGCATCTACGCTGCTTTGGGGCACACTTCTGTGATTGGTGGTTTCATTGCCTGGCTTTTACGTGCAACTTCACTAGCAGTTGCCTCCAGGGGCGTGGGAAAACCTGAGACCTTCTTGGTACTATATTGGGAATGCCAGACGCTCCCTGGCACCCCAGTATCATCCCAAATGAAGGATCCAAATCTCTTGATAGATTATAATGAAGGGAAATGCTATGGGGCCACCAGGTTCCCTGTAACAGTGAGGTCTGGCGCCTGTTGGCAGCATTTGCAGTCATCTTGATCGGGGCTACCAGAACCCAGGTCAGCACATGGAAAACATCAAAAGGACGTGGGCTGGCCTTTGGCTTCCATCCGGTTGACCCAAGCGCTCCAACTGCAAAAGCTGCTGATGGATGCAAAGAGAAGTAGGAGACAGAAAGAGACAATTGTGGGATCTTGGAGACATCAAACCCAAGGTGAGCAGACCAAGACTGTGAAGATCCTCTTCCTGTTACCATAGATAATCCTAAGCTGGAGAAAGGCCAGCGCTCTGCTCTGGTATATAGGACAGCTGCTGACTTTAGTACTGTGTTCTCTGCCTACAAGTAGCGTTTGCCCGGAATAGCTCCCAGCATCTTTGCCGACGCACTGATGTAACCAATGAGGAAAGGCCTTCCAAAAGGCCAATGTTACAAAGGTCAATTTGTAGCAACAAGCTTTATTCTGAAATATGGCCGATGTGAGAGGGAAGGAAGGAACAGACCCTGGGTATGTGCAGAGTAGGCGGACTGCAGAATCTGCCCTCTACATTCTAGGAAATGAATTCAGTAATTCTGAACACACACAGGATGAAACAAGTGACCCAAACGCAGCTTAGGCTTTGGTTTAATCCAGCTTCAGTCCACTTTCAGAGCGAGAGAAGACATCAGCAAAATGACTGGTAATTTTCTTTCGATGTTATCTGTCCCAAAGGTGGATTTTCTGAGTTATTTAACACTGAAAGAGAACAGCTTGTCACTTTAGGTTGTGCTATGGCGGATACAAGATGGGGAGGACAGACAAGCGGTGAACAAAAGCTGCTGCCAAAAGTCTCCATGATCTCATGATAGGGGACTGGTTTATATAGAGGGTGGGGTTTGAATCGCCCACCCGGGTGAAGTCAGTGTTCAATTGCTGACTACATGGGGAGGGGTCCTGCTGAGGGAAGGGGAGAGGGGAGGGGGTTCCTTCCCCGTTGGGGACTGAACGGTGGAGAGTGAGCCCGCATTATAAACTAGCAGTAAGAACACAAAAAAGAGACCTTGCTGCTGATTTTTAAAAAAAACTGGTTTAAAACTAGATTAAATTGCTGAGTGGGAACTTAGCCTAAGTGTGACTACAGCCTTAAAGGTACAGACTGGTTCCTACAATGCAGATTAGAGGTGGGATGGTAATATTTCCACCCACAAGCTTCCACCTCTAAGCTGGGGATGTGCACGAATATTCGTAACATTCATTATTTGTACAAATTTGCACAAATTCAGACATTTTTACATGAATAGAATGTTATGACATCCGTACATTAACATTCTATGAATACGAATGCTTTGGAACACTCATACGAACAATTGGTGCATTCATTAAACTGGGGATACGTATAGATACGAATGCATTTGTATAGGTTGCGTATCTGATATATATCTGATACGTATGTGTCGGTATAGGATCCGTATGGAGCATCTGTATGCAGGATCCATATGCATTCATATTGGATATTCATACAAATTTATACCAAATCCAAATCCTACCACATTCGAGGGGGATCTATTCGGACAAATATGAATTTTCTAACATTCGATCCATTATGAATCTAACACATCCCAACTCTAAGCCACTTTCAAGCTGCTTTTATAATGTCCCCTGGCCTATTTACTCAGAGAGCTTCTACTGGACGCTGGCAGTTCCTTGTCAGAGAGCCCACATTTCTAATTAAAAACCCAAAGTTGTACATCTCCTGGCAAGAGGCCTTCTGTTTAAAGCTCTGGAGTATTTTAGAAGGTGTCCTGGTGCTGTAGGAGACGAGCGCCACTGCGGTTGCTTTCGCTGCCATCTAACCAATTCCCCCCTTCTTCCTTTCTTGTTCGTTCTGCGTAGATCTGAAAGGTGTTGTTTCAGCCAAAAATGATATCCGTGTTGAGATTGTCCATAAGGATTCTGCCTCAGGCAGGGAAACCGAGGAGCATTCGACAATCAAGCAGCTGATGGTGAGGATTTTGCTCTATTCTCCCTTCGTCCGCCAGCCTGCCTGCCTGCCCTTTGACAGTAATGAGAGCGGTCACATGCACTTCGGCGCACTAAAGCCTGCTGAAGGCAAAAGGATGCGTTTCCCAAAATCTCCCACGTCATTCGCAGCCCACAGAAACAGTGCCCCCTTTGAAAGCACCGCTTGGTTTTATGATGGCTGCAAAGGCTGTAGGCTTTGATGAAAAGAATTGCACCCGGCCGCTTGACCGCAAAATTGACGTGGCCGCAAATGAGCATAAAGGAAGCCCAGTGACACACGATTGTACTAATAAGCTAATTGGAGGCTGATAACTAAGTCAGGCTGACATGCACAATCGCGGGATCGCTGTTCTTCTCTACACCCACATGTACTCACATCGAGCTGTGGATGTGGTTTTGGCCTAACTGTCAAAGCCCTGTAGCTTATGATGTTACTCTGGGCTGACTTGAAGCCATGAACATCTGAAGTCCCTCTCTTCCTGACTCCAACACTGCATCCACGCACATTTTAAAAAATAAAAACACTAAAAAGGAGAAGTAGCATGCAGAAAATAGTGTTCCCATCCTATCACTAATCCATATTAAAGGCAAATGAGGGCATTTGTGTGGTGCATTTATGCTGCACATTTAAGGTGCATCAGAGGCAGAAGCGGCTGGATGCTAACACCTCTAAAGTGCTGTTGAGCTGCCTTTGTGAACGATATGGGTAGAGTGCTGGTGTGCTTTCTTGTTTAACAGAGGAGTCAAATATTTGCTTTGTTGGGAAAATTGCTGCTCTATCAGCTTTCTTCCATCCATGTGAGTTTGGAGAAATAAACAAGCTAGAAACAAAGGAATTTCTTTTACCTGTATTGCAATACAGGAAACTTGCCTTCCAGAGATCCCATCAGGACAAGTTCAAAAGTCTCTACGATACAGCAAGACTTTTAATCCTATCTTGGCTGAAAGTTTCCCTCCCAGAGTTTCTCCATTGGTTAAAAAAGAAACTCCGGGTTACAGCCTTCCTGAGGCGCCTCCTCAAAGCCTTCAAAGCTAATTTGTATCTAATTTATTCATTATGGGGAGGAGATTTTACTATGAGAGCAGGCATTAAGCAGGCACACATACAACAAAAATCACCACAGTTCAAACAGGGTTCAGTAAACCAGAAAGAACCAGTCGTGTTCTTTGAAGCTGCAAAATCTGCAGACATTTTTATCAGTCTTTGGAAACACGCTGATATTTGTCAGTGTGGGCACCATTTGCCCAACACAGATGAAAGCATTCCTTTTAGATTCCACTGCTTGCTGAATCTTAAGCTTGCCGATGGAAACGTCTCTTGACTCTAACCGACCAACGTGGAGCCTTTGCACCTGATCAGAGAGGTCAAGGGTCATAAAACACCTGCACTGAATCAATTAAGATCCCCTCCTTCAAGTCACACCCTTTTGGTGTGGTCTCCTTGAATCCTTGCACGCCCTTCCCACAGCTGGAGAGGATGCTTGGCTGTGTTCAGCTTCAGTCCACTTTCAGAGTGAGATAATGCAGAGGCAGAATGACTCAGAAAAACCACCTTTGGGTTGGATAAAGCGGAGAGGAAAATGACAGGCTGCTTTGCTGATGTGTTCCCTGACTCTGAAAGCACACTGAAACTGGACTGACACTCAGATGTGAACGCAGCCCTTGAGTCCGTTTAAGCGCTGGCTCTCGGTGCGTTTCCCCCAGCCATCACTATTTCTAAGCACAAACCTGAAGGCAGTGGCTTTGCCAGGTGACTCTGCACCCAGGTGCCAGCTTTGCTTTCGCCTGCCCACCACGCTGCGTTATAAATGACGAACACAAGTAAAACAAATGGAAGGGACGCTGAACCGTAAAAAATGAACTCATTCAGCCATGAAGGAAGGGAGCAGGAGCAGCGGGATGAGGAGGAAGTTTAGGACCCACCCACCCCCAGCCCAACGCCTGCAACTTCAGACTCATGACCACCTTTTGTCATTCATTCTGGCTCTCTGCAGAATCGCTGGCATCCCTAATTTGAGGGAGATGCTTTGTGGGCTGGGCAAAATTGATTTGAATGGCTACACATGTACTGAGTGGAGCCCTTGAAATTGCCTGGAAGGTAGGGGGCTGGACGGCAGAGCTTTGCCATTAGCGGTTTTACTCTGCCCGTGTTATTTTTGTGCTCTGAATTGCTCTTTGGCTTCATTCGAAACGCCTCTGAAGGCCAGAGGGCAACATACGCCCCCCCCCCCCCCGGCTGCCCCACTCCTAAAGGGAAAGTTGAAATGGGAGAAGGTAAACAAAAGCAATGCCCAGGCCAGCTTTATAACCTGTGGCTGCAGCTCCTTATGGAACCAAGGAACCTCCAGCAAGGTCCGTTTCCATTCTCCCCAGTGGAAACCAGCTGCCCTAAGCCACTAAACAGGAAACCTGCATGCCTAAACCAATCCAGTGGGGGGTCTGGGCCCACGTATGGAGACACGGCCGATCTTCACAAGTGGGAAACTGGCTACATTCACGCCTACATTTTAATCCAGCTTCAGTCCACTTGCATTTCCCTTCCATGTTATCTACCTCAAAGGTGGATTTTCTGAGCTAGGTAAAACCAAAAACAAACCAATGTGTTACATCACTCTGAAAGTGGACTGAAGCCGTAGGTGTGAACGTAGCCTTACAGGTAGGAATTCCCAGCAGAAGGGAAGTGCATATGAGAGAGAGAGAGAGAGAGAGAACATATCAGCCAGGTGAATAGCCATTTTCCTTCTACCTTATTTAACCCAAAAGGTGGATTTTCCGGGTCCTAATGCAGAAAGACACCTGCTTGTCACATTGTTGATATGCTTTCTCACTCTGACGGCAGATCATAGGTAGATTCAAAATTAAGTGTAACATGTGGAGTGGGCAGGATCAGTGCATACTTCCAGGGGATTATGGATTTGTATTACAGGTGCATTTCCTATTTCATGTTTATCCTACAAAGAAAATGCAATATGTTTAACTTACAAAGGGCTGTTCTACCTTTTCTTTTGTCTAACTGCATGGTGCGCTAAGCTGAATATCAGAATACCGTCTGCCCACCCATCCACATTTCAAGATGTGGCCTTGAATCTGTGGAAGGCCTTGGAGCCCATTCAAACATAGAGCTAGGGGTGTCCCTGGGGCAGATTAGAAACCCATACGTAAAATTTATTCATTTATCTATTTATTTACGCTTTCATCCCACCCTATACCCGAAGGTCTCTGGGTGGGTAACATCATCTGAAATCAGACATCATTAAAACAATAACAGTGTCTGTAAAGCGGGAAGAGAAAATGCATCCCCATTTAACCAAAAGCCAGGGCAAAAAGGTGCATCTTCACCGCCTTCCTAAACATACACAGTGAAGGAGCCTGACACACCTCAAGGGGGAGACTATTCCATAGCCTGGGGGCCATCACTGAGAAGGCCCTCTCCCAGGTGTTCCGCTGTCCTACCTGGACTGGCAGGAAGATTTGAATTTAGTTAATACTATGCAGTGAGTGTTCATCCTGCACTGCGGTAAATTCGCAGTAGCGATGGGACAATACGTTACCACTACAATCTACCGAGGGTGTGCGATGCCCTCACCACGACTGCGCATTCTGCTGTGCAGTATTAACGAGTCTGGACGCACTCCAATTGGTAGCGTTACTTTGCACTTCCACTACCCTACGCTTAATTCTCAGTCTTGCTATCTCTTTTGGGGGGTTATTATCCTCTAGGCAGCAGGAACTTGGTGCTTATGAAGATTTCCTTCCTCGTCATTAAAAAGCTTCTCTGTCTCCCCTCCTCACTGTGCCCAACATGAAGCACCTGCTTCTGCCTTTAGCAATGAAATGTCCAGTCTGTGCATGTTCCATAAGGGTGTATTAAGAGGCCAAATTTGTCAATGAGCTGGCAGATCAAGTTAAACAGACCAGCTTCATTAACGAGCAGCTTTGATGAATCCTTGGCAGGAGTCCCAGGTACACCGATAGTGTGAAGTTACTGCAGCTTTGCAGAGACAGGGCAGTGGGATTTGGAGGAGGTGGACAGTCAGGATCTCCAAAAGGCATCGTCTTGCTCCCTGCTTGCTGGTGCAAACAGTCTGGTCACACTTTGTAGCACATGGGAAGCAATTTGGGGCAGATTGCAACTCTCAACTCCCGCTAGGCAGTTCTTCCAGGCTGGGGCTGTGGTCACACCTAATCCATCTTCAGTCCACTTTCAGAGCGGGCAAACTCATCAGCAAAGTGACCAGTAATTTTCCTCCCACATTATCTATCCCAAAGGTGAATTTTCTGAATCATTTAACACTGGAAGAAAACAGCTTCTCACCTTGCTGACGTCTCTCTCTCTGAACGTGGACTGAAGCTGGATTAAACTTTAAGTGTGACGGTAAGAGAGGATAAGGGTGATTGGTAAACCAGCAAACCAGACCAGTAAGCACACCAGGACCATCCTTTCCTCATACTGGTGCAGGCTAAGGGAAGACGCAGGCACACCAGTATGTGAAAGGGAGCCTCCTCATGTCCTCCCTGGTCCAATACACCAGCCAAGGCAGAATCGCCCCATGAATGGCCCATAAAATTTATAACCCTAAACTAAAACCCTGATAAAACCATTCTGAGTCCAACCCAGATGTTGCTCACCTTACTCATCCATTTCATATACTACATTTCCCATGGCACCCCCACCGCTATATGCAACCAACACCCAGTTCTCAACAGCCCTGGGAAAGAGGGAAACCCAAGAGGCTTTCGGGGGTATCCAAATGGCTCAGGCTTGTTTTTCAGCAAAAGAAGAGAAAAACCTTGCAATTAGGGATGTGCAGTACACAAATATGCGTAACATTCATTATCCATGCAAATATCTGTGAAAAAGATACATTTTCACCAGCCACCAAAAACTATACAGCTTAGACTCCTGGAGAACCTCAAGAAGGAGGCTGTGCCAGAGGCTAGGGGCCACCACAAAAAAGGCTCTCTTGCATGTCCCTGTACCTCATAAGAGAAGAAACTACAAGAAGGGCCTCTCCTTGAGATCTAGTGCCCGGGCAGGTCTATATGGGAGAAGGCGCTCCTTCAGATACCCAGGGCCCAAGCCGTTTAGAGCTTTAAATGTTAGCGTCAACTCAGCTCCTTGAATTGGACTCAGTAGCAAATAGGTAACCAACGCAGATCCTTTAAGACCAGTGTGATGTGAGTCCAGCCAGAGACTCCCAGCCAGCCAGGTTCTACAAGACGGCACCAAAACAACGTAGCTGGAATCTAAAGGGATTATAACAAGGCGCCCCCCTCCTTCCAGCCACTAATATAGTAATTCCATCAGAAAGGCAATCAGGACTTTGCTAGGCAATTTGCTCCTTCCTAACATGGTGTGCTGCCCACTGCTAATGTTTCCCTCGTCCCCTGGGGACCTTTTCTCAATGTTTTCTTCTACAGAGGTCCTATTGGATAAGCACTGCCAGGATCCTTTTTAAAAAAACAAAACAAAACAGCATCACAGGCTCATTTCCTAGACTCCCTTTCTAGCAGCAGCCGCTCTCTTCCGTGGCTTTTCCTAATTAATAGTCAGCGGGTCCTCTAAGCTCTCTTGCTCCATGGGTTGCCTGCCTGAGATGCAGGTCATATTTGTTAATTCTTTCCCATTCATTCCTCCCTGGCTTAGATGTATTTTTTTCTCTCTCTCAAGCAGTGAGCTGAAGTATAATTGCACAAAAGTTCTTGGGCGTGGGAAGGCGGGGGGAATGTGAGATACATAGGAAGGCGAAATTGCCAGCTTTTCCTTTCCCTTTTCATCTCTTTTCATTTCCATTGTATACCGCTTTTCCAAAAGAAAATTTGCCCAAGGCGGTTTACAACAAACAGAAAATATACAATGCAAAGTAATAAAACACTATAAAAATACATTATAAAAATTGCACGCTGTGCAAAACATAGCAAAATAAGCCAAACACACCCAAAGAACTGAGGCAGCTGAAGCCAACTGGAGTCCAAAGCAGCTGACCAAAGGACCCAATCCCACAAAGAACCTCCTCCAAGATGTCTGTGCCCGGCCAGGCTGGAGAATCATCCAGAGGGATCGCATATGGTCTCTGGTGTAGCTGAGACCAGGTGGAGTCCAGACCAGGTGACAAGAGGGACCCAGTCCTGCAAGGAAGCAGCTCCAAATTATCAGGGTTCATCCAGGCTGGAGAGTCATCCAGAGGGCAGAGGGGTCTAGGCTGCCACCACTAGACCACCACCCCTGGAAGGATGGCAGGGTTCTCCTCCTAATCCTTGGACAGGGCTTCTGTAGTTAAAACGCCAGCCCCCAAGCATGGCTGGTTCTTCTGGAGAACTTGCTGTGGGACATTTGACACGAGCCAAAGGGCTGGGTCAAAAAACTTCCAACTCTGTCTCCTTCGCTTCACCCAGAAGCCTCCACTGTCAACCTGCCATTGCCTCGGGTTGAGGCGCACAGTGGAAGGCATAGGGCCAAAGAGGTAGAAGTCTCGCTGTACCAGGAAGGAAGGAACCCATTCTTCCCAAATGTGAGCCCTATGCTCGCAAAAGGTGTCCCATATGGTGCTCAGCTAGGGCAGATTTATGAATGCAAGCTGATGCATGATGAAGCAAATTGTATCGGTTCAAATGCCCAGACATTCATTTTTCTTTATTCGTACAAATTTGGATTTTTGAATATTCTATTCATTATGAATGAATACTGCATTGTGCACGCCCCTAGAGATGACACTTTTGCAGGTACAGAGCTGGTTTGAAAACCTTCTGCCTGGTCAGCATGGTGAAGCCACACAGAGAGAGAGAGAAACACCCACTCCAACAAACACCATTGCTTGGTATAAACCAAATTTTAAAAGCTGAAGCACTTAACGATGCAAGTGGCAGATACTCGTCAGTTTTGTTACCTAACTCTAAAAATGCAGGTCTGGGAACAACAACAGGGGGGACGCAATCATACACACGCCATCAGCAGATTACGAAGCGCAATCAACCCATTAAACACTTGAGTTTGGTCCCTGATGTAATGGGAAAGCGTCAGACAGGGTACTTAAATGGCGCATGAGAGGAAGACAGTTAATGCTTGCAAAACAAGACGGGCCCGTGTGTTTACCAAATCTGGAACGTGACCTTAGCTGCTGCACCTTGGAGACCATTGAGAATCAGGATGCCCAACTTAGCACGCATTCAGAGCTGCGCAGAACAGGCAATCTTGCTTTACTTCAGATCCACAAGAGGCCTGAACTTCCCTCATTTGTGACTGTTTTCCATAGAAGGTGAAAAACTTCCAAACTTGCCTGTCACATAAGAGTTGCTTCTTTATGTGCAGGAAAACCTCAACAGGGGAAGCCTGTCCAATGCACGGGGCATTCCAGGGGCCTGGATTTAATCGTCACCCTCCCAGACCTTTGCAAAGGGAATACAGCGTACCTAGATGGAAATGAGAGGTCACAAATCATTGCCACCCAAGGTTGCATGACATCGTGCAAGCTGATGCCTTTAAAGTAGAGGTGCAGGGAGAGGATGACATTTGGTCCTTTATGGAAGCCTCTGAGATACCTTCAAGGGACTGGAATGTCCATCCTTTCACTTTGGATGCCCAGGCAACACCAATCAGGCCCAAAGGGAGGGATCAGCAGCCTCAGCACAACCTTGAGGTCCATGTGCACTCAGAGAGACCCCCCCTCCCCAGAAGGCAGGGAAGGACTCTTCAGAATGAGGAGCCATCAGGAGGACCAAGCATGCTGAACGAAGGTTGGCAGAGAACCAAAGGGAGCGGTAGTACACCTGAGATGGGTACAAGATCACAGGAAATGTCCAACTGGATCAGCTTCACAGCCCTGTTCTCAGAGTCGCCACCCAGGTGCACAAGGAAGCCCACCAGGAGGCCAAGGGCACAGGATCTGTCCTGTTCACAGGTTCCAAGCAGCCAGTAGTCATTGGGGCATATGCCATCTCCTGTTTTCAGAAGCAGTGGTGCTGCCATCGGGACTAATAGCCACTGATAGCCCTGATGACCACAACGTGGACCAGACCTTTTTTGAAACCATCCAGGTTTATGACCAACACCGTATCTCCTGGTCCTGTGCACTGTGGGCTGGTTGGTTGGCTAGTTGGTTGGTGTTGCTTTGCATTTGTTTTTCTATCTTTTCCTCTGTCTGGATTCAGCTTCCTTGGACAACCCGTGATTCTAGTATTTTGGAGAAGGGAGAAAAACCTCCCTTCTAGAGAACGTTGGGAGAAGGCTCTACTGTGGTCTGGAAAGGAGAGCAGAAGACCTCTATCCTGTGGCCCAACTGGGGCTCTTTTGCTTGTTCTCTACATTGTGCGTGCAAAACCACCTGCCCTCCGCAGAATGGGCTATTAAGCTGATGCGTACTCTTTCTGTATAGACTCATCTGTATAACAAGACTTGTTGCTGATCTAGGCCCTGATCTAATGTAGGCAAAACCCTTGGCATGGTTACCACAAGACTGCAGGCAGTAGACGACATCTCTGAGAGGAGCCAAGCACTGCTTCCAACCTCTTTACGCCCCAGAGATCTGACCTCCGCTGCAGAAGTCAGCCTTTGTGGAGGAGGAGGCAAGCATAATAAATGGATTTTGAAACTGAAGCCTTTGTTAGCAGGGCAAACTGGCCAAGAGAACTGCAGAAGCCAACATCAGCAGCCGTTTTTAAAGCAAAACTAACTTGACCAGCCAGCAGCTCACTGGCGGGATCACAGCTCCAGCGCCGCCTGCTTCCCAGGCTGGCATAGTTTGCTGGCAGAGAGCAGCACCAGAAGAAATTGGGAGCCATCCCTACACCTTCCCATCCCTGCAGCATCTTTACGTGCCCTTAAATTCCACCACCCCATCAAGAAGCGAACAGGTAGTCTTACTCATCACTAGTCTGTGTTGACAGGCGCATGAAGGAAACATAAAAGCATCCTGGACTCTTTGGCCATATGGTGGTCAGGAAATGTGAGCCAAGGATGAGAAGAGGCATTTTAATAATACAAGGCAGCTCCTCTGTGAGCAAGGTGCATACTTCACCTGCCAGCTGATGATGGAAGGGTCATCCCAGGACTCCAGAACTGGCAGAGTTCTGTGTTTTCCACCTAGACCATTAGCATCATGTTAGTGGTCTAGAAACCATGTCCTACGAAGAAAGGTTGAAGGATCTAGGAATGTTTAGCCTACGGGAGAGAAGACTGTGAGGAGACTTGATAATGATCTTCAAGTCTCTGAAGGGCTATCACAGTGCAGAGGGATCGTCCCTATTCTCACTTGCACAAGATGGGAGAACTAGAAATTGTGGGGTGAAACTTCAAGGGAGTCAATACAGATTAGATATTAGGAAAAACTCCCTGACAGTGAGGGTGATCAGTCAGTGGGACAGGAGGTGGTGGGTTCTCCTTTGCTGGAGGTCTTCAGGCAGAGGCTGGACCTACATCTGTCTGGGATGGTTTTGGAATCCTGCATTGAGCAGATGGTTGGACTAGATGACCCTAAAGGTCCCTTCCAAGTCTATGATTCTGTGAGTCTATACTCAAATCCTGCAGCTTTGCCATCCTGAACATACCTAGACCCAATCATGGGAAGAGGTGGTTGTCATAACAATGGCAATGATCACAGAGCAATGATTGGGTCTAGGTGGATGAAGCCATTTTTAACTCAGGGCAAAACAAACCTTGCCAGGCAGCCCAACTTTGGCATCCTGGTTCTACCAGCTATGGCTGCCATTGCAATGGCAGCAAAACAAAATGTTCCATTACCTGCATTTTCCAATATAGTTAGAATATTGAATGGAGGTGAATAACCACTTCTGCCTGACCTGGTACCCCTCAAAACATGGGTCCTAGGCAACCACCTAGTTTGCCTCTATGATCACACCTTATGCAAAAGCTATGAGTTAGTCCCTACAAACAACTATGTAATGGAAGACACGCTGAGCATTTAATTACTACCTATGGGAAACAGAGGGGTTTGGGGAATCACCGGACCCAGTCCTTTGCCCCATGGAAGAGAAAGCAAGTCTTCAAATGCAAGTCAACAACACCTCCAAGCCCCACGAGAAAAGCAAGACAGTGCTGTAAAACAACAAGCAAGATCATATTTTCTCAGCTGTGTAAAAAGCAAAACCGTGTTGTACCAAAATGGTGTGCAGTGGGTTTACCTTTGCCCAGGACCTTCTTCCCTTGTTGGCTGTGTTCCAGGAATCACATTCCAGTGCACGTGAGGCTTGAAGCAAGAGTAGGTGAGGCCAGAGCCAGAAATGATAGGAGCAGCTAACGGAAGATGTGCTTCAGAAGGTCATGGTGACAGAGCCGTAGAGCTTCTTGGAGACCTCCAATGAAAAGAACCTTACCACTTCCATAAGGCAACCTGTCCTACTGCCTGACAGCCCCCTCTGCCAGGATGTTGCTTCTTACATGTAAGCTTGAGAAGCTCTCCCATTCTGGTGGTTTTGCAAAGGCACCATTTTAGGCATTACCTATGGATAAGATCCGAGGGTTTACTGGTGACTTCTAGTGGGACAGTGCTGGATTACTACACATATTCTTCTAAAATCTAAAATGGACGCTCAGACCCCTGAGAATTATTTCAAAAACAGAAAGGATACTTATATAGCACAGAAGTGCACTGAAACAAATGTAGCAATTGGAGCAGTCTGTCAAAGACAATCTATTCAGGTTCTGTGCTATCCCACCCCAATGCCGCATTTTTGCAGACTGGATTTTTGGCTGTCTGACTGCACATTCCATCCCACCGTTATACTTAAAGACTTCACTGTGTTTGTTACAGCAGTGCCTGTTATTGGAAGCTTGTGTATCTTTGTGAGGGTGTTAGTCGCCAAAGACTTTATTATTTAACAATGTGTGAACCACAAGATGCAATAACTCCTGTTGGTGGAAGGCAGAATCGTCTGCTGAAAAAGACAAACAGAAGAAGAAGAAGAAGAAGAGTTGGCTTTTCTACCCCACTTTTCTCACCCATTTAAGGGGACTCAAAGCAGCTGACAAAGCTTCTGTTCTTCTCCCCACAACTGACAGCCTGTGAGGTAGGTGGGGCTGTGAGAGCTCAGAAGAGAGCTGTGACTAGCCCAAGGTCACCCATCTGGCATCATGGGGGAGGGCGGAATCGAACCCAGTATCCCCAGGTAAGAGTCCAGCTCCCTAACCACTAGACCAAACTGGCTCATAGGTTGCATTCACTTACAATTTAAAACAAAAAAAATCACCTCCAAAGCAGCTGAGAGGTGGTTCAGGGGTGGTTTGTCACACACATGTGCTCATCTCACCTCTGATGCACACCAAAGGCCAGGAAAGTCCCGTTAGGAAGAGCAGCATTTGGATACTGAGTTTGTTTTCAGTATCTTGCATGACGCTAATTAATGTGCATGCTTCATAGCAGAAAAAAAAACCATAATTCCATTGTGTTCATTTTCATTCCACTTCCGCCGCCCAACTTAAAATCCTGTCTTCTGAGCACAGCACAAGAAGCTCAGGAGAGGTATTGAATCCCTGGGATATATCAGTTCAGAGGAGCATCGCCTTTTCATGCCCAGCAGGTTTCAACTTTAAAAAAAAAAATCAACCTGCCACTTTTAAGGGGTACACCTACGGAGTAGGTGGAGATGGAAGGCTTTGCAGAGAAATAAAACTAAATGAACCTCCAGCTGTTAGCTGATGATGTGAGATTGCACAGAACTAAGTCACAGTGTAAACTTTATTAAAGGTCACACTAATGAATGGCTTAATTCTGGAATTATAAATTAACTCATGCGGTTTTTGCTTTGAGAACGACTGTGCTTTTTCTGGTTCTAACCATCTGGGTAGTGTGCATGCGCAAACACACACACACACACATACACACACACAGTAGCCAAACTTAATATGGTGAGTTTATAGAGCTGTGCTCCCCCCTGCTGGTCAAGGACAGCCTTGCAGTCCATATCTTAAACCTCTTGTTTCCCCTTAAACCTGTTGAAAGGTTCCTCAATAAAATGCAGAGAAACGCACACATGAACACACACAATGTCAGCTTTCAAACTCTTCTAATAAAGCAACACTAATTATACTTATAAAAAAAAGTGTTGCAGGGGGTAGATGAAGATCAGCTGGATGCTGAACAAATCTCTGCTTGCAAAAGATTTTGCAGATGACACCCAAAGATGTGGTGTGAAGTTAGGAGCCTTAGTATATAAGAACATAGGAGGAGCCCTGCAAGGTCAGGCCACAGCCCATCTAGTCCAGCATCCTGTCCCACACAGTGGCTCACCAACTGCCCATGGGCATCTCAAGCAGAGACAAGGGCAAGCCTTCTCCTGCTCTTGAATCCCAGCAAAAGGCCTTGGAGGCTTCCTGCTCATCCCCACAGCCTGAAAGATGTACTTAGGCATCCATTCTAGTAGCCATTGATACATCTGTCATCCATGAATTTGTCCATCCCTTCCTTAAAGCCATCTAGGCTGGTTGCTGTCACCACCTCTTCCGGCAACAAAGTCCATAGACCGATGAGCCTCTGGGTGAAGAAATCCTTCCCCTTCTCTGATCTGACTCTCCTACCCGTCGGCTTCATAGATGCCCCCTGGCTCTAGTGTTGTTGGACAGAGAAAAGAATTTCCCTCTATCCACCTTTTCTATACCGTGCATGCTTTCATATATTTCAATCAGGTCCCCTCTTAAACGCCGCCTTTCCAGGCTGAAGAGGCCCGGATGGTGCAGCCCAATTTCATAGGAGAAGTGTTCCAGACCCTTAATCATTCTGGTTGCCTTAAATGGGTCAAACCCATTTTGATACCTGAAACGGCAGCAGAGAATACAATAAGGATACTTTAAACTACCCCTTGACCCTTTCATGGCTTTCAGGACAGCCAAAAGCTATTTCATCGCACAGAGACCTGCCTCAACTGGTTTCTGTTTTATTTATCTTTCTATTTCCATTTTTATGCTGCTCTACAATGACAGGTCGTTGGGTGAGTTACGTCCACTTTGGACAAAGGGCCTATTTGCACTAGGTGTGCTGGGGAACTCTGGGTACATTCCCACGTGATGTCTGCGCATGCCACAGAACCATTTCTATACCAGAAGCAGTCCTGTGTGTGACAGAGTGCATGCCACATATACAGCACACTCCATTCACACATCTATTGGATACGTATTGGATACGTATCCTTCACGACCGCGTACGTATCAAAATGTATCCCCCAGTTTAACAAATATACAATCGATTCGCGTACGAATATCCGAATTTGTCTGAATTTGCATTTCCCTAGGAGTGAGTGACAATGCAAGATAAATCAACTGCTGTTATCATCTTGCCCATCTATGTTCAGCCTCTGTATGTGTGTGAGAGAGAGCAGGGGGGGATTATTGCATTAAGCAGCAGTTATCCAAAGGATCCCTGGCAGATCTGCAGAAAATGCTGCAGGGAAAAAAGGATTCCGACCACCATTTGCGTAGCCTTTTTTTCCTGAGCAGCGTGCAAGGAGGGGAAAGCTGTAAGTCAGGCAACAATCAGCAGCGCATTGTAGATTGAGGACTGTGATTAGTCCCTGTTTTCAGAAGCTGCAATTCCACCAGAAGCCCAACCAGATTGCAGCATCAAAGAGAAAACGTGAATGCCGGAGAGAGCAGATCGATATCGAGGGGAGATAAAAGGCAACCGAGAAATTGGCTGATAACTATTGCGGCCCACCTTTCTGAAAGGAGGGTAATTAAAGCTGTATTCTAATTAACGGCTCCTTTGCCCCCAATCAGAGGCATCCTGCCCAGAAAAACTAATGAGGCTGGAAAAGGGCGCTTTTTTTTTTCCTGGTGCTGCTCACCTAGGGGAAAGAAAGACAGGAGAGAGAAAGGGAGGGAGGAGATGAAAAGTCTGCTCACACTCAGGTGCAAACTCTGGTGAGCTTCTGCACGGATCTCCAGCAGGCAGAGAGACAGGTGTGGAAGGCTTCAGCCAGGGGAAAGGCACATGGAAAGGGCCGTCTTTGGGATAACAGTTAATTCATATATGCAGCCCGTCCTGTCATTGTGAAGCTCTTAAGACCCTTTGCAAAAATTAAAATACACAAAAAAGACTAAGTTGCAATATTCAGCCCTTGCAGAAAAGAAAACCCTCAAAAACTCAAACCCTAAATTAAGAACTTGTCCAGAGGTGAATGGCCAGCTGAACAAAAATGCTTGCAGTTGTCCTCTATAAGCTAACCAAGATAGAGACTTGTCTATGCTGCTTTGGAGAAGGCTCATCAATGGGACAGCAGGGGGGTGGGGGGTTGCTTTCTGCAAGGAATAGTCCTTCCTTGCACACAAAAGGTCCCAAATCCACACTACGGCATCTCTGACAGAAGGAAGGAATGGCCAACTACTCCTGCATCCTTGCCATGCAAGCTGCATAGTGGTGCTGACAAAGTTACCTCTCCCTGCAGAACTTCAGTCAAGGGCGTCTTTCCCTTTTGCTACTACCTGCTTATCTGCCAAGCGCTGTTGGCAAACCCCCCTGAGAGGTAAAGATCCAACACAAAGTCCACACACAGCCATGGAACTGCTATGGGGGTGGGGAGGACTGTTCTGGGAATGCTGCCCTATCTGGGCAAGGTAGACAGTGAAAGCTACCAAGCAGCTCAAAGCTATGTCCCTCATCACTTGCTCCTTCAGACAGGTTTCTCTTTAGGGCCAGCCAACAGGTGCTTCATCTGTCCAGTACAGCAAGATGGATTTGTGTGGGGGATTGTAGAATTGCAGCCTCACAGGGTCTCACCCACCCCCACAGTCGTTGCATGCCATCAAGTGATGGCTGCCTCTTGAGGACCACCCAAAGACCTCCATGCGGTTTTGTTGACAGGCACAGAAATGGTTGACCCTTGAACCCTCTGCTTTCTACGAAGTGGCTCCCCCATAAGCTTCACTTGCCCCCCCCCAAGCAGTAGCTCCACCTATCCAGACCCCACCATGCAACTCTGGGATGCTTTGTCCTCCATCCCACTGGGTACCATGGGCACCAGCCCCCACTAGCTTTCTTTATGCCCCCACAAGATGAAAGAGTTGTGTGGATTTCCTCCAGCTGTGGACGCGCTACATAACTTTTGAAACGAGGCTCCGAGAACTGCCATCCTCACGTTGACCACTTTCTTCTCGTGTTCGCAGATGGACAGAAGTGAGTTCCAGCAGGACTCTGTCCTGAAGCAGCTGGAGGTGCTGAAGGAAGAAGAAAAGGAATTCCAGAACCTGAAGGTATTTATTAGTAGAAGAGATGGAGCACCTATGGTGGACGCATTGATGTGGACAGATTCAGTGGTAGAGGAGCACTCTCGGCTTCTTCAACTGTTTTGAAAACAAGTATGGAACCTCCTAGAAGTGTCCGTCATTTAGGCAGGTGGCACCTTTGGGGGGTTCTGCGGAGGGGCGTATGTGAAGCCCTTGCCTAGCCCCACCATGCTGAAAAGAATCTCCCTTATGGAGCCTGAAGTGTTGGGGTGAAACAAGAACGGTCCATTCAGAGCATTTCGATAAAATAATTGAGCAACATAAGGAGCTTCATCCCAGCATCTCCAGAAGGTGGATCTGGGTATAGGTTCTGCCCAAAGAGGTTCATGGAGGTCAGGTGTATCAGTGGCTACTAGAAGGGATGTCTAGCTGCTCCGCCTCCAGGTTGAGAGACAGGTAGGAGGCCTTTTACAGGGATCTGAGAGCAGGTGAAGGTTTTGCCTTTGAAGAAGAAGAGTTGGCTTTTCTACCCCACTTTTCTCACCCTTTTAAGGGGACTCAAAGCGACTCACAAAGCTTCTGTTCTTCTCCCCACAACAGACACCCTGTGAGGTAGGTGGGGCTGTGAGAGCTCAGAAGAGAACTGTGACTAGCCCAGGGTCATCCAACAGGCTTCATGGGGGTATGCAGGATCAAACCCAGTATTCCCAGATAAGAGTCCAGCTCCCTAACCACTAGACCAAGAGATGGGCTGCAGTGCAATCCAGAAGGGCTCCTCTTAGGTTCTCCAGTGAACCTGGTAAGAGCGTATGGCCACATTTAAACATTGGGCTCCTGTATTTATTTGCATTTTGCATTTCTATCCCACCCTCTACCTGAAGGTCTAAGGTTGGATAACACTTAGAATCGAGCATATTAAAAACAATAGCAGTGTCTGCAAGTGGGAAGGGAAAGTGTATCTCCATATAACTGAAGGCCAGAGCAAAGAGGGGCATGTTCACTGCCTTCCTAAATGTGTACAGTGAAGGTGATAGACGCACCTCAGGGGGTAGACTATTCCATAGCCTAGGGGCCATCACTGAGAAGGCCCTCTCCCAATGCTGTTGAGGGTGGTGGGACAACCAGGAGGGTCTCCCCTCCAGATCTTTAGGCATGGGCGGGTCGATATTTAAGAGAATGTCCTGTGCTCCATGCGTATGCACGTGTACATGGAAACATCTGCAGATGGAAAACATAGCTCAGAGAAGGACAAGCCAACACACTAGGGCCTTGGCTACGGCCAACTGCCCCCAGAGCAAGACTCGGGCCAGCCAAATGCTCACGGCAACTCGCCGACCAACATGGCCTCTCCCATGCCCAGCCCTGCCCTCCCCCCGCTAAATCAGCTCTCCTCGCTCTCTCCCAGGATCCCACCAACGGATACTACAGCGTGAACACCTTCAAGGACCACCATTCGACTCCAACCATCTCCCTCTCCGGCTGCCAGCCGGACCTGCGGCCTCCCAACAAGCAGCGGGTGCCCACGGGCATGTCCTTCACCACCATCTACACCACCCTGAGTGGGCAGAACCGCCTCTACGACTACAGCCAGCGCTTCGTCCTGGGCATGGGCAGCAGCTCCATCGAGCTGTGTGAGCGTGAGTTCCAGCGGGGCTCCATGAGCGACAGCAGCTCCTTCCTGGACACGCAGTGCGACAGCAGCGTCAGCAGCAGCGGCAAGCAGGACGGCTACGTCCAGTTTGACAAGGCCAGCAAGGCCTCCGCCTCCTCCTCACACCACTCACAATCCTCCTCTCAGAACTCGGACCCCTCCCGGCCCCTGCAGAGGAGAATGCAGACCCACGTGTGAACGGGGCAGGGGACAGGACTGGGAAAAGGAGGAGACCGGGAGGGGAGGCTGGGTGGATGGGCGGATGGGCGGATGGAGGGATGGATGGGATGGGCCAAACCGTCCAGAGGTCAAAGCATTCTCCAGCCTGAATCCTGGTGGGCCTGTCAGCCGCTGGGGGGGTGGAGGTGGCTCCATGGTGTTGTTTGCATTCTGTGGGGCTTCTAATTCTGGAAAGCACTCCCCTGCCTCTCCATCTCTCTGGAGTAGAAATGGCAGCCTCTGGAACGGAAAGGGTCCGGCGCGAGCCTGCGCCACAGACAGAAACTGTCGGGACCAAGAGATCGGTACCTTCCATCCTAGGCCTGTCGGCCTGGCTCAGCAGGCCGGGAGAACTCATGTCAGCTGACCCCAAACTAATGTCAAGCACAAAGTCTGTTTTCTTCCTGTGGCCGCAGATCAGGCTGGAGGGACAAGAGCAAAGCGAAGCAAACTACAGGTTGAAGCAGAAATCTGCAAACTCCGTCGGTTGCTTTTTCCAAATACGTAACCATTGCCTCTTCTTTCAGGAAAAGGACAGGGATCTAAACTCAGTTACAAAGAGAAGTCCTGCAGCCTTGAGTGGGACACTGGGAAAACCCGCCTTTCCTCCTTTGTTCCACACAAGATGGCGGCCTTCCTGGTCACACGGGACGCTCAGAGACGCGGCACGGTCTTCCTGTTGACCAACAGTTTTCTATTCCCCACTTTCTCCTGTGAGGAGCTACTCTGGTTCCTCACAGCAGGGGCAGACAGGTGTGCTTCCTTCCGCCTTAAGATCGCTGTGTCCGACCCTCGTGGCTGGCCACTTTACGAAGAAGGGATGACCGCGGCTCCTAGTGTCCTTCCTCCCCTCCCAAATCCCCTTCCTCTGTGTTCGGTTCGCCAGCCCACCGTCCTTCCCGCCGCTTTAGCCCCATCTGCAAATTGTAACCCCAACATGTGTCCTTCGAGCAACTCAAAGAGAGTGTGAGCATTTAAAGAAGTTCAACACGGGAGGGAGGGGTGGGATTAAACATTGCTGTAACTTCATGTGCACAGACTGCTAATTCTGGTCTTTCGGTTTTCTCTTTTTTCCCCCCTTTTGTTTGGTGTTGATAGTTCATAATATTACAGTGTGTCTTTGGACTTTTAAAAACAAACAAACTGGGTTTAGATACTTCCAAGGTTTGCTCCTCAAGAGAACACAGACAACAGGAATCCTCCGGTCTTGACGTGTTGCAAAGGAACTGCTGGTGACTGTAAGACAGAATTCAGTGGCCAGGTGATGCGACAATCACAGAGAAAACCTTCCCCAAGGGGCTTATCCGGATTGAACATGGAACATCTTCTTACTACTGCTTGTGTATTTCCTGGGGCCCCTTTCTCTTAGCCTGCTCCCGCCCCACCCTTCCCAAGAGCACAACGGAAGGATGAATCCAAGCATTGTTAGAAGCACACAGGCAGGTGAATACAATAATTTTTAAAAACAACTGTGAAAACTAAACGGTGTCCATTCTAAGAGATCAGTCATGTGGTTTTTTTAAGGTCGAAGGTCGCAACCACACGGCTTTGCAGGTTTGGTGAGCTCAGGACCACAGTGAAACGGTTTGCCAAAGAAGTCCTGTGTGTTCTCCGCCCTCGGAGGCGACATTTGCTTAGCCAAACATTGCCCTGCTGGATCAGGCCACAGCCCACCTAGTCCAGCATCATGGCTCATGCAATGGCCCATCAATTGCCCATGGGCATCTCCAGCAGAGACAAGGACAAACCTTCTCCTGCTCTCAAATCCCAGCAAATGGTCTTGGAGGTACCCTGCCTAGAGGTGGCACCTGGGCATCCATTCTAGTAGCCATTGATACACATGGCCTCCATGAATTAAGAAAAGCTCTGCTGGATGAGGCCACAGCCCATCCCGTCTCACACAGTGGCCCACCAATTGCCCATGGGCATCTCAAGCAGAGACAAGGCCTGCTCTTGAATCCCAGCAAATGGCCTTAGAGGCATTGGTTGGACCAGCTGACCCTTTGGGGGAGGGGGTGCCAAAGTCCACAGTTGTGCCATCCTGCAACTGGTTCCCACAACAACACTTTCTCAGAAAGCCTACCCTTGTTCACAGTTATACAAAGCTGGGGGGATCCTGCTCTCTGACATAGCCTAAAAGAGGGGAAAATAATAATAATAATTATAATTATAATGGCCTCTTGTAAATGGCAGGTTCTGGTGACCAACTTTTTTCTTCATCTATGTTGGTGTCATGGTTAAAAACAACACTGTATTTTGAAAAAGAAGGAACGTATTTTATCTGCTTTTTAATAGAGTTTGTTTTGTGTGACCCACCCTGAGACCTTTGGGTATAAGGCAGGACAGAAAAATAAATAAACAAACAAAAACACCAGCTTGCCCAGTGGGATTTCTCCAACTTATTGCCTACAGTATACAGAAAGCTAGAAGGAGGTGATGGCGCCCTTTAGGCGAGCCACAGCCTTTAAGCCAGGCCTTTGTTGACCTGCATGAAGAACCCCATTCTGATATACAGCCTTGATCTCTGCTGTCAGAAAATGGGAGAAGGAAGCTAAGAAAAAACTCACGTAGAGTTATTCTTGATTGTTGCACTAGATTCACCACCCTGTCCTTAATCTTTGGCAAGGCAATTTCACAGCCTCCAGCCTGGAACAGGGGCAAAAGGCACCCGCTTCCTCAAGAGCGGACAACGCCAGGTAATTGACAAGCAAAAAGGGCTTTAATCTGAGACCATCCTTCACCTTGTTTTCAGGCACTCTGGGGACTTCTGTTTTGATTCTGCTCTATGCTTAGTAGCTGTCTCCAAATGATGAAGACCATTCCCTGGGAGTCCGGTTCAGGAGCTAATGGCCCCACAACCAAACCCTGGGCTGCTATGGAAGCAGAATGTCCATCCTTAATTCAGACTCATCCCCAGGATTTGGACAAGTAAATCTCCCTGGCCTGGTCCACCCACAGGATGGCCCTGGTGCACTCTTTTGGAGCACGCTATGTGCTAAGCCAGTGCTTCTGCTGGAAGCGATTTCAAAACAGCTCAAAGTGACTTCAAAAGAGCAGCTTGTTGTAACTTGGGGCCATAGTCTCTGTGCTGTCATTAAAGGCACGCTGGATTGAAGGGAACCCCAAAGCCAACCTTTTACACCAATGTAGATGGGACCTGAGCTGCTGCCTTTCTCTAGTGAGCCAGTTTAGTCTAGTGGTTAAGGATCCGGAATCTTATCTGGGAATACTGGGTTTGATTCCACACTCCCACATGAAGCCAGCCGACGGCCTTGGGCTAGTCACAGCTGTCTTTCTGAGCTCTCACAGCCCCACCTAACTCACAGGATGACTGTTGAGGGGAGAAGAACAGAAGGTTTGTCAGCCACTTTGGTCACCCCCCCATGCACTCTATAATCCGAATTGAATCTGAATTCAGCAAGGAGCATCCCCATGCAAAGTCCCCAAACCAGACTACATGCGGAGTAAATTGCCCTAATCCATGGTAAATTTAATCCTGAAGAAAACTGTAACTACAGTTCGGGAGGCAAGCCCGCATTATTCTGGAGGCTGAGTCCACGCATGGGGACGCTCCTGGCTTATTATGGGAGGAGATCGACGCTCGTGTCATTAGCGGGCGGGTTTCATGTCCTGTGCTCACCATTCCTGTCCTGTGCGTTGGAGATCGCAACTGTTTGGGCATTTTTGGCAATAAATGGTGACTGAACAGAAACAAGTCTCTTTCTGCAACCATTATTCTACCCCGCTTCCCTGATTGCCAAATCAGCAAGACAAATAGGACTTTCAGCGCCCCCGTTTTACAGCAAAAGATGCAATCGCCATCCCACAAGCCTCTTTCCATGACCATTATTCCACCCCCACTCCCCAAGCCAGGCATGATAATTTAATTTAAATGGCTTAATTTAGCACATGAGCAGTAAACTGCTATACTGGGCGGAGCAGAGGGTCACACCTGAATGATCTGGCTTTTTAATTTTTAAAAAATATTATATTTGTATTGCCTTTTGGCCCTATATCGGGGAAGGAGGTGTTGGGTGGCATTTGCCTGCCATCACTACTGCAGGCGGCACAGGGGTTGGCGACGTCAGCCTGGCTTCCAATCGGGAGAGTGGGGGGCGGAGAGAGAAAGATGCTGTTCCTCTGTGCAGGAGTTTAGTGTGGTTTGCATGGAGACACCCGCAGTTGAATTGAGCCCACGTTATCAGCAGATGCATGGGGACAGCTCAATTCAAATACGCCCCTGCACCCAGATCAAAAATTTTCTGATCCACACTAAACGGAGTGCATGGGGACACAGCCTTTGAGTCTCCTTAAATAAGTGAGAAAAATGGGGTAGAAAAGCCAACTCTTTTTCTTCCTCCATGAAGCCAGCTGGGTGACCTTGGGTTAGTCACAGCATTCCACTAGGCTCTCACAGCCCCACCTGCCTCACAGGATGTCTGATGTGGGGCGAAGAGGTTTGTCAACCGCTTTGACTCCTCTTAAATGGGTGAGAAAAGTGGGATAGAAAAGTAAACCCTTCTTCTTCTTCTAACTCCCAAAGACTCTGTGGCTGTGTTCACAACTAAGTTTTAATCCAGCTTCAGTCCACCTTCAGAGCAGAACACGCCAGCAACATGAACAGTCGTTTCCTTTCTACACTCTCTCACATTCTCTCTCTCTCTGAAAGTGGACCAAGGCTGGATGAAAACGCAGGTGTGAACACCACCTGAACCAAGGCCATTTCCAGGGCCGAAGGTGAGAAGACTCATTTCCAGCAGTCAACAGTTGGCCAAGAGATAATAAGCACACACCGCACAAATGCTCCTGTGCTGCCTCATCAGGTGGAAGGCACTTTCCCTTGACCAAGCCAGCAAGCCGGGCAGCTGCCTCAAGGGCTGATTTTCTCTTTCCAACCAAGAGCTATGTAGGTCGGCGCGATTTGAAATCTCTAGATAATGGTCTCCGGTTTTAATTATTTCCCAGGCTCCAGCTTTGCTTCTGATTTTGCAACCTGAACATGGAAACAATATAAGGCCTTTCTTCTTGGCAAATAAAAAAATAAAAATAAAAATGGCAGGTGCTCACTCCATTTTGCACCAGCCAAATACTATTACGACTGGACTTATGAGTCAGGAGAATTTCTTGTTTTTGTAAAAGGAAGAATTTTTGGGTCCCTTCCAGAGAGACTTTGCCAGCCACGTGGTGTTGCTGCCACCTACTGATCATGTTCCAGAATGACACCTCTTAGCTACACACACTCAGGACTCTGTATCCACTAAGCCCTCTGGCTGAGCGCATGACAGAGGATACTTGCGCATAATTCATGAAGCTTGATTAATATGCAGATACTTGGCAGCTGATCACCCCTTGTGAGCCATTAATGATTTGTTCAGAGACTCAAGCTGCCTGCCAGGGTGGGTTTTTTTTTTGGTACATATATATTTTACTTTACTGTCTATGGCAGGAGTGTCTCCAACCATCTGTTCATTAATATGTAACAAGCAGCAGTGATAAGCAATTAAACTGGCTGCAAATTAACCAATTTGCTTAGGGAGCAGCCTTTTGAGTGCTTGTTTGTTTCATTAAACCTTAAATTCATCAGGAATCCAAGGAAATGAAATGCTGAGCTCCCCATTCAAAGCCTGGCTGTGGAAACACAAAAGGCTGGAGACTGCATTGTCCCAGAGAGAAAACTCCAGACCAGATCTGCAAAGCCAAATTCTTAACAATGTGCATTTATCGTGAAGTTCGTGGGCAGTGGCGCAACAGTGACAGAAGAGTTGGATTCTAACAGAAACCAGGCATTGAGTAATGGGGGCGTTTAAATATGCAACCCAGCTGGTTGTTAATGTTGACCGACAGTCAGATTTGAATCAAAACTTCAGTTCTTTCGTATGAAGCTCCGTATGAGCTTCACATGGGATTCGTATGCTATTTTATATGCATTCATATGGGACTGAACATTTGTATCAGATATGAATCGTACCACATTCAAAGGGGATCTATTCAAACGCATTATTAATTTTCTTGCATTCCATTCTATACGAATAAAATACCAAAAAAAAAAAATGTGCACATCCCTACACAAAATCCTTTTGGAAAACCAAACAGTATGGAAACATATTTGGCCAGGGCACTGCTGGGCTGGCAGAAAGTGGGTTCTTTATGCTGTGCTGGGATTCTCATCAGTCATCAGCTGTGCACCCTCTAGCTCAGACACAGAGGGGAACTCCACTTTCAGCCACTAGAGAGTTCCTTCCTGCAAAACTTCCCGGGACATGCTGTCTGGACTGCAGATGGCAAAGTAGCAGGAATGAACCAGTTGGCTGTGCCAGAGATCTGTAGAAAATAGCATCTGGCTTCTTGATCAGTTCACCTGATGTGAATGCTTCAAGCTCTGCCATTTTTCTGATGCAACCGTTATTTGGTTCAGCCACTTCCTGCAGAAAAACGGAATTAATTTGCACGTTCCACAAATGTAATTATAAAGCCAAGGGGAGATTACTTACATATGAATCTTTGTGCATATCCCTAGACTGAATGTATCAAGCAGGTTACTGAACAGAATAGCTTAACATTTATTTATTTATTTATTTGTTCAATTTCTATGCCGCTCCTCTCTGAACCATGTTTTGATTATGGTGATGATCCTGTCCTACAGAACTAAAGGTTTGAGGACATTACAGTTCACAGGTGGTGAAAGGGTCAGGAAATGCAATGGAAACTGAAATCCACCATCACCCATAACACTTGAGAAACTTTTTGTCCAGTTCTTGCCAGGGTACACTTACACACCACTTGGAAAATGAACTGATCATATGCCACTGACACCCATAGGCTTACTACTAAGTCACAGAAATTTATTGTCAGCAGGGAGCATGCCAAGAACAGCATTTCTGACATGCACTTGAATGACATATCTGACCAGATATGTTTTGTGCAACTTCAATAAAACTCTTCCAACATGTGTTTGGAGCCATTCAAGAAGAAAAAGAAGAGTCGGCCTTTCTACCCTGCTTTTCCCACCCATTTAAGGGGGACTGAGAGCAGCTGACAAACCTTCCGTTCTTCCCCCTTAAAGGGACTCAAAAGTGGCTGACAAAGCTTTCTATTCTTCTCCCCACAACAAAGCACCCTGTGAGGTAGGTGGGGTTGTGACAGCTCAGAAGAGGGCTGTGACTAGCCCAAGGTCACCCAGCTGGCTTCATGCAGGAGTGCGGAATCAAACCCAGCATTCCCAGATAAGAGTCCAGCTCTCTAACCACTGACCAAACTGGCTCACCATCTGGAATTGCTTCTTTTCCCCAAGGCAGCAAAAGTTGAAACAATCTCCATGGCTTTCACTTACAATATTATTATTATTTTGCCATTACCTGTGGCTAGTTCTCTCATTTTCTTTTAGCCTTTGCACAGGTGTGACAAGTTGCAATATACAAAACTGCTGTTTCCCCTTAACCAACCTGGTCGGAAGATGAAATGCCCTTTCTCCAAGGCAGGCCACCAACTGTGAACAGACATTGTCTGGATGCCCCAAAGCAAAGCAAATATTAGCAGCGATAAAAGGTCAACCAGGTTCTATAAAGGATGCAGTTACTGATGCTTTGGTGAAAGGCAGTTTTAAATTAATTTTATTAAATTATTTATAACACTGAACTGCAGCAATCGCTTGTCAGGAAACAGACTTCCAACTTCTACTGCAGCAGACAGACCACTCCGGAATTACAACATTTAGGTAGGGACAATCTCTCTTCCTCACGACGTCCAGGTGGGTTCCCACCAACAACTGCTTCCCAAGTTGAAGTTCCCTGCAGAATTTCAAGGGCCATCCCACGGACAACTCAAGGCAGTCACCTTCTCAGCCATGGATGTGATGGCTGAAGCCAAAGGAGGTGGCATCACCAGCAGGTTTTTAACAGTGCGGTTCTTGCAACTGAATTTAAGGCACGTTGGTTGTGCACGCACGGTGTGGTGGCAGTGTATGGGGTGCATACTTGAGGAACATTCTCCCTCAGTTCTCTCCTCCGCAACGGAAGAAACAGAAGACCCCAAAAGGAACAGACCTAGACTGGCCTAAGTCAGAATCACACCTCGTCCTAACTCTGATATCTAAGAGCATCACAGCACCGTGACCATCTCCTGTCTGCACAAGCTTCGTGCCCAAGCGCAAGCTGATGCTTTGGTCGAACGACTGGTTGTTATGGTCCTGTGACGCCACTATGAAACCAGCACGATACTAGAGTCACGACAAGATGCAAGCCTAGGCTTAGCATAAGGGACATCGCTCACTCGGATCTCAACATTCAGATGGAAGGTAGAAGGGGAGAATTCTGGTGCCCTCTCCTCCCCATCAGCACGGGGAACGAAGGCTTTGAACACCACCTGGTGCCCACAGGTAGACCCATCCAAACACCCATTCCTGAAATGTCTGGACCACATACACAGAGACACACACACACCTCTGCTGCCCTCATGTGAGCAAGGAGGCAATGTGTTCTGAAACCTTTCCCCACCTTCTGGCCCTTTTGTGCCAGATGGGAAGAATCCTTACCCAAGACCTAGGGAGGACAAAAGAGGCAGGCTGAAGAAGGCTCAGCAACCTTCAGAGCTGGACAGAGTCCCTCTGCGTTCCTCCCTTCGTTTTGGACTGGCGAGTCCCAGCAATTTTATCCCCCAGTGGCTGCGTTAATCAAGGAACTAACATAATACTTGTACCTTCTCCCCAGAACTCTCCACGCTTTCTTAGCAAGGCTCCCATCTTCTGCCCCAACTTTTGAATTCAACTTGGGCCACGACAGCCCTGTTCAATGATGGCAGCCATCTCTGCTGGGAATGAATTCCCTACACTGAGGGAAAGAAACCTACTACAGCTGATATTAAAGAACAGACACAGGATATTGGATAAACTTGCATACTGTCTCTCAATCACTCGCACACTCAAACACACCCTTCACAGAAGGGCTTACTTTTCCAACCGAACGCCGCCGAAGTTCAGTTTTGACACAATTGTTTTTAGTATAAAAAGCTACTGTCAGGAACTCAAGGGCGTCCACCCTTCCAAAACGCAGTGGTAACTGAATGAGTGAGAAACGAACGGCCATCTTTGACACTCTTCACGGCCAGCGGCCTTCTCCAGGTCAATCTCGCGCTGCCCCACTGCCAAGGGCACCCGATCCAGGTCGCCTTCCTCCGATTCGAACAGGACACGGGAAGGCGGCAGTCAGCTAGGAATCCTTCATAAAATTCTCTCCTGCTCAGTCAGGCAGCATTTGACGTGGTTGTGATCTGAGCAGCCTTGGAAACTGCTGCCACCGCCCAGCAGTGGAAAGGCCAAAGTGATTAAGGCTCCTTAGAAATGAGGGGAGATGTTTATTGAGTCACCCTGGAGCTCCACGGCCACTTCCGGCCTTAGTGTCCGGGAAGATGTCTCTCTGCAACAGCTGGAGATCCCAGGGGCTCGACTGGATTCAGAGGAAATCCTCTACATGGGTCTCCAGAGAGGGCAAAGGCCACTTGGTCTCATCACCATCACCCAATCTTCTTTGCAGGACCAACTTCCGCCACAGTTGCCAAGGCAACAAAGAACCCCACAGCCCCATCCGCCCCAGGATCGCCCTCTTGTTGTGTGAAGCTGAACACATGAGTCACTGCAGGGAGGGCGTGGTGGCAAAGTGCGGGAGGCTGGGTTAGGCCAGCGGTCAGCTCGGGAAACAAACAGAAACAAAACATAGAAAACGGGCTACAGTCCAGGTTCCATCAGAAGAAGGTGAGGTTCTTGATGAGTCCCACATCCAGCATCCTCTTTATTGCTAATGCCTCGTGGGAGACATTGTGCTCTGAAGCCTGCAAGTCGAAACAAGGAGAAACTCATCAGCAACGCAGGGCTGACCAAAGGGCGCCCAAAACCACCCTGTGTGATCGCAGCCTATGAGCAGCTGGGGGAGCTTTGCCTGAGAAGGAAGGCGCAGATACTCACAGCCATCGACTTCAACGTGATCTGCTCATAGTAGTGTATAGACTGCTTCTTGTTGGCAGAGTCAGGGTAACCAAAGCCCGCTATGTGCACTGCATCACAGAAGTGTAATGCTAACGTGATGGCCACTAATCCTGTCGTGGGTTTCTAGAAGAAAAGGAAAAACCAAGATACATGGTGCTTTTCTTACTGGGGGACCAAAACCAATGATCTATCTGTACCCTGACTATGCTCAAAGGTTACATTCTCAGACGTAGAATCACAGAATCATAGAATGGTAGAGTTGGAGGGGACCTCCTGGGTCATCGAGTCCAACCCCCTGCTCAAGGCAGGATCTCCTAAACCATCTCAGACAGATGGCTGTCCAGTCTCTGCTTGAAGACCTCCATCGAAGGGGAACCAACCACCTCCCGTGGCAGCCTGTTCCACTGGTTGATCACTCTTACTGTTAGAAATTTTTTCCTAACATCTAAACTAAATCTTTTCCCCTGCAGTTTCACCCCATTGTTTCTAGTCCTTCCTTGAGAGAGTGAGAACAGGGCTGATCCCTCTGCCTTGTGACAACCCTTGAGGTATTTGTAGACAGCTATCATGTCTCCTCTCAGTCTTCTTTTTGATAGACTAAACATTCCTAGTTCCTTAAGCCGTTCCTCATAGGACATGGTTTGCAGACCGTTCACCATCTTGGTAGCTCTCCTTTGAACCTGCTGCAGCTTGTCAGTGTCTCTTTTAAACTGGGGTGACCAGAACTGGACACAGTACTCCAGATGAGGTCTGACCAGTCGCTCCGCCATATTCGCAGGGGGGGTACGTTCCAGGCCAACATACAACCACAGATAACAGCAAATGTTAGGAAATGAACGCCATTTCCCATAATTCCAGTGAAATCCCACAGGATTTCAAAGCCATTATGGGAAACTGTGCGCCATTTTGGGCCATTTCCCACCTGTCCCAGGCCTCGGAAGAGCCTGAGCTAGGCCTAATGGCACCTGTGGTTACCGGATCAGTGGATATGGGGTCTGACTCTACCTTCTTTTGCCACTGCCACTCCCAAGCGGGGAAAAGAAAGGAACAAGGGAAGTGCCAGTTGCCGGCACTAAGGCTATGTTCACACCTACATTTTAATCCGGATTGATTCAGTCCCTCTTAAGGATGAAAGAACACATCAGGAAAGTGAACAGGCGTTTTCTTTCTTCATTATCTAACTCAAAGGAGGATTTTCTGAGTTAGACAATGGTGATATAAACCAGCTTGTTGCTTTGCTGATGTGCTCTCTCATTCTGAAAGTGGACTGAAGCTGGATTAAAACCAAGGTGTGAACACAGCCTAACTCATAAATATGCACGTTTTCAGCCCACAAGTGATGAGGATACACTGTGTGAAAATAAGTGACACTCATCAGCAATAAGTGCATAAATAACAAGTGTTTAGACGCCAATCACCCATCCAAACTCATATGCCCAAACCACTTTCTTCTGTATTCCACCACAAAATGATCCATTCTCTGCCTATCATTCTCCTATCTTTCCCAGTCCTTTACCTTCCTCTAAAACAGAGGCCACCTATTTTAAAAAAACACAGAGACAAAGCTGCCGTTTGTATCTCTTCACGCTCAACCTCACGGGCCCAAAATCAATGTTTGCGTTTCCAGAAGCCAGAAGCAAATAAGGCTTCAAAAACTTTGGTTGAACGCCTTTTGAACACCAGCCATGTCAATATTTCCCAACAGTCACCAGAATGGAGAACAAAGGGGGAAAGAGAACAGTTCCGAAGTGATCCAAGGTCAGAAAGGGTGTGTTCCCATTCAGGATTTAAAGAGCTCTGAAATCGTTTTGAGCACTCACCGTTCCCAAAATTTCAAAAGAATCTGCAGTTTCTGAGGATTAAAGGTCCCGAAATGCAGAAGATCTATATTTGGATCAAAGGGGTCTCACAGCTGGATTCAGAAATACTCCACACTATTTAGCAAAGGGAGCGCAAGCGCTATTTTTGGGAAGGGAACCATGCTTTAGGGCCATCCTCCTCAGTTTCCCCTGACCCAATGAGAAGGCGTGTTTTGTAGTCCCCTCTTCCCCAGGCTCTTCATTACGGGCTAAGGAACTCTACCGCTGGCTGAAAGGGGAGGGGAAGGGGGTGAAAAATGGACAGTAGCTAAGGCACACACAACTATGTAACAAGCTCAGACAAATGTAGCAAGGACCAGAGCAAGTTAAAGTGCTTGATTTCAACAAGAGGGACTCGCTGGCAGCGATCAGACTTTAGCAGCTTCCCTCGCGGCTCTGTGTAAAAGGCTGCCTGCTCACTTACTCACTTGCTTGCTCCTTCCTTCCTTCCACCTCACTTCCTGCCATTTGGGGCTGCTCTGGTCTACCGATCTAGCTCAAAACACTGTTGTAAGAAGGGAAAGTGATCTTTTATCTTCTACTGCCTTGTTAACATGAGAAAGAAGCTGTGCTACAGTGGGGGGGGGAGCAGTGAACAAAAGCTGCTGCCAAAGAACTCCATGATCTGATCTGGGGGCAGGTTTATATAGAGGGTGGGGTTTGAATTGTCTGTCCAAATGAAGTCAATTGCTGACTGCATGGGGAGGAGATTCTGCTGAGGGGAGGAGAGAGGGGAGGGGGTCTCTCCCCTGCCAGGCACTGAAGAACAGAGGGTGAGTCCGCATTATAAACTAATAGTGGGAACTCAAAAAACTAGACCTCACTGCCGATTTTTTAAAACCCGGTTTAAAACTGGTTTAAATTGCCAAGTGGGAACTTGGTCAAAGGGGACATTAATCTTGATGGATGGGCTTTAGCAACAGTATGCCAACCGAAGTGCAAATAGCTGAGTGCAAAAAGCAAAGCAAATGTCCCAGTGATTTAAATAAAGCTCTCTTCTGCGGTGGGGCACCTGAACCACAGGTTCCCGGCTCTGGCTTCCCACAACTGATCCTCCTCCACACAAGAACGAGTCTTGTGCAAAGACCAGCCAGCTTTTGAAAGGGAGGATTTCTATATAGTACTAACCTTTTGCTATAAGGGCTACAGCCAGAAACTGGGAATTTGGGGGCATGTCCTATCACCATGAATGGCAGCACCCAGGCATTGCTCAGAAGAATTCTTGCAGGTGGTCTGATCTCACCTTTGGGGAGCAATCCAGCTGGCACTGTGAAGCTATTTTTCCCTCCCAAAAGGCACTTAGGTGGATTATACGTGGAACAGTCTTTTTGGCAACGACTATATAACTTGCAGAGTCTAACTTTGCTGTGGTCACACTTAAGGTTCCATCTTCAATCCACTTTCAGAGCGAGAGAATACATCAGCAAAGGGGAAAAGAAATTACTGGCCACTTTGCGCTCTGAAAGTGAACTGAAGCTGAATTAAACCTTAGGTGTGACCACAGAATATTCCCAGGTGTTAAACTCCACACATTTTAAAAAGTGGCTCAGAGGTGGGTTACAATAAAAAAAAGTATTTTAAAAACCTCAATCAAGAATGAAGATGCTAAAACAAGAAAACACAGGTCAGCTCATGTTCCCATCCACAGTAAGAGCCAGAAAATGCACTCTGGAAGTGGATTAGAAGTGCAATGGAAACACTAGCGTGCGGCTGCCCATGCCTCTCTCTGGTTTCTTGCCTGCACCCCCTTCCCTCTTTCTCCGGACCACTTTTACCTGTTTAAACTTCTTGAGCTGTTTCATTGGCAGGTTCAGCAGTTTGGCAGCTGTTACTTCCATAAAATACGGATTCAGAATTCGCACTTGCTCAGGACTGGCATCCCAGATTAAGGGGGGCTGCTTCCAAAAGCCCTTTCGAATCTAGGGAGAGGACAGGGGGTTCAGTCACGTGCTATTAACTCCCAGGAAAACAATCACGGAGGGAAACTTGGATTAACCGAGCAGAAAAAGGCCAGGAAATTTAACTGGGTATCCATCATTCAGCGGCTGCATGCATCCAGACCTGGATGGGGGGTGGGGGGACCACTGTGGTGCCACTATGGTGGGCTTAATTCACGTATGTGAGAAAACTCCACCATGGCCCCTCTTCCACCCACACACCCTACCAAATGCACCAAAATCTACTGCCAGGAAAACTCAACTCTGGCTTCCTATTTCTCTTCCAGACAGAGCCTCCATAAATTGTTCAACCCAGTGCACATGAGTCGGCGTCGAAACAGGCATCTATGCATGCGTGAAGGTGACAGTGAGCACATCAGGGTGTTTATTTGCTTGTTTCTTTGTTATTTGTATTTCTATCCCACCCTATACCCAAAGGTCTCGGGGCGGGTAACAACATTTAAAAGCAGACATACATTAAAACAACAGTATCTACTAGAAACAGTGATGGTGTCTGTAAAGTGGGAAGAGATACTATATTCCCACTTAACCAAAGGCCAGGGCAAAGAGGTGCGCCTTCACCACCTTCCTAAGCATATGCAGTGAAGGAGCCTGATGCACCTCAAGGGGGAGACTTTTCCATAGCCTGGGGGCCATCACTGAGGAGGCCCTCCCCCGAGTGGCCATCCCTACTACTACGGAAGGTGGTGGGACAATCAAGAGGGCCTCCCTTCCAGAACGATAGGCACGAGCAGGTCAAAATGGGAGAAGGCATTCCTTTAGATATTTGGGGCCCAAGTCATTTAGGGCCTTATAAGTTTAGGGGGCACACATAACTTGAAAGGCACGGAGACAGTGCTGTGGCTAGCGCCATCTAGCAAGAGGTAATGGCAGGGGATCAATATTCCACATTACCCCCTTGCTAGTGGGTTATTCAGCCATCCTCTGGAAGCAACCAGCATCTTCAGGATGTCTGGAGACCACAATACCTGGGAACTGGTTCATCCGCCATTGTTAACCGGTTCACCCACACAGCCATCCGGGTACAATTCCGCTCTGGTTTGTCAAATCTCAAATTTACCATCCGCAGGACCACTTGCAACTGCGGATGCATTTTCCTCTGGACAAGCTAAGCTTGCAAAGATGCTTAATTAGCAGATGAATCTCTCGCTAACTTACTCTTTTCTTGTCGTTAAGTATTGTCTCCATCCACTGGAAGTCCATTGGTTTAAACGCCACCAGCACCAGCAACGTGTCTGGGTTGTTTTCCGTTTTGGGGTTGAAATGGGCCGACTCTGGGTAAAAGAGGCGCATAGTGGTTTTGGACCCCACATCACGTTCATAGCCATGAACTGGCGCATTGTTCAACCTGGAGGCATGAGAATATAAGAACATAAGAAGAGCCCTGCTGGATCAGGCCACAGCCCATCTAGTCCAGCATCCTGTCGCACACAGTGGCCCACCAAATGCTCATGGGCATCTCAAGCAGAGGATGGAGGGTGACCTTGAGCTAGTCACAGGTCTCTTTCTGAGCTCTCGCAGCCCTGCCTACCTCACAGGGTGTCTGTTGTGGGAAGAAGAAGAGAAGGTTTGTCAGCCGCTTTGAGTCCCCTTAAATGGGTGAGAAAAGCCGGGTAGAAAAGCCAACTCTTCTTCTACTTCATACACAGTAGATCTCTGATTCACATATTTCCCTCTGGAAATGGATTCCGTAGCTTTGACCATTCCACAGATGCTTAACTTTTTTTGTAACTGATATTAACGTTTCTTCAATACCATAATTTCTTCAGTATTAACAACAACAGCAAAATCCCATAAGCCCAAGGAGTTTTCTGTGCCTGTCCTTAAGTACCAGCCTGCGTTGCCAAAAGCCACTTTCTGTTTCAGTGTGGCTAATAAAAAGCTCACCCAACCATTAAGGGTTATTGCTTATAGTTTTCAATACTGTATGTATTTCCACAGTTTTAATTAGGAGATACTTTTACTGGTTTATGCTGGTGCCAACTGACCTAGGTTTGTTTGTTTACACTGGGCATTGCTATAATGCTTTAAATAAATACAAACTATCTGCTCTTGATCAGAGAAAAAAATAAATAATTTTCCCTGTCCTGATTTTATCACCTTGCAGACAAATTGATCTCCTGTTTCATTTTGTTTACTGTGACCAAAACTGGCACGAAAAATAAAAAGATGCTGATGCCAGTGAATAAAACACCAAACACAAAACAAGGAGCGGGGGCAGGAGGTGATTCTCCTGGCAGGACGAGGCTTTCTTCTCACGCTCTGCACTTACAGCAGCAGAACCAGTTCCACCACAACTTTGCCACGTCCAAAATCCTCCATCGCAAAGCCCTTGAAAGGTCACCCAACGCCCTGCGCCCTCCTAGTACCTGATCACAACGTCGTATTTGTTAATAATTGCCCCCATGGAGCTGTTTCTGAGTCGATGGCCATTTCCAACCACGGCACACCTCCGGCATTTCAACCTGCAGGGAAGAAGAGGAGAAGTTTCAGTCGCAGGCCACCGGCCACCAATGCAAGCTCCCAGGAGGCGAATGTCCCAGGACCGTCTATTTCTTTCCCCAGTAAGCGACAACAAGCTAATCTTGCCAAGTCTACTGTGTCCTGTGTCAAAGGCTCACATTTCATGTTCCTGCATCCCTGCCAAAACCAACACATCCACCTTCTTCTCACTTTTCAGACTTTAAATTCACCTCTGGCTTTCAGGGATCTGAATAAACATGAATATTCTGCAAACGGCCGGCTAAGCCACGATGTCACGCCCTGAGAAAAAGGCCTAGGCTGATGGGCCAGAAAAACCTAGCAAGGGCTGATAAAGAGCAGGGAAGCTGCTTTTCAGCCAAGCTTCTTGCAAGCGATTTGAGCGTCATGGAAAGATACCCAAAGAGGCGATGGGAGGTACCTGGGAACAATCAAGAGACCAGATGGGCAGGGTGGGGTGGCAATAAAGTGAAGCTGGATCCAGGCAAGGTGGAGGCGCTGCGTGCCACAAGGTCTCAAGTCCAGAAAGCTGGCAGACATCCCATCCTCAGAGTTAATTCGCTGGAAGGGCAGGGACAAATTCTAGGGAAATTCTAGGGAAACTCAGAAGGAGGCGATAGCAATGGTTGGCTGGCTCTTCAGCTACGGCCTCTCCTGGACAGAGATGATCTGGCCACAGTAATCCGTACTCTGGTCACTTCCAGACTGGACTACTGGAATACATTTTATGTGGGGCTGCCCCTGAAGACAGTTCGGAAGCTGCTGCTGGTGCAGAACGCAGCAAGCTAGACTGCTGAAGTGGGACTGCTAGCCAGGTACACATCACACCAGGTGAACGGGCAGCCAATTTGCTACGGAGCCTACTTCAAGGTGTTAACTTTAACCTATAAAACCCTAAATGGCATGGCCCCCAAATACCTAAATGAATGTCTCCTCCCGTATCAACCTGCCCATGCCTTATGATCAGGCAAAGGAGGCCCTCCAGGTAGTACCACTACCTCCAATAGTTAAAGGGGTGGAAACTCAGGAATGGCCTTCTCAGTGGTAGCTCCCAGCCTAAAGGATGGAGTAGTTCCTGAGATGGTTCAGGCACCTGTGAAGACACACCTATTAACTCTGGCCTTGGGCTGAGGAACAGCTTCCCCTCCTCTCTTTCAGGCACTGTTATTTATATTTTGCTTTTACTGCTGTAACCTGCCCAGAGACCTTCAGCTATGGGATGGGACAGAAATGCAATCAACCCATCAATGTACTTAGGGTGGCCTTGCAAAATGGGGCTGAAAGGGAAGGGAGGCTAGCGAGGGAAATCTGAGGTCCTTTGTTCAAGTCCAGAAGGCCGTCTTTTTCAAGACCTGTATTTGCATGTAGGTCAAATACATGTGCACATTTGTCCGCACATGCCAACACAGACACACAGAGGCATGGATGGATGCACACTAACAAACTCATAGTAGAATGTGTCTTGGAGGAATACAAAAACTCCACTTGATGAGCCTAAGTTGAGCTAAATCTGGCCCGATAATTAACTGCATACCACCTGGAAACTACATATATACCATTTGGGCTTTTATATCGGAAGCTATGCATGAAACTAGAAGGAAGGAAGGAAGGAAGGAAGGAGGAGAAGAGTTGGCTTCTCTACCCCACTTTTCTTACCCATTTAAGGGGACTCAAAGCGGCTGACAAATCTTTTCTATTCTTCTCCCCACAACAGATACCCTGTGAGGTAAGTGGGCTGTGAGAGCTCAGAAGAGAGCTGTGACTAGCCCAAGGTCACCCAGCTGGCTTCGTGGAGGAGGGCGGAATTAAACCTAGTATTCCCAAACTGGAAGGGAGGGAGGTCACCTCAGTACCCTCTCAAGCGTTTTCTCATAATCTCCATCCATCCTTTCAAAAGTACCCAAAAGACTCACCCAGACCTCGCATTTCAAAAGGAGCAGGAATCAGCTGGTGTTACCTTTGCACGCTTTCAGGAAGGGAGTAACTTGTGATGGCCAGAACCCGAAGGAGAATCTCTTCTGCAAAGACAAGAAGGCAGGAATTTCAATCCAGCCGATGCTGCCCAGGACGTGAGGAGCAAAGCTCGGCCTTCACAGGGTCAGCAGCAAAGGCTCATTCGGACAGCGGTCGCTGGAAAGGCAAAAGCGAACGGGTGCAGCACCATCTTGTGATGCGGAAAGGCAGCTCTTAACAATAGGCAGGATTGCGCAAACAGGTCAACAGTATGTACAGGCATGTTCTGCACACTCAGGACAATTCTGTATAGCAAACAGGTCTTGCATTCCACAGGCTTGATCTCGGGGCACTGGTCTCTGTTGGGAGTAATGGGGAAACCGGCCTCCCTTAAGGGACCCTGCCTGCGTAATGGGGACAGAGCCCAAGTGTGCCCCTCATATTTCCATTCCTGGAAGGGGTGATGAACCCGTAGCTGCGAAAGAGCGGAGGAGCAGCTTGTATCACCTAATGATTACCATACCCTTTCGTACATTTATCGTTTTATGTAACCTGTTATTAATATATATCCTGCTTTTATAACACATCTCCTATTGGGCTGTTTGTTTAATGGTATTCTTGGGAAGGGAGGGGAAGTTGGAATTAATGCGACCATTGGAATTAATGCAACCGTTGGAGTCGTCCCCGTACTGAGTTGTTTGATCTTGTAATTGAAGTATCAGATTCTTATCTGAAAGTCACTGGGCTCAATCCTGCACTCCTCCACAAAGGCAACTGGGTGGTCTTGGACTAGTCACAGATCTCTTTCTAAACTCTCACAGCCCCACCTGCCCTACAGGGTGCCTTTTTGGGGGAGAAGAACAGAAGGTTTGTCAGCCTTTGAGTCCCCTTAAGGGTGAGAAAAGCAGGGTAGAAAAGCCAACTCTTCCCCTCCTCCTTTAGAGATAAGAAACCTAGTATTGCTTGGATACAAAAAGGGGGAAGGGGGTGAAAAGATATTTCCGTGTAACTGGAAAGAAAACCCTGATTTCTGCAGTTTTTAGCTTCTCTGCTGAACATGACTGAATAAAGTCTCAACCTTACATTCAAGGGGCCTGAAAGCCATCAAGGTCCCACAGAGACACAAACTGTCAGCCCTCCACCTTTACCTACCCTACCCCACCCTGCAGAAATTGCGCCTTCGTAATGGCAAACTATGGTTTAACGTTATGTGCAAAACCAACTGGCAACTCCGTAACTAGAACTAATACCAGCTCTTGACATTTGCTAGGACTGATTCCTCCAAGACCTGAAGAAATGCCATATTTCTAAGCTCTGCTGTGGAAAGAAATCCTCAGTTCCTCATTGCTGGAACCGTCTCAGGTTTATATAATGATCACATATGTTTCTACGGCTTTACAGATGATGTTAAAAAGGCTAATTACCAAAGCAACCAGCATGGGCCATACATCAGTTAAGCAGAAGAAAACAGAATTCAGTGGGCGAAGAGATCAAAAAGTTCCAAGTGTGTTGATGAAATTAGGAAATAACATATCAGTCAAAACAATCAGACAAGTAGTGAAGGGCTAAATTAAATCAATATAATGAAGGCACATTAATGTCTATGGTTGCAGCCTCATGCAGGCTGGATGAAGCTAAGAAAGGAGGTGATACAGCTAAAGTTGTCCCTGGCCCAAGAAAAGTGGCAAATCTACCATGCAAGGCAACATGCAAACAAGGAACTAGAATGCAACACTATTCCAGAGGCCTATTTGCCATAGAGCCCATAATGCATGATTAGGCAACATCTGGGAAAGGGCATCCACACCTTGAGGAGGCTTTTACAGCCTCCAGGTGCCCCTGGCTGCCCAGAAGTTCCCTAATCACGCACAGGGTGTGGAGCATGAAATCCTTCTCCACACCTTTACCAACCTTAACCGAAAGTTTACCTGGCGTGTCCAGGAAGCGGCCATTCGCACCTCTTCTGGTACTCCAGGGTCGGCTGCGGTGACGCGCAAGCATGCTGCCACCTTGGACAACCACAGATGTGCGTGTGCAGAGCATCAGCATCCTCATGGCAACGGCACTGATGCACATGCAGTTGCTCAGGACACCACAGCCGAAATGGCAGCACCCTGAAGAGGACCGGCCCCACAATCGAAACCAGGTAAGTATTCGACCATGGTGGGGGGCATGGTGGGGGGCGAGCGCTAGTCAACACTGGTTCGTCGTGCAGATGGGAAGGGAAGTGGGGAGTCACCCTTAGGCGTGAACGTAGGTATTGTCTTCTTCTAGGGAGACGTCAGGGGGTGAACTTTGGATTACTGAGCAGGGCAGAAATGGCCACAGTTGCTCACCAAGTACACATTTATAGGACAAACAAGGAACCTGGACGCATGGTAAAAGAAAAGTAAAGCAAATGACGGAAATTAAATCGGCACAAATATCCTACAAGCCCTCAAAGCAGGCGAAGGAAAGGGTGCAACAGAAGGGCAGACAGGAAGGCAGAAGGCGGCAAAGAAGGAACAAGGGGAAAGAGGCGGCTGGTACGCTTACCGCTTCCTTTAGTGCCATATGGCAATTCATACGGTGAAGGCGTCCGCACCCAGAAGTAATCTTTAAGCTGTAAAAATAGTGGGTGTTCCCTTGTGTAGCTGCAATAAACACAGAAGAGAAATTCAGGCAAATCTTGCAATGGATATATATTCAGGTTATAGCTGTTGTAGCTGACTTCAGAGCACGCCCTCCTTACCCTGCTAAAGTCTATTAATATCCACCTTCTTTTTTCCTACGGCCATCCATTCCACTCTTAAACCACGAAAGAAGGAGTGGAAGACACAAGGGGAAAGAGACGGGTGCCAGACACAACATGGGGCCTACAAAATACGGGGCCCAAATATCTGATGAAGCGCCCCTCTCATATAGACTAGCCAGACAATGAAAACCTTTGGGGCAAGCTCTCTTGGTGACCTCAACCCTTGAGGGGTTTTATGGTAAGAAGTCCAAAAGGAGAGCCTTATCAGTACTGGCCCCCCAGGCTGCAGAACAATATCTCTGCAGAGGAACGCCAGGGATCAACAGTAAGCAATTTCCGACACTTGGTAAAAAATACACTTGCCTAATCTGGTGTTGGTCCACCAGGAAATATTAGCTTGCATTTTCACTTCTGCTCTGATTTTTGTGGTTTTAGGAACCGCTGTTTTAACTGCCCTGAGTCTGTGGCTTATGCCAATTATGCAACTAAATAATAAATAAATACAAGCGTCTGGGTGGGATTCTCTCTTGCAATGGCATCAGGTTTACTCACTTAGCAATGAGCTGGGCTGCTTTCCTTTCCAGTTCTCCGGAAGAGCAAGACATCCTGTCATCTTGCAAACGGAAATAAAAACTGTAAGACAACCAAACAAAAGAGAGCAAGGTGAGGAGCGCCGCTGCTTTGGTTTCTTATCTCTGGCAGCTTAAAAGTGGGCGCCAGTGCAATTCAGGTGCCTTCAGAAACTCCAAAGCAACAGGCCTGGCTTAGAACTAGGAACTTCACAAATAGATGTAACATTTGATATCTGGACCAACTCATTGCGTACAAATCAAATAGAATCCAGCCACATTCGAAGGGGATCTCTTCAAAAGAATACAAATTTTCTTACTTTTGATTCAATGCAAACTGAATGCAAAAGAACCCCAGTTGTGTACATCTCTACTTCAGACAGCACTTGTTAACCAGAAGTAAACCAACCAAACAAACTACCATCAATCACCCTTGGGGAATCTACAAGATTTGAGCAAAATTACAGTTTCCATATTCTCCCCCCCCCCCAAAAAAAAATAAATAAATGTGTTTTCCACACATCAGACCCTGAGCTCAAAATCCTGGCATTACCAGGGATGCTTTAAAGGCAAGACCCTGTGGCTGTCTGACACTGGAAACAGATGGGTAATGAAGATCCATTGCTAATGGCTGGAGTGACATGAATCTTGGTCCGATCTGCAGACAATATTTTGGGCCAGGTGAAGTTTCCCAAGAGTGGCTGTTAATGACTCAGATAACAGACCTGCCTAGTGAAAGGGGGAAGGCAAAAAAATCTATGACCGCCGTGTGCCTATATTTCCCTGAAAGAAATTCACTCACAGGGGTATGTACCTTTCTTCCCGTGACACTGTATACCACACCATCACCAAAAATATAACCAGTAGTCCAAGTATCTTCCATCCTGGACAAAGAGAGAAGAGAGAATATCCCATTAACACCGATCCATAGCACCCTTGCGTGAAACTGCGGGCGCGCAAAACTTCTGAGGTTGGAACGTCTGGACTGGAAATGGGCCGTTCCTTTTGTTCAGCACAAAGCAAACAAGCACAAAGCAAACAAGCACAAAGCAAACAAGCCTGGTTCCAGCAGAATAAGGAACCGACACCTGGACTTGGCCATTCGTCCAAATCAATAAGGATATGGCCCAGCTTTTACAGTAACTGCTCTGGCCGGCATGGTGGAAGCTGATGAACAGAATCTGGCCCTGCTCATATGACTGCTGACCCATCTTTTTCCAGGTCCAATCCTGTTCAGGTCAGGAGAGTCCTGGGCAGAAGAGAATGGGGAGCCAGGGGGAATTCCCCACAACACAAATTCCCCTCTACTTTCCATTAACATGAATTACACCATGTCTTCATATACTTAACACTGGGTGGAGGGAGCAGGAACTGACCAGCATCCACAGAATTGACTGACTGACTGACTGAATGACTGACTGACTGACTGACTGAGATAGATTTAGTCCTACACTCAAAATACAAAATACCCTATACAAAATATAAAATGAACACACTAAGGGTGCGTTCCCATGGTACTAATTTGTATCTCTATTGCCCCTCCACTGAAGTGGATTAAAGAAAAGCGGGTTCAATCCGGATTTAAGCGTTCCCAAGGGGGTAAGCAAAACACGCATTTAAAATGAACGGACCGTCCCCAAGGAAGCGTGTTTTGTTTACCCGCATCTTTTTCTCCCCGCCCCTCGCTGTTTCATTGGGTGATCGGGCAGAAGGAATTTCCAGCTGCCGAAACGCCTCCCCCCCAGCCAGCAATCCTGCGATCCTTTCCTTCAAAAAGACCAAAAGAAAAATTTAAAACTTCTCTGTTCATCTCCCCTGTTTGCGAAGACTGCAGCCGGCACTCTTTACAAGATCTCCCACCCAGCCAGCTCTTTTACACTTTCACTTTCACGGAAGCAATTCATCACAATGTATCTTTGCTGTTTCTCTTTGGGATTGGAAAGAGAAAAAGCAAAGAGAAAATGCCTGCCTAGATCGCTGTTTGCATAGATCGCTGGCTGGAAGACAGGCAAAAGAGAGACAGAGAGAGAGAGAGAGAGAGATGATCTCTCAATTCCCACCTGGGAGAGAATCTCCGCCCCTTTTGCCAGGGAGCGATCCCATGGAAACTGTTGCGCTGAAACCCCACGTCTTCCAGAAAGTACTGCTTTAAACAGGTATTTTTTTAAAGCGGGTTTTCCCCATTAGCGGCGCTGGAAACCCGGATTAAAGCCGTGCATGGGACCGCTCCGTGGCAAAAGAAGATTTTCAGCAGACTTATTATTGCATGGGAATGCAGCCTAAAAATAGTAATAGTGCCTCACTTCACCTCACAACTGTCCCCGTCATGCAGGCATAGGAGAAGGAGAAGGAGAAGGAGAAGGAGAAGGAGGAGAAGGAGAGTTGGCTTTTCTACCCCGCTTTTCTCACCCATTTAAGGGGACTCAAAGCAGCTGACAAACCTTCTGTTCTTCTCCTCTCAACAGACACCTTGTGAGGTAGGTGGGGCTGTGAGAGCTCAGAAGAGAGCTTCCTAACCACTAGACCAAGCTGGCTGTGGGGCATGAATTTATTTGTTTGTTTGTTTGCATTTTTATCCCATCTTATACCCAAGGGTCTCTGGGCAGGTTACAATATATAAAATGAACACATTAATGCCAATAACATATTAAACAATATGCCCTTCGTAGGCCTGCTATTAATTTTCTATTAAGACAAAAAGTCTGTGGTGTTTCATATTGTATCTTTTTTTTCCCCCAGAACGGTATAAACACTGAATCCTAGTATACTTGAATTCAGCTAGTAAAGTACCCTCTGCTACTGTTCTGGTTAAACTGTCATTTGTAAAACATTTACATTTTTGTCCTTACCCTTTTAATTAGCTGTTGTTTTCTTGTTAATAAATTCATTTTAATAATAATGATAATAACAGTGCCTGAATGTTGGGAGGGAAAGCTGTTTCCTCAGCCAAAGGGCAGCATGAAGAGGCAGCAATACCCGATTCCAAATTCCAAATATCATTGAAATGGATTATCTTATTTACTTCTTGCCCCGTTTGAGGCTGTTCCACCTCCTGACCTCAGAATCATGCTGAATTATCGTCTCTTGCAGACTGCAGGCAGTTTGTTTCTAATTAATATTCCTAATGCAGCAAAGCTTGCCCAGAAGAGCGAAGTTATTTATTATCGGAGAAATGCACCAAGCAAATGTTTCCAAAAATTAGAGAAACGATCCCATTTCTGTCCTAAAATCTTACAAAGCATGTCCACCTGAGCGATACTGAAGGCTCTACAGAAGTGTCAATAATAATACAATTAATTATATTAAATTAATATAGTTAAGAGTTTGATGAATCAGTGAATAATAGGGATTCTCATGCAAATACTAGGACTCTTTGCAACAACGGCTGGTTTTGTTTAAGTGTGTTTCTTAGGGAATCTGGCAAGAACAGTTATTCTAGGCCAAGCCTCTCCGTCTTACAAAAAGACCACTACAGCAGTGATCCAACGGCTGACAGTTAACAGCAAAACCTTTTTAAAAGAGGAAGAAAAACAACACCACATATTCACAATCTGCCAGTTTGGTCTAGTGGTTAGGGAGCCAGACTCTTATCTGGGAATACCAAGATTGATTCTGCACTCCTCCACGAAGACAGCTGGGTGACCCTGGGCTAGTCACAGCTCTCTCCTGAGCTCTCACAGCCCCACGCACCTCACAGGGTGTCTATTGTGGGGAGAAGATCAGAAGGCTTGTCAGACACTTTGAGTCCCCTTAAATGGGTGAGGAAAGCAGGGTAGAAAAGCCAACTCCTCCTCCTCCTCTTCTTCTTCTTCTCAGGATGCCCAACCTGAGACCTCATCTCCAACAGGCTTCCACTAATGTGGATGTTCCCCTAGGAGAAATCCTTTCCCTTTCAATGGCTCAGGGTCACACCAGCTCATAATCCAAACCATTTTTCTACTCCCCCCCCCATTTGCCTGGATGTTTTCAGCGCCTTGTTTCAGCCATTGTTGAATCTCCTGAACGCTGCCTTACGGGCCCCACCCTGTCTACTATTTTCTCCTCCATACAAGTCGCAGGTGCACTACCACAGGCGCCAGCCAGGTCCTTAGGAACTCAGCTCATGGTGGACCCAGAACCTTGCTTAAATCTTCAGCTTCAGTCCAACAGGCAGCCACACTGGGGCATCCCCAAATGAACCGGTCATTCAGTTTAATTCCCCCCTCCCCATTCCACAGCCACCGCCTCCCCCATCCCCATGCTCAAAACTGCCCCGTCACATCCGCAGCCTCTCCTCATGGCTCCCACACGGCACTTGCTGAGAGAACCCACAGCCTGCCATTCCAAGAAGGTGTGGCACTTGGAGAGACTGTGTGGACAGTGGCAGCAACCCGGCATGGGAGAAGGAGGGGGGGCAAAAACTAGGGAACGCTGTTGAAATGAAGAAGGAGGAGGAGGAGGAGAAGAAGGAGGAGGAGGAGAAGGAAGAGAAGGAGAAGAAGGAGGAGGAGGAGGAGAAGCAGCGTTGGCTTTTCTCACTCAGTTAAGGGGACTCAAAGCTGCTGACAAACCTTCTGTTCTTCTCGCAGACACCCTGTGAGGCAGGTGGGGGCTGTAACAGCTCAGAATGAAAGCTGTGACTAGCTCAAGTTCACTCAGCTTGCTTCATGGAGGAGGAAGAAGAAGAGTTGGTTTTTCTAGCACACCGCTAGAAGGTAGGTGTGGCTGGGAGAGCTTAGAGGAGAGCTGTGACTAGCGCAAGGTCACCCAGTTGACTTCACGGGGGAGTGTGGAATCAAAAGCGGTATTCTCAGGTAAGAGTCCGGCTCCCTAACCACTAGACCAAACTGGCTCCCATGCAAAGTCCACATGGGGCGAGAAAGTGGAGGCCACGGATGCGAGGGGGACGTCATCAACCCCGACCCGCTTTTCCAGTCATATGAACCTACCAGCAAGCTCTAAATTCGGGCAGCGAAAGGTTTGACACATGCCCAGTGCTGGAGCTCGTCACGAGCTCTGCTAGGCCAATTCAGAGCACCGAATTAGCGATAAGGAGAATATGGAGATCGGCAAAGTAGAGATAAGTAGAATAAGTAAATTGGCAGAGAAAAACCACGGAATAGCTCCTGAGCTTACGAGACTTGTTGATCATCTTTATCAGCAGGTTAAGAAGCGTCCTGTAGCCTTTGTTCTCATCGCGACTGCCGTCCGTCACCTGGGGAAGAGAGATTCCTTAAGAATGTTGCTGTACAAAAGACACTATATATGAACCGAGCACAGCCAATTAAATGACCAATTCAGAGAGTACTGCCCCCTTTGCTTACCAGGGCGTTCTCCCTATACCTGCCTTTGCCTCCTGTTATCTTCACCCTAGCCTTGGAGTCTTGAGCATTATATGACTCATAAAACAGGTTATCAAATGAATGACCTGGAGATAAAGCAAATTTATATGCAGATGACTGATGGCGTTCTAGGAAGACCCTTTAAAAGCACGTTCTTATTCAAAGGATTTCTTACAAGAATTTGGAAGAGCGTCCGATTTAAAAATAAGTTACTCAAGAGTCTGAAGTACTTGTATATTGGTAGTGATATAATATTACATACAGAAAATCTACTCCAGACTTGACATTAAAAAAATATAATAATAGTATCCAGGAGTTTATTTACAAAAGACTAAATTGTATCAATTAAATTTTGCTCCCCTACAGAATACAATTTGGCAAGGACTTACTAAAAGAAATTAAAATTAACAGTTAGGAAGCAGCCCAAATTTAGGACGGTTTGGGGATAGATTATTGGGGATTGTGTGAGAACAGGATTAGGGCAGCTTCAGTTCAGTTTCTTAAGGGGACGACCTAGATCAGACAAGTGTGATCACGGCCATGGGTGTTTTACCTGTATGTTTCTTTTTATTCAAAATGAGTTGTTCTGTCAACCCTCCTCCTCCTCCAACCACTCAGACCATATGCCATTAATGCAGGCTGTCCCAGATGTTAAGGTCCACGATTCCATCGGATGACACCAGCGGCACCTGACGGGTGCTGCAGTGTAAACATCTGGAGAACACCATCCCACCAGAAGCCACCCGGCCCCTCCGCATCTCCAGCACGCGGCGAAAACAAGCACGCCCTGTGGCTTCCCAAACAACCGGCTACACTGACCATTAAAGGTACAACCCTGATGACAAGCAAAAGAAAACATACGTGCAGAGAATCAGGATCCTCCACCTGGGCCATCGGGCTCGGAAAAAGGAAGTCAGTTGCTCAGAGTCCGGTCTTGGCACTGAAGAGAATGGGTTTCGTCTTGCACCGGGTGCCCCTTTGCCTTTCCACTCTCCCCACACCAATGCCTCTGAGCAAAAAAGGGACCTTCAGTTCCGAGGGATGAGCTCCCAGGGAGAGACTTTCGACACTGCCTGGCCATGTGGCAAAGGAAATACACGTGGAAGGCTCTCTGCCACGTTCAGTGTTTACCCTCAAACACACCTCAGATGACATCTGAGCAATGATCCTCACCTTAAGCCTTCCCTCGCGCAGGGTGTGCATAAGGGGAAGCATGCGGACTCTTCAGATAAAGCACGAAACTGCCGTGAGCTAGAGGCAGGTAGATGGCTCTGGCCCAGGTAGGCAGTGAAGACAACTTGCTAAATACAAATGTACATTGGCATCTGTATTTGTACAGATATGCGACTGAACATTTGTGAACCTGGGGGGGGGTGGAAAAGCGGCTGCGCCAGTCACATCTGCAGCAGATACAGAGGGCGTTCGGCATGGATTGAGAGCGGATTCAAAGTGGATTCAGGATGGATTTGATACGTTCAGAGCAGATACGTTACAAGACTGTATTTGTTCGTATCGGATATTCGTCTGAATTCATACAAATTCATTTGTATTGAATAGAATCCTACTACATTCAAAGGGGATCTATCCAAACGAATACGAATTCTCTAACATTCGATTTAATACGAACCATTGTAGGCAAAAAAAAAGAACCATTTGTGCACCTCCATTATTATTAATTTTATTTTATTTTTTGAAAATCTTCACAAGACTTGCTAAAAGAGGATAAAGGAAATGCAAACTGAATACACCAATCTATATTTTTTTAAAAAAAAAAAACATCCCTCCACTGGAATTCCCAACCCTCCTCCCCACGGCACGCTAACACAAGGGTATCCTAAGAGTAAAAGCAGAAAGATTTGGGAGGCAGATCTCTCCGATAGCCGCTCTTGGGTAAACGGCGTTTAAAATCAAGTAACGCAGGAATTTAAACATCACAATGACGTCCAAATTCAGTCAGCTTCACCGGGCTCCGTCACGGTTTGTTTAGTGAAGGGAGAGGCCCTGAGTTTAATCCCCGGCATTAAGGTCACGGAATTAGGATCACACTTCAGTATCTGCCCCCCAGCAAAAGAATTGTGCGGGTGCGCCCAAAAGGAGATGTCCGGAAGAGCTCTTTAAGCAGGTTAATACTGCCAGGCTGAAAGGAATCATTCCTGCCAAACTGGAAATCTAAGAACTTTCCTTCCTTAAGGGAGGCCATACCTCCAGAAGGCGTTTGCTATTCTTCACCCCTTCCCCCCAAATTGCTGAGTTCTGCTATGTTCGTTTCCATGCATTTACAATGCATGAGGATGCAATCAAAGAGAATTTCACACACAGCCATGATCAAACCTCAAAATGCCCTTGAGGATCTCCTGCATGTTTTTGAGACCAAAGATCCCCCCATAACAGCAGGATTTTTATCTTGTCTTTAAAAACTGAGCCTTCTGTCGTTCCAGGGTGTCAAGGGGACACACTTCAGCGATAAATCAAAAGTGCAATGACGTTTCGCCTTGTCAAATTCACGGGTGCTTGAAATGGATCCCACTTAGAGCCAGTCTGGTCTAATGGTCAGGGAGCCGGACTCTTATCTGGGAATACTGGGTTTGATTCCACACTCCTCCATGAAGCCAGCTGGGTGACCTTGGACTAGTCAGAGCTCTCTTCTGAGCAATCACAGCCCCACCTATCTCACTGGATGCCTGTTGTGCGGAGAAGAACAGAAGGTTTGTCAGGCACTTCGAGTCCCCTTAAATGGGTGAGAAAAGTGGGGTAGAAAAGCCAACTCTTCCTCTTCTTCAATCTGCCTTTTGCATAAATTCACATCATGGTATTTGCACCCTGCTCCACAGCCGCAGATCAGACAGTGGGGTGGGGTGGGGTGGCAAGGAGGCAGTGATCAGAACCCCATTTGGATGTAGCACTCACAAAAATAAGCAATATGGCACCATGAAAGGGGCAGGGCTAGTTCTTATGGACTAGATGGGCTGTGGCCTGATCTAGCAGGGCTCCTCTTAGGTTCTTATGGATTCGATGAGCTATGAGCATGGCTATGTTGGGTTCCCTATGATATGAGAGGCAATCAGTGCCATAATGGTACTTTACTTACCCTATCTGGACAGGGGCTGAAAAAAAAAGCAATTTCTCCAGAAAACACGGCAGGGACGAGGCCTGGGAAATGTTTCCACGCTGCTGAACTGAAAAGATAACAAATCCTAGCCCCCAAAAAGCGCTTTTTAAGTTCGCTACGATCCTTGTGCTACACTATGACATAATGCAACAGAAAAATTCCACGGCCACCAACAAAAATAGCACTTACACTTAAAAATAATAATCAAACCGCTGTGCAAACACAGCTTCAAGGAGAAGAAAACAAGGTCCAGGCACTCGAAACCACAAATAATGTTTAAAGTTGCAGCTACGAAAACAAGTAATTGACACTAACCATAAGCTCACGAGCCCCGTAATGACAGAACAAGCCTCTTCCTTCTCTTGTGCAAAGAAGAAGAAGAGTTGGCTTCTCTACCCCGCTTTTCTCACCCATTTAAGGGGACTCCAAGCAGCTGACAAACCTTCTGCTCTTCTCCACACAACAGAACACCCTGTGAGATAGGTGGGGCTGTGAGAGCTCAGAAGAGAGCTGTGACTAGCCCAAGGTCACCCAGCTGGCTTCATGGAGGAGAGAGGAATCAAACCCAGTATTCCCAGATAAGAGTCCAGCTTCCTAAGCACTAGACCAACCTGACTCATAGAGAAAAAGCTTTCTCTGGTCAACAAGTTAACATTTCTACAGATTAACAGAGTGTCATCTTATTCCCAGCATCTGCAACGTTCAGAGCCGAATTGTTTTTATATATTCCACCTCTAATTCTGTAAATCTAGGTGGCAACTCTTCTTAAAGTGCTGAATATTTACGCAGCCCACTGAAAAGGCTATAATTACAATATTTTCCCACTGGTGTTTTTTTTCAGGAAACACTTTTTTTAAAAAAAAGCCATTTAAAAGTTTAAGTTCTGCCGGAGTGAGCAACCAGTAACAGCGGAAAAAAGTTTCAGCCTCTTAAATCTTTAAGAGATTTAAAGAAGGAAAGTCTACAGGACTGCTGTGGAAGCCGTATATGGACCTTTTCCTTAGGAACAAAAAGGGATGGACCGAAGGAGGAAAAGAGGAATGAAAAAACACATTTCCTGCTTCCATACAAAGGTTGAGTCCAGACAGGATGAATACTTCACAGGTACAGGCTGCTCTTGTATCTGGCTGATCTGGTAACCATAGATCAACTCATCCGCCATCGACCAGGTCAGCCTTCCTATACCTGTCGGCACTGGTGACATTACACCTGCCTTAGTCGCCACCCCATTGAAAATCTAACACGGTTTACCAGCATTTGTACTATCCACGGTTTCCCATAACCACAGTAGTTCTTAGTACCTATTCCCAGCGGATACAGAGACAGGCCTGTACTGCGGAGCAGCTGTCAACCTGCCAAACATGTTTTTTGATGCTCCGCAGTCCCTGCGAAGTAAAGCTCCAGAGTAAAAGAATAGTACTTAGGTAACTGTCAGCTGGGCAGTTTCCCTTCTCTCCACCTTTTCCCGGGTGTTCGGGAGAATTGTGTTCCCATTCACCCAGGAACACATGGACGTATCAGAGAGGGAGGGCCTGACAATGTGTTCGGAAGGTTCCTTGCCGCTGCTTCAGGGGATGAGGAGAATGTGGGGACAACGATCCCATTCTCCCTGCGGAGCTCCTTTGCTGCGAAGTAAAGGTAAGCTCCGCCTTTTTAATTTGCGTCTGGAGGCCCCCAAGGGTTTTGCAGCAGAAATGCTAGGTCCATGGAGATCGATCACCTCCCTGATAGGAAGAAGTTTAAAAAATATGAGATGCCCTATGTGGCGAGCAACTCCATTCTGCCACCAAATAAGTCTGTCTGCGTACCAGAAAGCTCACCCAGTCTCAGGATGTACAGACCAACAGGATCCACCATCCCTTCCAGATGCTCTACGCCTGCAGTGACAGTTATCCGCCCTCCAATCTGTCCACAAGGAGAACTCCTTCCTCTGGTTTACCTCTAACCCTGGCTGCTCATTTGTCTGTGTTCAGAACTGGGAAATTTCATTTTCCTGACGTCGAGAAAACCCACACGGGGAGTATCGCTGCATAAGTATTGCTCGTTCTTTCAGGGGATTTACAAACGGTACATAGAAGCCTCGTTGCGCTTCCTGTTCGGTGTGTGCTGTTTCCATCCTCCTTTTCCCTTTTACTTCCTCAGTCTTCTCTCGACCTTTGCTACACAAAGCTCCTGCAACTCCAAAAGCTGCCCTTTCCTTTGCCTTGCTTACTTGCCTGCACGTTTGCTTGCTTGCTTCCGCTTCAGCACCGGCTCCGGCTGCTTGGCTGCCCGATAACGCTAAGGCTGTGGTTCTCAGGAGGCCTGCCAGATGTTCCCAAATGGTTCCCAGCATCCTGCGTCAGCTGGGGCGGCTGTGGAATGCTGCGCGTTGCTTGGGAATATCGGGAGGACCACAGCTTGAGAATGACCGCTCTAAAGTCGGGATGTGGACAAATGGGGCGAGCGTTTTTCGCTTGATTTGCCTCTGTATACATTCAGGAAGGTGGTGAAGACGCACCGTTTTGCCTTGGCCTTTGGCTAATGTGACTGTGGGGTTTTTTTCCATTAGCATTAAGGACCCATTAAGGACCCATTAGGCACAGAGCAGGAAAACCTGATTAGAGGCACATTTGTTTCCACCTGTACTAGGGAAATCCGGATTAAATGGGTCCTTCCGGATTTCCTGTAGACCCCATTTAAGGGGGTCCACAATGGGGTCTTCAGGCATCAAATCTGGATTATACAGAGTGTGTTTCCACCGCGATCGGGCAATGGAGTCTTGGAGGGGGGTACCCATGGGGGGTTGCCCCAAAACCCAAAGCGTGTGCATAATCTCTGAAGACAGCTCCAAAGACGGCTCCAAAGGAAACTCCGGAGAACGGCTCAGGCTTCAAAGATAACCCATCAGAGCACCGCCATTCCTCTGGAGCGGTTTGCCGCAATCTTTGAAGATTCTCCAGAGTGGCTCCGAATTCAGCTTCCAAACCAGTCTGACTAGCCAATTGCTCTGTTTGGTCTAGTGGTTAAGGAACAATATCGGGTTTGATTCCGCCCTCCTCCACGAAGCCAGCTGGGTGACTTTGGGCTAGTCACAGCTAACCTCTGAGCTCTCACAGCCCTACCCACCCCACAGGGTGTTCTGTTGCGGGGAGAAGAATAAAAAGCTTTGTCTGCCACTTTGAGTCTCCTTAAATGGGTGAGAAAAGCGGGGTAGAAAAGCCAACTCTTCTTCCTCCACGAAGCGAGCTGGGTGACCTTGGGCTAGTCACAGCTCTCTTCTGATCCCTCACAGCCCTACCTACTTCACTGGATGCTCTGATGTGGGGAGAAGAACAGAAGTTTTGTCAGTCGCTTTGAGTCCCTCCATAAAGGGTGAGGAAAAGCGGGGTAGAAAAGCCAAATCTTCTTCTTCTTCCTCCCACTCCCCACTCAAATCCCAAAATCTAGCACACTCTATGGAAATATATATGTGCAGAGCTTGAGCATAATCTGGGGTAACATTTATTTTAATGCAAAAGGGTGGTCTGAAGACAAAAGGTGAGGCGATTCTGATGGAGTTCAGTATGGAAGTACCTACCCAAGGACTATGAAACTCCACTCTGCATTCCACCAGAGAAAGGTAAATATAAGCCAAATAAAATAAATCCAAACCTTATGGCACAAACAGAGACGATGGTTATAATTAGCCCTACGGGGCTCTTGTGTTTGTAAGGTCATGTGTACATATTTGCTTGAAGGAACGTAGTCATTAAAGATATTTCACAGGCATCTTTGGATAAGGCAGGTCTTATGTATATATGCTTTGCAATCTCGTATACAGTATAAATATAACAGCATAACGTGCTGAAAGCCATAGTAAAATTCACGGCCTGAGTTGTAAATAACCTACTAAGGACCTCCGTGATTACAGGATTCTTTTGAGCTTTTAAAAGTAAGGCACTTTTTAAAAATTATAATTCTGCTTTTCCCCAAAACAAAACTTTTTTTGTGTGGCCATGTGACCACAAACTGGCCATGGGTACACATAGATTAACGTGGGTTCGGGCCGGTTCCCAAGGACTCCCTTAATGCCCACACATCTCTGAGAGAGGTATTTCCTTCTCTCATTCACTGAGTTACAGAACTTCTGTTACTCTGAACCTTAGGAAAAGCAGATTACTAGAAAACTGATTTATTCCAGTCAACTCTACAGCAGCACTAGAATCCTTGGGTGTATCCAAACTTAGGAATACTGCGCATTTACCTACTGCGGAACTATGAGTGCTCACTCTGCAGTATCAGGTAAATTTGAAGTTTCCCATCAGTCTGGGCAGTCTGGCCTGCAGCTCGGCTCCCATTGGCTGCCGCATCCCACATGATGCGTGCCTCACCATGTGCGCCATGGAAGTCTCCTACCTGCCTAGGTGGCAGCTGCAGACCTGCGTTTCAGGTGGGGACAACGAACCGTCGCTTTGCGGCCAGGAAAGTTGCAAATTTTTATATAACTACGGATTTATTTCCACTAAATAAAGCTAAATAATTAAAAATTCACGCACAGTGTTACTTCTCAGCAGGGCTCTTTGATCTTGTATCTATTTTCTCCCATTATTTGCAGCATAATCCCATCATAAAGAGCACACCATTCGATCCTTATGAAGCCACAGATTTTTACAGGTTTTGCAAGTATTTGTGCACTTCCAAGCAGCAATGTTTCCAAGCGCGCACAGAGGTGGTGTCATCCTAGAAATGAAAGTTATATCCAGCATCAGTCCACAAGTATATAAGGCACCTAGATATCCACAGTCGTACTTGCCTTCACAATAGAGTGGGTTGCAGTAAAAGAACATGCCAATTCTGGGTATCTTCAGCTCAGCTCCCCCAGACAGCGGCAACTGGGCGCTCCTCCTCTTAAAAGTCCACTTCAAGAAGCAAGGAAAGAGCCTTTCATATCCAAATTTAGAGGCAAACAGAGGCTGTGATTCTACACCATGAATGCCAACAGAACGGTACCTGCACGCTGTTCCCGCCTCAAGGCGTACGATCCTACTTCTCAAACCCACCAACCTACAATCCATTCTACACTAACCTCAGTTAATCTGTACTGACTAGATCCAGATTGCTAGATCTGGATTAGCTGGATCCACATTAGCTAGATCCCAATCAACCACAGGCAGAGGGATCTGAATTGAGTGCGCTTTAGAACAGCAAATGTGTGCTAAGAGTGCTAGCGTGGATGTAGACCACATTTCTGATCCGGACCTACTCTACGCCCATGCAGGAAAGGTGTTCTTAGCAAAGCCTTGATCCAGATCACCATGAAGACGGTATGTTCTTAGCAGCTCCCTGATCCAGATTAACAAGTAAGTGTAGAAAGAGGCTACAAACGTGATTCAGCCATAAGAAGCTAAGAAATGCCCCACTGGATCAGACCCATGGCTACGGGTGTGCACAAATGCAATTTTCAGGATTCAATTAGATTTGAATCGAATACCCAAAAATTCAGTTTGATTTGGATCTTTAAAATTTGACTTGAACCAAATTTGATTTGAATTAAGCAGATCCGAATGTATTGGTTCGAATTTGCACTTACGAATGTCAACAACACTTGTAGATGCCTGTACGCATCTTTCCTGCATCTGTACACATCTGTACACATCTATATGCATCCCATACTTATCCCATATACAACCTGTTTTTGCCTCATACAGATGCGTGCAAATGCATACGGATGCAGGACAAACGTGAATTGCAAGTACGCATCATGTACAAATGTCCAGATAATTCAAACAACTAGATCCAAAATTCGAAATTCGTTCGAATCTTTAAATTTGAATTTATGGACGTTCAATTTGAATTTGAAAGTTGAAATTCAGCCAGATTCTATTGCATTTCAAACACCTTCGAATATCCGTGCACACCCCTACCCCTGACCCATCTAGTCCAGTTCTCACAGAGAAGCCCACAAGCATGGCTTCTGAAGCGTTTGCAAACGTGAATCAGGTTTCGTGCATCCCTAGACAAGCTATTTAACGCATAGAAAACCCGGGGTGTCTGGACATGTGCTACAACTGCAGAAATAGAGTGGCATGGCTTTTCATGCGTTTGAGGCAAGGGAAAACAGAAGTTATAGCACCTGTTATTTTGATTCAAAGGAATGTCATGATCCCTGGGAGAACAAGGAAGTATTGCCTCCCTTAGTCAAAAATTAATGGCTCATTCATATAAAACAATGGGTAAGATAAAGGAGGGTTCCAGTGTTCGGCCATGACCTCTAAGAGACACAGGCCTGCTCTTTAGATAGGGACCCTTTTCGCGGTAACTAAAATCTTAGACTCTCAGGACAGAAAAATACTATAATATAAAGAGCAGGGTCACTGGTTCAAGAGAGCAACTCTAACCTGGGGTCCAGGGACATCAGAACAGCAGATCCACGCATATGCTCGGCCAGTACGTTCTAGAAGAGCAAATAGCCTGAAGGCAGTTCTAGGGTGCAGTTTTACAATCTTCCAAAATAATGTAACAGCAAGTTCATTTGGTGTGCCCACACAGTCCCAATCGGTGAGTACCAAGTTGACAGATTTATCTATCTATTTAATTGCTTATATGCCTGCTACATTTTTTTACCACCGTCTCTCTTCCAAAGAGGTCAAGATGGTGGACGTATTCTGCTTCCCTCCCTTTTATCCTCCTAAGAACCCTGCAAGATAACTTTGGCTGCAAGGCAGTGACTGGTCTGTAGTTGTAGCTAACTGAGCATCTCTATGTAGCTTTGAGTCTCTTTCTGGGAGAAAGGCAGGATATAAATAAATTAAGAACATTAAGAGGAGCCCTGCTGGATCAGGCCATAGCCCATCTAGTCCAGCATCCTGTCCCACACAGTGGCCCATCAACTGCCCATGGGCATCTCCAGCAGAGACAAGAGCAAACCATGTCCTGCTCTCGAATCCCAGCAAATGGCATTAGAGGCATCCTGCTTGTCCCCCTAGCCTGAAAAATGTACCTAGGCATCCATTCTAGTAGCCATTGATACACCTGTCATCCATGATTTTGCTAAACCTTCCTAAACGCCATCAAGGCTGGTAGCTGTTACCACCTCTTCCAGCAGCAAATTCCATAAACCAATGACCCTATGGGTAAAGAAATGCTTCCCCTTGTCTGATCCTGCTCTCCTACCCTAGGTCCACAAGCATATCCACTATAATCACAATGGCTCTCTTGACTGCATTTGACCCAAGCATGCATGCATGCATGCTTTACAGAGCTTTCAGCATTAGCCACTAGGCATAAAGTCCAATTCAGTCACATCTCCAAGGGAATGGATTGCAACACCTGCGAAGCTGTGTCATTAAGACCCACCACCACCACCACCAAAGGCATCCTGAGGAACTTACAGGAAAATGTAGATGTACTAGGGATATACACGAATATTCATAAGATTCGATATTCATACAAATTTGTACGAATATGGACATTCATATATAAATCAAATGTTATGACATTTGTACACAATATGTACACAAACACAAGAAGCGCCCTAGCAACCAGTAACCAACCAGTAAATGCCTTTGCCAAGATGTGCAAAGCATCAATGCCTTCCTCCAGCCCTTGCAAGAAATGTAAACACACCTCTATAGCCATGTTTCCATTCACAGAGCACACAAGTCACGGCCTGTACCCCCGCACCTCCAATGTATACAAAAGACGCAGGTGATTGTGCTCAGAGCGTCACACTTCACACTAGCAGGATTAAACGGTCTTGGGAATGAACTGAGACCTGCAGAAGCTTCTCCGAGGCAAACTATGTGGTCAGGAAATGTCAACTGAATAGATTTGAGGCTGCTTATGTACAAGGTTGCTAAGCTAGTCCTTGTGGTTTTGGCCTGTAAAGATAACTCTAATGAAGATATCATCACTAGGCGTAGTTCAGATGAAGAATGAACAGAAAGAGATCAGACCATAGCAGGGAGTGAGTCAAAAGTGTCTGATTTTTTAAAAATATTTTTTATTGACTTTAATAATATACAATTTGTAAATTTCATATTTTTTGTCCACAATTTTTCCCATTGTTCCATCTCTATATTATATCCAAAATTTCTAGCCCATGTAATCATACATTCTTTAACTTGTTCTGATTTTAGTTAAAGAGGAAGTGATCAGAAGGACTTTGACCTCAGTGCCTGCCATTTCATGCTGATGTGTTGTGCTGATCCAGCGCAAAGCTGGTGGATCTTAAAAGTCTGCCTGCTTAGTCCTTCCTCCCTCCCTTCCTTCCCCATGGCAATCACCTCCTGCCACTATAAGGAAAAAGGGAAAGTAATCTTTAATCTTCTACTGCCTTGTTAACGTGAGAAGCTGTGCTACAGTGGAGGTAGAACCGGTGAACAAAAACTGCCGCTCCGTGATCTGAATCGGGAACAGGCTTATATTGGGGGTGGGGTTTGAATTCCCCACCCCAATGAAGTCAGGGTATGAAGGTCCCCAATTGCTGACTGCATGGGGAGGCGGTTCTGCTGAGGGGAGGAAAGAGGGGAGGGGGTTTCTCCGCTGCGTGTCTGCATTATAAGCTAACAGTGGGAACACACACAAAAAAAACCAGACCTCACTGCTGGTTTTAAAAACCCTGCTTAAAACCCAGATTAAATTGCCCAGTGGGAACCTGGCGCTGGACAGCATTGCTGGCATAGGCAAACAGCCTCCAAAAAGAGCAGAAGGAAGCCGCAGGAAACTCTTTCTAGGAGAGACACATCTCTGTTAATTTTAACATTTTGACAACTGAGACGTTTCAATAACAACCCTGTGAAGCCACAGGACAGCCTGATTTATTATTTCATTGTGGGTTTTTTATTCCATCCTGCCACAGGAGTAGAGCTGGTAAGAGCTTAATGCTCCCAGCGCAGAGCCAGAGCAGAAGATATAGGGGAAGCAAATTCCAGCATTGGTTTGGGCTAATGTCTCAGCACAGTACTTGGTCTGAAGTTGCTGGAGAAATCTTTAAAGCTCCCTGGCTCTCCTTGGGTAGCGTAGGAGGCCCCCCCTATGAACACACCCTGGGAAATGCATAGAGGGGAGAGCTGCTCTGCTTCTTGGCTCGGGCATACACCCTTGGATGACAGCACTTTCTCCTACTTGGAACATGCCAAAGCACAGGGCAAGAGTCCAATAAAACCTGGAAGGTTGCCATACAAAAAACACATCAGCTGCAGGCAGAATAGTCATAATGTAAGGGGCCCCTGCTGGTTCAGGCCACAGGCCACCTAGTCCAGCATCCTGTCTCACACAGGCCCACCAATTGCCCATGGGCATCTCAAGCAGAAGAGAAAGGCTAACTTCACCTGTTCTATACTCCTGCAAATGGCCTTGAGAGGCATCCTGCCCGCCTTTCCAACCTGGGGCCTATTCGCACTTGGCTTTATTCTGGAATATATCCTGGAATAGGGGGCTGCTGTCCACATGCTAGTGTACGCTACAGCAGGCCCTAAGGGAGGTCTGCCAGATTCTGCAGTAGCACCCAGAGCACAGGTCCCTATGCTGAGATATATCCCAGAATACAACCGAGTGCGAATAGGCCTCTGGAAGAGGTACCTAGGCATCCATTCTAATAACCACGGATACACCTATCCTCCATTTTGTCTAACCCTATAAGGACCTAAGAGGAGCCCTGCTGGATCGGGCCGCAGCCCATCTAGTCCAGCACCCCATCTCACAGTGGCTTCTGGGCATCTCAAGCAGGAGATGAAGGCAACACCTTCACCTGCTCTCGAGTCGCTGCAAATGACCTTTAGAGGCATCCTGCCTGTCTCTCCAACCTGGAGATAGTACTTAGGTATCCATTCTAGGTAAGAACCTAAGAGGAACCCTGCTGGAGCAGGCCACAGCCCATCTAGTCCAGCATCCTGTACCCACACAGCAGCCCATCAAAGGCCCTGCTCTTGACGCCCTGAAGACACACTTTAGAAACATCCTTCGCAGTCCAAATGGCTTAAACAAGGTCACATTTCCATCTTCCGGAATGTTAACAGCCTGTATTTTATGGGCTTGTGAGCAGCCATGGCACACATGCCAGCCATGCCAGTCATTTCTACTTCCTCTTAATCATCAGGAAACCGTCAGGAGCAGGTAAAAAGTCAGTCAAAACAACAGTTCGTCAAGGTCTTTAGATGACTCCCATTACTTCAAGGGATTCGAGAATATCTTTAATTACACGTTTATCGAACCACCTACCCGGAGAGGTTTGAAACATCTGGTCCAATTTATGTGTTTCCAATTTGTTACTGGAATTTAAAAAAGTCCCTGATGTGAGAAAGATTTTTGGCTCATAGCTTCACTTCTTATGCTTGTTTAGAAGGTTAGGGTACTTCATTACATTAAATCAGTAGGGGCCATGCTTGTAATTATTCTCCTGTCTGCACTGCAAGAGAAGAGAAGGACCCAAGGGCCTTCAAAGCTCGGCTCTTTTCTGAAGAGGGACTTTCATGAATTCCTGGAGTCCTTTTCCAAGCCTGTCATGGAAGAACCTCTGTCAACAAAGCTTCTTCTTGAGACTGAAACTAGCAAAGACCATGAGACACTCCTTCGCAGAGTGGTCTTTAGTAGGGTCACACGTACTCTCCAATAGGTTGGGATGTCTGGGCCAAACCCACAAACCAATCTACCTACCTACCTGCCTAGTCTCCATAATGTTACCTTTCTACTCAAGAGCGAGAGATTCAGCTGCACATCAGCACCATCCCGTGAATGGAACTGTTCTCTGCAGCATCGGTCCTCCAAGTAAAGCTGTCGCTCATCTGAACAACTTTTATCTCCAAGAGGCAATGGTTTTTCCACCCAGATAATGTGCAGGAAGAGCTTCTGTCATGGTTTCACTGGGCCTACTTCAGGATTTATAGAAAAGCTGGGCTTCTTCTTGCAGTGGTGGACTCCAAATTCTATCAGCCTCATTCAAAGTGACCGCTAGTCACTGTGATGGCCAGAAACACCACAATCAGGGTGCAGCAGGAACCATCCACGTGGATCCTGACAGGGAGTTGAGACAGAGGAAGCAAGATACCTGTTTTCTTTGCAATGTAAACAGAGTGGCCTTTTTTTTTAAAGGCTTTATATGTGAAGACTGTTAGATTCTGTGCAAGATATGGGTTGAGCAAACGGAAGTTCTTTCACAACCGTATCTTGGCAGGCTGCTTATTTTAAGCCACAGTGTCGCCCTCATATCTCTGGGAGTCTTCTTTCCAACGTGCATTTAACTTCAGCCACCTTCTTGTTCAATAGCTGATCTGTCCTTAATTACTTTAGCTCCCAAGAACTATGCTTTAACACAAAGCAGATGAGGCAGAGATTGATGTGGGACGTTTCATCCTGAGGGTCGAGAGAACTTCAGCAGATGTTGAGGAAACTGACAATCAAGCCACTTCTTCAACTTGCATCTGCTTGTGCGTGGAAGGACCCTAAGGACCCAGGAGCACATTTCTTGGGGGGGGGGAAGCAAACACAGAGGAGGAGGAGGAGATGGTTTTTAACCCTGCTGTTCTCACCCCTAAGGGGGCTCAAAGTGGGTGAAAATCTACAAATTTTGATATCAACCACATTCTCTGTTGAAAGGACCAAGCTGTTTCTCTTCAGCAGACATGGTGGAAAGAAAGAGACAATCGTCATGAGGGTTATGTCCAGTAAGAGTCCCTCTAGATGTTCCTGTCTGAAACTCACTTTGGGTTTTCAATTCTGCAGGTGAATTTCATCCTTTATATTGCACCTTATCCAAATAAAACAAAGTGGGAGGAAGATAAGTTGTCTTATAAAACCACAGCTTAAATCTTCAACCATGAAACACTTTTGTGAAAATAAATATTATTTGCAAGCCTATATCTCAACTGAGGCAAACACTTCATTTGAAACTGATGAACTTCTACACAACCATTTTGGCAAAACCAAAAGCATTGCTGAATCTGATATTTTTGGCTCATGTGGGAATCAGAAGTTAAGCCAAATGAAACTGTAAACAGAAATAGATCCAACTGCAATAAAAACTAACAAATCCCTTGAATGTTTTTAAACCCTTTTCTCTGTTGCTCAGCGGACATTCTATGGAGAACCAGTAGACATTCTTTGAAGCTGATGGGTAAGGAGATTCAGATCAGACAAGGGGAAGTATTTCTTCACCCAAAGAGTCATCGGTCCATGGAATTTGCTGCCAGAAGAGGTGGTGACAGAAACCAGCCTAGATGGCTTTAAGGAAGGGTTAGACAGATTCATGGATGACAGATGTAACAATGGCTACTAGAACGGATGCTTAGGTACATCCTCCAGGCTGGGGAGACAGGCAGAAGGCCTCCAAAGGCCATTTGCAGGGATCTGAGAGCAGGTGAAGGTTTTGCCCTTGTCTTCTGCTTGAGATGCCAGAAGCAACTGTTGAGCCACTGAGACAGGATGGGCTGTGGCCTGATCCAGCAAATCTCCTCTTGATTCATGGATGACAGGTTTATCAATGCCTACAAGAATGGATGCCTAGGTACCACCTCCAGGTTAGAGAAACAGGCAGGATGCCTTCAAAGGCCATTGGCAGGGATTTGAGAGCAGGTGAAGGTTTTGCCTCAATCTTCTTCTTGAGATGCCCATGGGCCATTGGTGGGCCACCGTGTGAGACAGGATGCTGAACTAGATGGGCTCTGGACTGATCCAGCAGGGCTCCTCTGAGGTGCTTATATTCTTAGCTGCTTCATTGCTTGAGATGGCCCTCTTAAACACAGATAAGTTGCCTGTAGTCTTGTCCATATTAGACTCCTGCCTGGCTGCAGAGTATCTGCTCCCTCAGTTTAAGAGTTTGCCAGCAGGTGTAAGTTTTGGTCTTGCCTCCTCCTGTTTCATTTTTGAGTCTACAATCCTGGTTCTCAAACTCTGTCCTCCAGACATTACTGAAAAATAACTCTCCTCTTGGGCAAAGCCAGGTTATCTGTGGTGAAAAGCAGTTTATCACAGAACAAGGCAACTCCGTTTTGCTGTTAGCTTAAGCTTTTGAATGAAAACTAAGCTGCAAGCATTATACATATCCTTCCCTTTTGTCTGGCTTTCTCTGAGATGAACATCTGCCCTTTTAGGGGTCTGAAAAGGTTTCCAGTAGCTAGCTGTAGTCACCATCTGAACAGCGTTTCACTCCTAACACCTGAATTCAGAGAAGATGCCTACCAGTTTCCTACCAGGAGGCACAGTTTGAGAAGGAGAAGGAGGAGGAAGAGGAGAAGGGGAAGATGATAGAGGAGGAAAGGAAGAAGAGGAAGGACAACAGAGGAGGAGGAGGAGGATAGGAAGAAGAGGAAGGGGATGAAGATAGTGGAGGAGAGGAAGGAGAAGAGTTGGCTTTTCTACCCCACTTTTCTCACCCGTAACAGGATTCAAAGCGGCTGACAAACCTTCTGTTCTTCTCCCCACAACAGACAGGTTATGATCCATTGAGGATGCTCTAGCCACAGAATTAGGGACCTTGAAAATTCCACCGATTGATGTCTCCCTGGATTTTTGTTACATAAAAGCGAGGCCCACCTATTGCCCCTCAGTGCTACTGCAAGGGTATGGGGGGGGGCACTTCCAGCGCCAGCGATCCCTCTGCACGCAACCGCCATCTTTGCATCTATAAACTGGGTACAATGAAGTCCTTCATGCGAGGCTGATACAAATCTAACAATATTAAAAGTCACATTGGATTGATTCATGAGTTCTCAAACAGCCGTAAAGAGCAGCCACAGTGGAAAATTTCAGTGCTTGGAGAAACAGTTCCAGATCAAACAAATGAGGGATGGCAGCAGAAAAGGGGGGAGAGGGAGAGAGAGAGAGAAGGAAGAGGGGAAAAGAAAAGAAAAGAAAATGGGCTAATGTAAACACAAAACCATCTGGTTCAGATAAAGCCAGAATGATCTGGCAAAATCCACAGGGCCACGCAGAACGAAGTCACCGTCAAGGAAGCAATTATACTCTTGTACGGAGCTGAGTAAATTGATTCAGAGTAAAAAAAGTTTTCCTTTGCGGTTCCTTCCTCCTCCGGGGCTCCAAAATTTCCTTTCCCACATGTCGAAACAGTTTGATTCAAGGACAAAGGAAAAGCGACGTCACCGGGCTCTGAGGCTTCTGGCTTCCCCCACATCTGGCTTTTCTGACACTATGCGCATCCCTGTGGATTTCCATGCGCATCTATGAAGAAGCCAATAAATGTGCTGCTTTGGACAGAAGAAAGGAACATGAGACAAAGGGAGCTAAAGGTCACACCTTACACTCTGTGCAGAACTGGGGGCCAAGTAACAGGAAGGGCCGCTGCAGGGCTGCGGAGGAACAGCAGCTCGGAGAGCGGAAGTTGCAGGTTCAAACCTGGCACCTCCTCAGAAGAAGGGCAAGGCAAACTACTTCTGTATCACTGCCAAGAAAGCTGCACGGAGTTGAGTCCAAACTGGCGGAAGCAGGCAACGACAAGAACTGGCACACAATTTCACTGAATGGAACTGATTTATGGTCAGATTAGCTCACCCAAGAAAGAACAGCCTTTCTGTTCCACAAAGAACATTCTTCAGAGGAAACTGGATAGAAAACTGAGCCCAGCTAATTCCTGCAATGTAGGCGATAAATAAATACAAAACCTAAAGGAGACTAAGAATAGTTCAAGAACCAACATGCAGTTTTAGAAGCTCAGGGCCCTGTTTAAAAAGCAGGGGTGAGAAACTAGGAGGCCAGAACGGTTGTCCACCAAGGGCCTTTCATAGCCAAAAGATTCTGTGATTCATTCACTCATTTATTTATTTATATTTATATTTATGCGCCCCCCCCTCATCCTTTCCACAGTCAACGCTGCTGAATTAGTGAAGTCGGTTGAAAGGATCTACACCAAGTACTCCCAGATACGATTTCACTATGGGATGGCACAAGAAGCAATGGTCCCCTGTGCTACTTTTAAGTTCTGGCCTTCCACGCTTCCAAGTCTGGCACAAGTAAACAACAAATTAACAGCAAAACACTGTACACATCTGTGGTCAAAGGGACGCTCTTTTCTTCCCAGCAGGGATTCCCGCTGTTTCCAAAAATTCAGGTGAAAGCTTACGGCTTTCTTTTCCTTCTCTTTAATTCCAGATACAAAAGGGCTAAGGCTGTGGTCACACCTAAGGTTTAATCCAGCTTCAGCCCACATTCAGCATGAGAGAGACACATCAGCTGTACAAGCTTTTCTTTCAGTGTTCAACTCAGAAAATCCACCTTTGGGATAGATAATGTGGAAGGAAATTACTGGTAACTTTGCTGACGTGTTCTCTCACTTTGAAGGTGGACTGAAGCTGGAGTAAATCTTAGGTGTGACCACCGCCTAAAAGAAATAAAGCTAGACTTTCAATATAAGGGTGCAGAAAGGCTATAGCCACAACTAAGGTTTAATCCAGCTTCAGTCCATTTTCAGAGCAAGAGAACACCTCAGCAAAGTGACCAGCAATTTCATCTCCACAGTATCTATCCCAAAGCTGAATTTTCTGAGTTATTTAACATTGAAAGAAAACAGCTGATCACTCTGCTGATCTCTCTCTTTCTCTCTCTCTGAAAGTGGATTGAAGCCGGATTAAACCTTAGGTGTGTCCACAGCAAAAGTCACAGAATGCCCGCAAAAATGTTCTTCCAATGAGAAAAACTCTCCAAGTCCTCAGAAGAAATCGAGGTGAATCATCCATCATACCTGGCTGCAAGTTTTCGCATAGAAGAATTTCTGATAAGCTCCCATTCCCCTTGGGAGTTACGAGCGAGTTACCTTTGGAGAGTTCTTGGTGCTACAGCAATCTCTTCAGTGAGGAAGCCTTATGTATATCCAAAAAGATGCAGGATGTGGACAGGTAAAGAGTTTGGGAGGGGCACCGTTGTTATTTTTAGAGCACCCAGTAAAAAATCCTGCCGTGCAGGAATAAAAAATGAGTAATTTTCATCACTCCAAGTTAAGATTTCAGATAATCTTTGACCGTAAATCAGCAACCTTTCCATGTGGTTTGTTAGGGCAATGCTCACTCCTTTAGACAATGGCACAGGGTGTGGACAGGAAAGCAACCAAGCGGCCTCAAATGCGATGAACCTGTGTGGCTAAAATGCGCACTTCTAATGCCAAGCCCTTGGGCCTTGCTGGGACAGATCCTGGCTCTAAACGGTACAGCAAGAAAATCTACCAGCATGAAGTTTGGATGGAAATGAGATCACAGAATAATAGGTTTGGAAGGGGCCTCCAAGGTCATCGCGTCCAACCCCCTGCTCAATGCAGAATTTCCTAACATTTCCTAAAATAGCCAGGAGGGAGACTATTCCACAATCAGGGAGCCTCCACTGAAAAGTCCCTATCCCATTTTGCTACTGGTGGCGGTGGTACAACCAGGAGGGCCTCCCCTGCACATCTTAGGGCATGGGCAGGTCAATATGGTGGAAAGTGTTCCTTAGATATTTGTTCAGATATTCTAGAATAAAGCATGGATATTCCAAATTACCCACACTTTTATTCCGGAATATCCAAATAATAGCGGAAAAAGTAGTCCCAAACAAGGAGTTGGACAAACAAAGCAACCGTTGCATGAGAAAATGATTATATAGTTTGAGGCAAGTTGAAGTATTTTCACTCAAATAATGAAAGAAGAGGGTGGGTACGCTCAGGATTTGCCCAGACCTGGTAGCACAAATACTAATAAATCCACAAAAGTCCATTTTAATCCAGTTTATAACCATTTCCTAAACACTTTCTCAGTCCTCATTCACTGATGGAAACCACAACTGTTTGCCTTACTTATTTACTTATTTATTTATATCCCACCCCATATCCCAAGATCTGTTACAAGTAAAAACCCATATACAACCAAACCTTAAATACATACCCCATTAGAACAGTATTTTTTAAGTCAAATGGAGACCAACGTAATTTACACACACACGGACGCACAAATTAAAATACGCACACTCCGGGAAATACTCAAATCTGACCAAAGCATCCTTTGAACAAAAATAAAAATGAGAAATAAAGACAACAGCAAAATTATCCACAACACTTCTAAAAGTTTGCAATTACAGCAACAGATTGCCAGTGTCACAATTTGTGTCTCTTTCACGGAGCTGAACTGACAAACAAAATCACGTTAAAAGTTAAGCAAAGTCAAACTGACAAACAAAATCAATCTAAAAGTCAAATCTGGCAAACAAGATCAATCCGGGCGTCAAATTGACAAAGACGGGGCTCAGAACTAGCCCCAAGCAGAAAGTCACGTCCTTTACTATTCATACAGGGCTTGGGCCACCCTGTGATGTATTTTGGGGGGCCCAGGTTTGCGTAAACTTGGGTCCTTTCTGCACTAGGCCTTATACTGGATTGCATCCCCAAAGAGGGACCCGGTGCAGAAAACAGCAGGACCCGGGCAGGTGAGCGGATGAGGCCTGCCAAAGTTTGCAAGAGTCATGTGGCTGGCAGGTCCTTATTCCAGGATATAATTCAGATTACGGCAGTGAAGCAGAGACTGACATGCAGACAGCCAGAGACTGATGTGCAGGGCCTTTGCCCCGTCCAGGTCCCTCCCTTCTGTTTGGGGCAGGTAACAACATTTAAAATCAGACATATATTAAAACAACAACAGTAGCTGCAGATAAAGGGGGAGCGAAGCGCCCTTGCAATTGTGCAAAATGCACTTTCATACATACATACATACATACATACATACATACATACATACATACATACATACATACATACATACATACATACATAGTAAACAAGTGAATAAATACTTTGCTGTTTATTAACAATGTCAAGGTATTTTTGTTAATTTTCTGCCTTAACATAGTTGCCTGATCTTTGGATCTTTCCTGGAGACCACAGCTATAAGTATATAAGAACATAAGAGGAGCCCTGATGGATCAGGCCACAGCCCATCTAGTCCATAAGAACCTAAGAGGAGCCACGCTGGATCAGGCCACAGCCCATCTAGTCCATAAGAACCTAAGAGGAGCCATGCTGGATCAGGCCACAGCCCATCTAGTCCATAAGAACCCAAGAAGAGCCCTGTTGGATCAGGCCACAGCCCATCTAGTCCATAAGAACCTAAGAGGAGCCATGCTGGATCAGGCCATGGCCCATCTAGCCCATAAGAACCTAAGAGGAGACCTGCTGGATCACAGCCCATCTAGCCCATAAGAACCTAAGAGGAGCCCTGCTGGATCAGGCCACAGCCCATCTAGTCCAGCATCCTGTCTCACACAGTGCCCATGGGCATCTCAAGCAGAGATAAGGGCAAACCTTCTCCTGCTCTCAAATCCCAGCAAATGGCCTTTGAAGTGTCCTGCCTGTCCCCCCAGCCTGAAAGATGTACTTAGGCATCCATTCTAGTAGCCACTGATACATCTGTCATCCCTGCAGAGCAAAGTTTACTTACAGTGCATTATTTACTTTGGTTTCAGTGTCAAGTTCCAGGGAGGATTGATAAAACTTTGGTTTCTCCTTCTTAGTGAGATGATCCAGTAAGACAGTCAGCATGAGCCACTGTGACATAGAACCATGATGCTGTGTGTGCAGCCAAACACACTGTGACTTTTATGACAACCACAAAGCCAAAGAGCAAGAAGCAACATTCCCCATCCAATTCAAACATGAACTATGGCTCGGGCTGCATCCACTGGTTACTTGTTCTGCTATATTTTGATATTCCAGAAGAAAGCATGGATATCCCAGGGTGTATTTGAGTGCTTACCATTCCCAGAGTTTTAAAGGAATCCACAGTTTATGAGGATGAAAGGTGCCGAAACGCGTATTATCTATATTCAGATCAAAAGGGGTCTCGCTGCTGGATTTAGAAATAATCCTCATTATTTAGCAATGGGAATGCAAATAGGTTTTTGGGGGAGGGAACCATGCTTTAGGGGTGTTCTCTTCAGTTTCCCCTGATCCAATGATAAGCTGTGATTTCCTGTGCCCTAGCCCCCTCTTGGCTCTCCGCCACTGGACTGCCTGAAAGGGAGGGGAATGGTGAAGACTCAACAGAACCTGCAGATTGTAACACTGTAACAAGAGATCAGTGTAACAAATTGGTGGCTTCCATCCTGGTGTGTCAGCTCTTCTGTAAAAGCCTGCATACTTCCTCCCACCTTCCTTCCATCCATGCCTTTTGCCTGCATCCCTACTGTTTTGTGCTGATCTGTAGCAATCCAGCACAATCCTGCCTGTTTCCCTCCCTCCCTCCCTCCTCCCTGCCATTGTGCGCTGCTCTGATGTACCAATCTAGCACAAAACAGAAGGGAAAGTGATCTTTAATCTTCTACTGCCTTGCTAACATACAAAAGAGGCTGTGCTACGGTGCAGGGAGAAGCAGTGAACAAAAACTGCTGCCATGATCTGAATCAGGGGCAGGCTTATATAAGGGGTGGGGTTTGAATTCCGTGTCCCTATGAAGTCAGGGTATGAGGATGCCCAATTGCTGACTTCATGGGGAGGCACTTCTGCTGAGAGGAGGGAGGGAGGAGAGGGGGCTTCTTCCCTGCAATTCTGTGATGTAAGCTAATAGTGGGAACACAAAAAACCAGACCGCGCTGCTGATTAAAAATAAATAAATCTGCATTAAATTACCCAGTGGGAACCTGGCCAGTGAGGAGTCTGTTTCATAGAAATGGATTTTGCTAGACGTATTTTGATGGAGAACAGCTCCCTATGGAGACAAGAGAACCACTTACTTATCACCACACTGTGCACAACTTTAGGTTTAGCTTTAGGTTGTAAGGCTTTACAGCATTTTTGGCCCTTTCTGCACTAGGACCTCATTCTGGATTACATCCCAGAATAGGAACCTGCCATCCACACGCTAGTGTCTATGGCAGGCCTCGTTTGGGGTCTGCCATAGTCTGTGTCAGTGTGCAGGCAGCAGGTCCCTATTCTGGGTTATAATCTAGTACGAAGCCCAGAAAGGACCTTTGGTTTTAGTCCTACAATTTACCTGCGTTCTGTAACATTTTTAGGCTGATCCTTTAATTCCTCTCCTGTGTGGTGTTTTTATTAGATAAGATGGTTACAGATATGGTCTATTTGAACCAAGGCTTGACAGACCTCAAGAGGACCAAATACCCTGAGAACATTCCACAGGTGTGGCCTCAACAGGTGAGAAGCCTGAGGTAGCCAAACACGACGGTGGCACCGTGTCGGCCTTTCCAACCTGAAAGTGCACATTTCCAAAGATGCGGAAAGATCTTGTCTGAAAAGCCTTGAATACAGGGAGGGTCACCAAACAGAGTTCAACCCAATTGTTTTGACGTACCTGGCATGCAGCACCAAGTCAGAAGGAATTCCTGCAATGTTTGCAAGAGCACTGCCTAACCCTACCTTCATCCAGGCATTACTTACTTACTCCACATTATTTGGATAAGCCACAATAAAAAGCATGGATAATCCCGTTCCCAAACAGGATATAATCCGTTAAGGGACCCTTTTGAGTCCTCACCAGCTCCACAGTTTTTAAAGAATCAGTACTTTTTGTGCACTTAAGCTCCCGAAGACTATCTGTATAGGCATGTCCCCATGCACATTCTGGCCCAAATTGAACTCGGATTTGGGAAGGGGTGTCCCCATGCATTTTAGATTTGGTCCGATTTCCATGGACCAAACTGCCCAAACCAGGACCAAACCAGGACCAGATTTGGTCCTGGAAAAAACTGTTCTCGCCACGGTTTGGTGGCTCGGCATGCACTGATTTGCAAGCCGAGCTGAGCCTGTGCATGGGGACAGTCCCGGGCTATTTGGGGAAAAGATTGGTACTCGCCTCATAGGGAAGCGAGGTTTCATGTCCTGTGCTCACCGCTCCTGCCCTGTGCACTGGAGATCGCAACCACTGAGATTTTTTAGGAGAAAATGGTGTTAAAGCCGAAACAATGAGCGGATAGAATGGTCTTTGCTGCCCCATGAGATTCTTTTATACAACTATGCCCCCCCCCCATTTCCCGATCACCAAGGCGGGCATGGTAATGGCTTGATTTTTCTGCCTTTTCCGCTTGCCGGGTGACCTCGTGGTTCCTGGGTGGAGCGGAGGTGCACAAAACTGCTCAACTGCTGCCAAACCTCACAGCAGCTTTGTGCAAACCCCTGGGGTTTTAAAAAAATTATTCCTTTTGCCATTCAGTCCTGCCTTCTCTGTCTGGCTATGTGAGGGGATGCGGCATTTGCAGCAGGTGGCACATGGGTGGGGGTGATGTCAAACCAGCTTCCAACCAGGAGAGATCGGGCAGAGAGGAGGTAGTGCTATTCCCCCGAGCCGGGGTTTAGCGTGGTTTGCATGGGGACGGCTGTAGTCATATACAGCCCATGTTAGCAGTAATGTCATGGGGACGGGCAAGATTCGGTTTCGGTCCGGCACTCGGTCAAAAGTGAGCCACACCCACACCAAGTCGCTTGCATGGGGACACGGCCTATGTGGATTAAAAGGGGTCTCAGTGCTGTTCTGAGGATCAGGTCCATTTTATTTACACAATGGGAACAGCAAAGTGGACTTTTGGAGAGGAAACTGTACCTCCAGGGGCATCCTCTGTGTTTCCTCTTATTTTTTATTTACTTATTTACATTTTTATCCTTCCCTATACCCAGAGGTCTCCAGGCGGGTAACAGCATCTAAAATCAAACATCATTTAACATCATTAAAACATTAAAACAATAACAGCATCTGCCAGTGGGAAGGGAAACGTGTATCCCCATTTAACCAAAGGCCAGGGTAAAGAGATGCATCTTTACTGCCTTCCTAAACATATACAATGAAGGTGACAGACGCACCTCAAGGGAGAGACTATTCCGTAGACTAGGGGCCACCACTGAGAAGACCCTCTCCCAGGTGCCCACTCCTTTTGCTGCTGAAGGTGATGGCACAACCAGGAGGGCCTCCCCTCCAGATGTTAAGGCATGGGCAGGTTGATATAGGAGTAGACGTTCCTTCAGATATTTGGGTTCCAAGTCATTTAGGGTGTTAAGTTAAAATTAACACCTTGAATTCGGCTCAGTAGTCAATTGGCAGTCAGTGGAACTCTTTTAAGACCGGTGCGATGTGCACCCAGCTAGCTGTCCTGGCCAGTCATCTAGCAGCTGCATTCAGCACTAGCTGCAGCTTCCAAACCGTCTTTTCAAGGGCAATTATGTTATATATAATTATATCCAATTATAAGTGTTGATTTCCTCTGACGTTCCACCCTTTTCATTATGCGCTGCTTACAAAACCTCCATTCTAAAAAACAATGGAAGGGAGACCAGGCTGCTTCCTTCTTTGCTAGCTTTTCTGCCCAAGAACAATATGGCGCCACTGCTACACTCCTGCCACCGCTGCTGCACCCACCTGCCGCTGCACCTGCCGCACCCCACCACCACTGCAACCTCCCACCGCCCCCTCACCCCTTGCCCCTCTGTCCTGCCTCCACAAGAAGGTGGAACAAAGCCTGAAAATGGCTTTGATACGGCTGCTTCCCTGAAGCAGATTTCAACGACAAGGTGTAACTGCAGGCCTAGAGCAGACCTCCATGCAGGTTGCCGCTCAAGCCTGGAGTAGAAAGATGCAACCAAAAGAACGTCATGAGCAAGGACAAGCAGGGAACCCAGAGAGTCACTGCAGGGTTGGTGCTCCATGATGGGCAAGGGCGCTCAGATCGGAAATTCTGCCGCAGGAGGGGTGTACACAAATGCAATTTTCGGGATTCAATCTGAATCGAATACCTGAAAATTCAATTCGATTTGAATGTTTAAAATTTGAATTTAATGAAATTCAAGTCGAATGAAGCAAATTCAGATTTATAAATTCAAATCTTCCATTCAAATTTTTCATTCAAACTAGCACCTGGTTGCTGGGGGCTGCAAGGTCAAAGAGCAGGCCAGGTTTTTTTTGGGGGGGGGTTGTTTTAAAAAAGAGTGTTTCAAATGAAGTGAAGAGGGTCAGATGCGATTTGTATAGGAACTGCTGGTCAAAAGCCAGCAAGAAGTATGAAGAAGGCAAGTGCCTCAAACTTCTGTTTTAATACATACCGTTATTGTTTTAATAATGTTTGATTTTAACTGTTGTTACCCGCCAGGAGACCTCCAGGTATAGGGCAGGATAAAAATGTAAAGGATTGCTAAGCAGTAAAACTGGACTATTGCATTCTGGAAATGGCAAAAAGGTGCCACCCGTCAAAACAACACCCACTGGGCTACATGGACTGATGATTTCTTACGTTCACCTGATACCAGAAGTTCAGGTGAGGCCTTCCTTCCCAGGGGTAAGACTCGGTGCCACAGGACCAAGACACGGCTCTGCAGCAACTAATTACATACATAAATGCCTGGAGTCAAGTGAAAAGACTTGGAGGCAGCTGCCGCCTCACCAACCCTGTTGCAATGGCCCTGAAAGAAACAGAAAAATATCTTCAAGGGTCAGACAAAAGGACAGCAAACGCACGGTCATGTGCAAAACCCCCGGGACCCCTTCCGCCTGCCGTCCGTTGTAATGTAATCTCAATTACAACACTGGAAAAGACAAGGAAAGGTCAAGAGACCTAATTATTCTCTACTTGGCTATTATAGCAAGTTTTCTTCCCCTTCACCCACCCCCGTTCTTTCATAAAGGTATGTAAGGGCTGAGTATAAACTTTCTTTCTTTTGGGGGGGAATTTTTGGGGGGGCTTTTTTACCCCACTTTTCTCACCCATTTATTTTCTCATCCATTTAAGGAGACTCAAAGCAGCTGACAAATCTTCTGTTCTTCTCCTCACAACAGACACCTTGTGATGTAGGTGGAGCTGTGAGAGCTCAGAAGAGAGATGTGACTCGTCCAAGGTCAGCCAGCTGGCTTCATGGGGGAGGGCGGAATCGAACCCGGTATTCCCAGACAAGAGTCCGGCTCCCTAACCACTAGACCAAAAGGAGGCAGAAGAGGAAGACAGTACGCTACAAAATCAAATCCTTTTCTTCCGGTCCCAGAAGAAGCTCAGGTACATCCTATAACAAAAACATGTTCTGGATGGACTGCAGATCTTCTGTCTTTGGTCCTCTGATTTATTCACTTCCATTTGGCCATGAACCAAAGCCAAGGAATGTTTTAGTATGTCATAATGAACTATGCGCTATGAAATCATAAGACCCTAAGAGGAGCCCTGCTGGATCAGGCCACAACCCATCTAGCCCAGCATCCTGTCCCTTACAGTGGCCACCCATTGCTTCTGGGCATCTCAAGGACCAGGCAAAGGCAAAACCCTCACCTTCTGTCAGATCCCTGCAAATGGTCTTTGGAGGCATCCCACCTGTCTCCCCAGCCTGGAGGATTTACCAGGGCATCCATTCTAGTAGCCACTGATACACCTGTCCTCTACAAATGTATCCAATCCTTTCTTAACTCTATCCAGGCTGGTTGCTGTCATGACCTCTTTGGGTAGTAAATTCTGTGAATAATCTGGGAAGTTTTCCAGTCTAGGCAGACTCATCTGGGTATGGATCAAATTATTTTGAGGCTTGATATTAGTAATTATTTTTCCTTTCCAATAATAATGAAGAAAAAGATGGATGGATGGATGGATGGATGGATGGATGGATGGATGGATGGATGGATGGATGGATGGATGGATGGATGGATGGATGGATGGATGGATGGATGGATGGATGGATGGATGGATGGATGGATGGATGGATGGATGGATGGATGGATAGGAGATGATAGATACTGGAGAGAGAGAGAGAGAGAGAGAGAGATGAGCTATCCATTAATGAGCAAACTTGATATTCACTCAGCTGTGCATAAGAATTAGAAGCCCCTTTCAGCCTCACACACAGTGTTGGAGGCATCAGACTAACCTGCCACAAACATCCTTAGCAAAATTCACCTACCGAAATTATGACTGGCGGACTCTGCCATAGGCAGCAGAATCATACCACTGTGTGCTTAAGTGCACAATTTTTGTCTTCAGCTTGGTTCCCTATAATCACAGCTTACCTACAGGGACAGACAAAAGAAATCACCTGTTCCTGCTGTCATTGCCCGAGACAGATGCAAAAGAAGGCTTCAAGAATTACAGGGTTCTGACTGGTGAGTGTTTCAGATGGAACCCTAGGCAGCAATTTCCACAGCGCATATTACCACATACAAGGCATTATGTCTTTTATTTGAACTAGTTGTCATATCAACAAACAATTTCAGGAGAAAGGCATGGGTAATGAAGCAAAGAGGCTTTGCAAATAGTATTTTCCATGAGACTGAATCATAACAGATATTTTCAGAAAATATATCTGGAAACCCTTTCCCAGAGTACATAATCCACGTAAAAATATATTTTTTAAAAAAAAATACCAACCAAGCCACGTCTGCAGTCTCCGTTTTTTAGATCATGCAACCTGCCTTGATTTAATGTACAGTATGTATCGAACAGCATGCCCTTCTCCCTTTCCCTTTCATCTCTTTTGTGTAAAGAACCAGAAAGATTGGTTTCAACGTCAATGTTCATTTGGCAGGAAAACTGACAGATATTTCATGTGAAACGAGAGCTCCCAGGTTTGCTTTCCATGGTGTGGTCAACCACAATCAACAAAAGAAAACCAATACATAATGGTAGGTGAGTATGCACATTCATGCTAACTTTTAACACCATTCTGCATGATGGGTGTGTTCAGATACACTAATGAGATACCCTCTCGGTGAATTTGAGGCTGTAAGGGCAGACAGAAAAATCCTGAAAGCACCTTTCCCCCTCCTGAAGCCTGGAAATGTGCGCCCCTTCCTCATTAAGAAGATAATAACACCCAGAGTAACATTTTTCTTTCAGTAGCATTAGGCAGGGGGCTTCATATGCAGAAAGAAGGGAACATGAGCCAATCACAGCACTGAAAAGTGCTGCCAGCCAATATGGCATCAAGGCCCTGGAAAACCAGACAGGCAGCTGGCCAATCAGTGGCAAGCACTTATTGTAAGGAGGCTGATGATGGACTTCAAGGCGAAGGAATAACAGAGCATGGAGACACAAAGTAAGCTTGTTTGTTTTACTGTTTGAATGCCTGTTTTCATATTTTCTGAAATGGGCCACTGAAAAAAGTCCCATCTGATCGCACCCAATGTTGTCATATTGGTTCCATTCAAGGATTTGATGGTCATGATCACATGCAGTAAACAAAAGATACTTCTGAGGGCACTGAGTTGGCTCAGAGATGGTTCACCTGCCTCTCACCCTCTCATGAACCCTAAGGCGATTCTGAGCCACGTTTTCTTGCTGTACGTGAATGCAGCCTTAGAGATGGCTCAGAGATGCTTCACGGGTGGCTTCCTTCCCACCCTAGTCTGTCCCTCCCACTTCTGAACACTTTTTGTCAGGAAAGGTAAATTGAAACATGGGGGTTTCTTTCTCCATGTGATCACAGCCTTAGGAAAGAAGTGCTGAGTTGCAATTCCAGGTGAAAACCTAAAGCAGATCAAGAAGCATCCAGAGAATCCATAGGGCATGCAGCTAAGGATTGCAGTACAGAGGGCACAAGGCATGTTGCCCTGGCATGTTGCCCTGGCAACCTATGCACACAGATGGAACTGTGAGGTATTCAGCCATGGCACTGACTGGCTTACGTGCTGTGCAATCCTAATCTAAGAGCAGCTTCCCAAGAGACCGTTTGCAAAATTGGTGCGCTCAACATTCTACCCTAATGCTGCTTTCTCGCCAGGAATGCACCTCGAGCACAGAGTCCGATGCTCCTTTGAAGAAAGCACAGACTGTTTGGACAATATCTGATAATAAAAAAGGCAGTGACGCGACCCAGAACTCTCCAGAGTTCACAAGGTTCCCACAGCTATCAGGCATTTAAAAACAAGCTATGAGGAAAATTCACTTCAGACCCGCGAAAGAGGAAATGCTGGTGTCTTTCAAAGCCTTTGTGAATTATTTTGCAACTTTTAGGACTGAAACTGTGAGCAGTTCAGTCACAGACTGGGATCGTGACCAGCCCAGTGCTGCAAACTGATTATTTTGCCTGGTCCCTTCTTAAAATGGCCACTGCAGAAGCGCAGGGACGAAACAGGTCCCATAGTCACCCAGGCCACCACTGCCATTCCGGGGGAGGCATTTCACAGAGAGGGAGGGACGGTGTGAGAGCAGCCTGCCCTCTCACATAATTGCCAGACCCTGCGTTCCCTTAGCAATGAGGATAGTTGTTTAGACTTTCTCAGGCCTGGCCCTGGAAGCCGGGTGATAAGACTTCTTCTTAGAGCACAGCAAAACGCATCCTGCTATCTTTGGCTATCAGCTCAATCAAGTGAAGCTCTCCCAACCGTACTTCTGCTAATGTGTGGATTCTCTGGGTGGGCTATTCTGGCAAAAATGGCCACTGCAAAACCCAAGGGCTGGTGCTTGCCCAGTTCTGTGTATTTCAGGCCATCTGAATACCTAGAGTTATGCATCATGCCATCATGGAAGTGAGAACCCAGACAGGTTAACGGCCTGGGCTTTCCCCACAATTTCGCCCTGCTCTCTAGCAGAGATGCTAAAAGGGCAACTGCAGAATCTAAACAGGGGCCCTTCTGAACTTGGCCTTATTCTGGAATATATCCCAGAATAGGGGCCTGCTATCTGCATGCTAGTGCAGACTGTGGAAGGCCCCAAGTGAGGCCTGCCATAGTCTATATTTGCTTGTGGCCAGCAGACCACTATCCTGAGAATAAGACCGCTATTCCAGAATAAGGGCAAGTGGAGAAAGGGCCCAGAGTCCCACATTTTCCTCGCACCACCCTGAGGCAGTTTGAGCAAAGTTTCCTCTGGACAGCGCTCACATGATCTGCATTATATGGCTAATCCAGGGCAAAGCCCATCCAGACACATTTTATTCCAGATTATTCAAACAGGCTTCCCAGTGCTGACATCCATAGCCTCACACAGCAGAACTAGACTTTATAGATCTCCAAAAGGGGAAAGAAAGAAAGTTGAGGCCACGGAGCACATGATGCGTTCCATGTCCTCTCCTCCGAGCATGCGAAAGTACATTTCTGGAAAGTACCCATTACCCACCTTGAGTATTCAACTGCACTTGATTGAACTGAACTTGTTGAGAGCAAATTCCCTTCACGAAAATCGTGCGGCTTCTTACCTCAAGGGCACTGTGGTTTTCTTCTGTCTTTTCCATGCCTTGAAAGGTTTTCACCAGATTCTAAATTATACCAGCAGAATGTCAAGGTGGCGGCTCCTGTTTTGATTAATTAGGCTCTTTTAATTATCTTTTTTAAAAACATGCACATAAGACTTACCCACCACCATCATTTATTGTTGCAAACCAAAATCAGTCCTCTCAGCAGGTGTGTTTGGACTGCAAAAACTCAGTGCGTAAAAACTAACATTTCTGTGCTTCAAAAGAACAATATTGTTCAAAGGAACAATAGAGGTTTCCCTTTGTAACTCAATTCTCCTTCTTTCTATATGCAAAATGAGAAACTAGACATGATGCTATTTATGTAGTGCGGGCAGCGGGGGTGTGTGTGTTCCATTGAGGACCACAGAGGTTCTGCTGGGATGGCCCCTTCCTTTGAAGTTCTCAATCTCTATTCTGATTGGCTAAAAAGCCTTGCCCTCACTCGCCACCCCTTGCATTAATGTTAGAACCCTGATATGGAAGGAGCCATGAGGAATTAAGGCTGGCTCCAGACTAGCAGAATAAATCCTCAGTAAATTGTAAAAGCGCAGTATACTTACTGCACAGCAACCACTGGGAGTCCCGACTCGAAAGGCAGCTCTGTAGCTTCCCTGCCAGAGCTGTGGGAGCTGAGTCGGCACATGCTGTCACATGGGTTGAGGCAGCCAATCACATTTGAGCTGCCCTTCCTGATCTTATCTTGCTATTCTCACTGTTCTGTTTTCACTGGATGGAAACCTCAGATTTTGCTTATACTGTGCAGTGAGTGTCCTTGATCCAGCATTAAGATAAGCGTGAGGTCCCGAATGGATAATGCGACGCCACAATGATCCATCAATCATCATGTGTGACACCTTGATGGGACTGCGAATTCCGCTGTGCAGTATAGATGTGTCTGGACGCAGCCTAACTCAAATAATTAGCAGGGTAAATGAGAGGAGAAGGAAGGGAGAAACTCATTGATTTATTTACTTCCCTTCAAACAGAAGGGGAAATAACAGAAAGAACAAATTCCAGGTGTCCGGCCTGTATGCAGCTTAAATGCAGAAGATGTCCAGGCTGCCTGCTAAGAATCTCTGCTGATGTTCAGCCACACCTCTGGCTCTTTGTGACCCCCATGGACCTCAACACACAAGGCCCTCCTCCTATCCCCCCGCTACCTCCCAATGTCTGACCAAGTTCATTTCATTTTCTGCCGTCCCCTTCTCTCCTTTTGCCTTCAATCTTCCCCCACAACCCCCCCCCCAAAAAGGTGAAGGAAACATAGGTGTGTACCTAACCTAGTACCTGCTTTTTGTATTTACCAGTAAATATTACCATAATAGACAACCATAATTATCATGAACAGATGGCAGCATATTCCCCCCTCCCCATTTTCCATCTCCTTTGAACTCTGACCTCAGCTGCTAGATGCCCTGGTGCCCACAAGGCGCCTATAACAGGGCTGCTCAAAATGCAACCCGCCAGATGTTTTTGGAAATACCAGTTCCATCTCTGCCCCCAAGCGTTCTGGGACAGAACCTCAGGGTTAGAGCGCTGCATTTCAGGAATTCTCAGAGCCTGGAGACAAACCACAGTGCAATAATTTGGCAGTTCGTCTCTCGCCATGGGGGCCTTCTTAACAGCGATAGCCACAGCAAATGATATTTTCAGATAGGGATGCGCATGAATATTCGTAGCATGAGATATTCATATGAATCCGTATGAATTTGGACCACGAACCTGGGGAGGTGGGAAAGTGGCTATGGGAGTCTCATTTGCAACAGATCCAGAGTGCGTTCGACATGGATTGAGAGCAGATTCAAAATGGACTCGGGGCAGATTGGATGCTTTCAGAGTGGATATGCTACGGGATATCCGAAATGTATCGGATACATATGCGTTTGTATCAGATATTTGTACAAATTTGTATGAATGCATTCATATCAAATAGACTCCTGCCACATTCGGAGGGGATCAATTTGAACGAATATGAACTTTCTTACGTTTGATTCAATACCAACCAAATGCAAAAAAAAAACCCAAACCCATCCGTGTGGATCCCCATTCACATTTACTGGGCATCGCAACCTCATCAAGCTAGCAATCCCATGGGTTCATTAAGCATCCTATGACACAACCCACGCTGGCATTTTTGCTCGTTCTTTTCAGCGGCAGAGATCAGAACGGGGAACTTGGGTCCGCTTGGTTCCCACGCTCTCCACAGTTCTGATTACAGGCGCTTCCGAGCTGGCGACACTCTTGGCTCTGCTTATCTGGAAGTCTGCTGTGTCTGTCTGGCCACAACCCCTGTGTTGCTTGGAAGCATGAGAAGCAAACTGCACCCTTTCTCTCTTTCTTCAGAGATTTCTATGGAGTTTTCAGGAGTGACTCCCCCCCCCCAACCTTCATCTCCCCATAGGCACAAGGATTTAATATCTGCAAATCTGAACTCGGCAAGGTTGCCTAGGAACACGCCCCCAGTTCATAATGAATGACTACCGTACATGCAGACACACCAAGACCATATGCATAAATCGTGTCAAACTGTGACGGAGAGCGGGAAATATCGCCATTGATGTGGCAAACGACCAGACACAGAAGGGCAACCTCACAATACCACTGACGCGTTTCAGAACACATGTTCTTCTGAAAAACCAACATCAAACAGGTTTCCTTTCTTCCTAGGAAAGTATCTCAAAAACCACTGCTGTCTGCAAGCTTAAAACACTGTCAACCTCTGTTGCAGCTGGTGCAACACTCCCAACTCCATCGGAACATAACACCCCCTGACGGGCCTCTTCCACCAAACAATATGGTTTTGTCTTACCTGGGCTTTCTCAGCTTCCCCTACAACTGGTTTCTACAGCTGGGCTGCAAAGCGTTCGAGCTCCCTGACGGTGGCGAGTTATTTCCCTCTGTGTTTACCATTGTTGCCTTGTTTATAGCCGCTGCCCTTGCGTGGGGAGGCAGCAGCTGGGGAAAAAACCCAGAGCTGAGGGACCTGGGTGCAGAGACGGAGCCTCACAGCTTTCAGATACATCAGCAGTCAATGCACTTAGCAGGGTGGTTACTGGACCGTCAAGCAGAGCAGTGGTTAATACAGGAAATGCTAAATTCTATGCTGAGGAGCCTCCCTGTGACCTCTCAGGAGGAACAGCTCCAAGCAATAGGCAGAAGAGAACATTCAGGCCACGGAGACAGTGTGGTCTTGTGGTTAGAGTGCCGGGCTCCTAAGTCTCCCTGTTCAATTCCACCCTCCTCCATGAAGCCAGCTGGGCGACTCTGGGCTAGTCACAGCCCCCTTTCTGAACCCTCACAGTGAGAAAAGCAGGGTATAAAAGGCAACTCTTCTTCTTCCTTGTAGGTTCCAAAGATTCATGACGTCTCTTATGTATTCTACGCTATACCGGGGTGGAAGGGGGCAAGAAAGCTTTCCTCTTTGTTTCACTCTCACAACAAACCTACTTTAACCTACCAGTAACAGGTAAGTTTTAAAGCCACGTTCCGAATGAGAGAAGACATAAGCAAAGGAACTTCCTGCCATTTTCTTCAGAAGGTAAATGGCTTGTCAACTATGGCTGCATCCAGATATCAGTTACCCATTCCACTTCATTTGGATATTCCAGAATAAAGCACGGATATTCCAGAACAGCCATGCTTTATTCTGAAAAAAACAAATATGGCGGAACAAACAACCAATGTCTGGACGCAGGCTTTGCCAAAGTGTTCTCTCACTCTGGAAGTGGACTGAAGGTGGATTAAAACTTAGCTGTGGCTGGGCCCTGAATGCATGTCTTTGCATCTGAACAAGGATGTCTCTCTATCCGACAAAGTTCCAAAAGTGGAACGCCAGGGATAGTTGGGCACTTTCTAGACGCCTGTTCATGCATTTAGTACTCAGGGAACCAAATGGCCAAATGGAACCATGAAGCTAACACATTCAGCTCAACAATAAAAAACCAAAGGTCTCAAGGTTCTCTCTCTCTCTCTCTCTCTTTTCACCTGTAAAAACGTTTGCCACTCACGGAGATGCAATGTTATTTAAACTGACAGGCTCTTCTCTCCCAAGCTGCATCCAATGAAGTAAAAATGGACATGCAGCTACCTGTGAAGACGCAAGTGACAAATGAAGAGGCCACTTTATACAGGCAGGTCTTCCAGCAGCAAACTCCCTGGGTGCACTCATGAGCAGGGCTGTATCCAAACTGTCAGTGAAAATACCCATGAAAAGCAGTTTAATTGCCTCGAAAGCTCAAAAGCCAATGATTTAATCTGCAGCGTAAACAGTCCCCTAAACCTAACCAAGTATATTTAAGCATGCACTTGGCTAGCATCTCTTGGCGTTTGAAAGACACACCCATGCAATGATTTTGGCAAAAGTTTCCCCCCCCCCAAAAAAAAAAAAAAAACCAAATGATCTCAACCTTCTTATTATTCAAGAGACACCCTCAGACAAACCTTATTAAACTTTAGACCGGTGGAATCCAGCAGTGCTCAGCAGCTGCTAATCATATGGTGATGTGAAAGTAATAAACATTTCAAGATGTTTTTATCCAGTCGCCATTGTCTGGCAGACAGGATCTACAATGTGCTTTCCTGAAAAGCACCAGAAAGACCTTCAGGAGGACGGAACAGGCTTCAAGCTGACAGGGGACGGGTGGTCGGCAAAAGTGTAGCCTTGCACCTGCCCAGAGCAACTTTCCAGACCGAGAGTAGCACGTGTCAAGCCATGGGTGTGCAGAGGTGACAATAATGACACTGAAATGCCTTTTTGCTGCACTTTTGAACTGCTTTGAAGAGCTGAGCTTAAACAAGGCTGCTCCATCGGCCCCAGGTTTTTATTACTGTGTAATATATTTAAGAACTGAAATAAGTACAAATCATTTCCCTTGCCTTTAGCCTCATGTTGCTACCAAAGGCCCCCCCCCCCACTTCTCCCAGTATCAAATTCTGCACTCAAAATTCAGTCTGGGATTATAGAATATACTGACAGCACAACCTAGTTACAGAACCTTGCTTCAGAAACATGACAGCGCAGTGGGATATCTGGTGTATAGCTCAAAATGATCTCCATCCCATTTTGCTCACCTGTTGCAACACAGATGCTTTGAGCTACACAGAGCTCCTATTAGAGCTCCCCGCCGATCACTGCTTCACCTACAGCTAACTGGCAACAGCCGCAGTTTAAAACAGCCGGAGGCATCGCGACCGGCAAGAGCTGCTGGTCTCATGTGAGCACCGCCAGCAGCCGCCATTCAGCCTTGTGGACAGAAGGGCTCCTGGATGTCATGCAAGTTGGAGGACCTGAGTTACGCAGGAAGGCATATTAAATACCACCTGCTCCCTCCTTTCATAGCCCTCGTATTCTAACACTAACGAGTGAGTACCAGAAGTTCCCTTGAACAAAGGTCTGGAACCTGTGGCTGTGAGAACAATGGTTGACCCATTCTTATCTAATTTTGGTTGCACCCACGCAATTGGGAATGAGCCAATTCTTGAGCACCTTGGAGCTTGGCAGACATATGTTCCTGACCACAGGGGGTCTGCAGGCCACTCCTGAGACACAAAATCCACCCTGAGTGAACCCCATGCGCACGGCAGAAGAAAACATGCTCTAGGGCTAGGTCACACCCTCACCACCACGTACAGAGGAGGGGAATTACCAGAGGCAGTTTTTGCACAATCCAGCTTAGTGTGAGACCAGAACCGGCCTAGATACTTCCTCCAGGGTGGAGTGACAGACAGGATGCCACTAACAGTCATTTGCAGGGACTCGAGAGCAGGTGAAGGGTTTGTCCTTGTCTTCTGCTTGAGGTGCCCATGAGCAACTGGTGGACCACGCTATGAGGCAGGATGCTGGACTAGATGGACTGTGGCCTCATCCAGCAGGGCTCCTCTTAGGTCCTTACGGTCAAATTTCAGGGCCCAACCAAGTGAAAGTGTAGATGTATTATCTGACTGCAGTTCAAAAATAGGGTAATATGTACAATTTTAGGACGCCCGCCAGAGAAAAATTCATGCAGAAATCAGGCCAATAAACAGATGTGGTTAGGCTGCAAGCAAGATAAGCAAGCAGGGTATGGAACAACTCCACAACATTCAGAGCACAAGCTCCGTGGCTTTTCACTATTGCAACTAAATTAGCACCCTGCTAGCCCAAGCCATGGCTTCTAGCTGGGCGCACTCTCCTAAATACTCTAACTGGGACGGCTAACGCTCCAGCAAACAGATATGCTAAGGCATACCCTTTTTCCGCCAATGGTCCCCACCTTCTGCCCAGAAGTCCTCCTCCAAAAGGCATATTTCAGTATATCCCGCCCTTGCCGTGGGGGTTTCCTCCCCATGTTTTGCCGGAGCAATCCGGACACAGCAGGCAGCCATATTACACCCTGCTCAGCAGACCCCGATGGTGCAGAACCGCCAAAGGAAAGATCCATTTGTTGCAGGAACTGCTGCCCACCTTCTACTTACTTCTCCTTGCAAGCCATGCAGAAACAGTGCTCATGCGCAGCTCCGGGCCTCTGGGCCTCTGCTTCTCCTTCCAGCCAGGCTAGTGCGAAGCTATGGACCAGATCAATGGACTCTCTGGCCCATGTGTTCCCCATCTGAAAAGAAAGGGAAAAGAAACCTGGGAATCAGACCGTGAGTTTGAAAGGCTTTTAGGTTCATCGTTAAGATACAGCCCTGGACCCTAGCTGGTGGCTGTAAATGTAGCTTGCCCTCTTCTTCCAGGGACCATAAGAACCTAAGAGGAGCCCTGCTGGGTCAGGCCACAGCCCATCTAGTCCAGCATCCTCTCGCACACAGTGGCACACCAATGGCCCATGGGCATCTCAAGCAGAGACAAGGGCAAACTTTCTCCTGCTCTCAGATCTTAGCAAATGGCCTTAGAGGCCTCCTGCTTGTCCCCCCAGCCTGAAAGATGTACTGAGGCATCCATTCTAGTAGCCATTGGGTGTTTTTCCACTGTCACTAGAAGTACCCATTAAGTACCCATAGGCTTCCTGGGACAGGCTTTCTTGCAACCAAGAGCGTTCCTCAGGTGAAAAGCAGACAACACCAGGATTCAGGAAGCAAATCCATTTTCAAGACAGATAACACGAGAGGATCTCAGCTGTGTGGGTTATAACACAATCGGCTGTGTGGGTTACCAGCCTTGTTTGTTCAGCTGCTCAGAGACCTTATGAGGAATTTAACTACACGTACATATATGCGTTCCAGTTGCAGAGAAGAAACGGCCAATGTCCAAACGGCTAAGAGTAAATCTTGTTTCCTTGCATTTCCCAGCAATTCAAAAGCAAAGATTAACTCTGCAGTTGGTTGTTAAGAATGTCCAGGCAGAATCAACTCCCTGGCAGCCTTAACACCATTTCCCCATCAGAGACGAAGTTGTTTGCTCTTCTGGGGAGGCATCAGGGACTGAAACGTGTGACCCTCAGCCTCCCAGAGTGTTGCTATATGGTTAAGCTACATCCACACTTATGAAGATGAACCCACTCTGGCTCTTTATTTATAATCCCTGGTCATACTGGCAAGATTTGCATACACACAATACAGCACATGTGCCCACGGTAGGGATGGGCACAAATGTATTTTTGACATTCGAATTCAATTCAGCTATTTAAGATCCGATTGTCTTAAAATCCTACCTGAATCTGTAACATTTGAATCTGTACGTTCGAATGTTAGATTCGTATTTAAAGATACGAATATGGACAACATTCATATCTGTTATACGTATCTGTGCGCATTCCGTAAAAGTCAGTATGCATCCCGTTTTTAACCCGCATTTTAAGCGCAAGTTATGTATATTTTTCGCGCAGATTCATATACGATAGATACAAAACTGCACATGTGAAGTATTTGAAAATCCCTACCAGAGTTTCAAAAATCTGTATTCGAGTTCGAATGTGCAAATTTGGATTTTTGAAAACCTGATTTGAGTTCAAATGTCGACAATCGTCAGATTGAAATCAAATATTCGAATTTTCAAATATTCGTGCACATCCTTAGCCCACAGCAACTCTTAAACAGGCCCCGAGCACAGAAGAGGAGGCTGGGCATGCACACATGTGGGCCCAGCCTGGCTGACTTTGAAAGCCAAGGGCAAAAAGATCCCCAGCTCTGAAGTTGCATCGCAGGAACATTTCGGCCACACACCAGCAGGGGGCACCAGAATGGGCAGCAGGCCACTCCTACCATCGCCACCTGTATGCACAGTGGCTGCTGTAACTGTGACCTAGTGGCAACACATATCCAAAATTTCTGGAGAAGCCCAGACTGGCAAAGGCTGATCAAGGATATCTCCTTAGCTACATTCCAGAACCTTTTCTGTACTGAGCCTTGTTCTGGCTTCTGTCCCAGAACAGGGGACCTATTCTGTCACCTGCAAACTGGTGCGGACTGTGGCAGGCCCAGGGCAAAGTCTGCTACAGTCTGCGGTCACCTGTGGACAGGAGGCCCCTAGTCCAGGGGCGCTTTCACACTTCACTTCCTGTCTCCTGGATGGCAAAGGAGTGTAAGCACCCAAAGTTGTGAATGTTAGTTACTAAGCCCCGCACAATCGGTCACTCACCTGTGACCGGTCCCAGGGCCGGTCCTCTTCTGGGTGCCGCCATTTTGACTGCGGCACTCTCTGGGCCTGCGCGTGCGGCAGCACCGTCGCCATGACAATGCTGAGGCTCTGCATACGAGCAGTCGCGTCTATGGTCATCCAAGGTGCCAGTGCGCATGTGTGGCACCTCAGATGACCCCGGAGCACCGGAAAAGGTGTGGATGCTCATTGCTGGGTGCTTCAGGTAAGGTGTGGGGCACGATTTCATGTTCCACACCTAGTGCATGATTAGGGAACTTCTGGGAAGGCAGGAGGTGCCTGGAGGCTGTAACCGCCTCCTCAAGGTGTGGATGCTCTTTCCCAGAAGTTCCCTCATCATGCACTACGGGCTGTAGTGCAAATAGGCCTCCTGATATAATCCAGAACAAGGCCCAGAGCAGAAAACTTCCAGAATTCTTCTCCCAGAGAGCCAATCCTGCCGCAAAGCTCCAGAACAGACACTCCGCATGAACACAGCTGCTCAGTGAAGGACACTCTCTTCTTCACAGTCTTTGAGGCACAGCATCTGAAAGATGCCTGCCCCACATCCCACACAGAATACAATTCAAGGTCAAAAGCTGGGACGCTGTTGCCTTCAGATGCCCCTTCCTGTCAGTCAGAGGGTGAGGGTATCTTGTTTCACTAGGAGCAGGGGAAGCATTTCACAGGAACGGCAACCAGAAGCTTCTCCACCAAACCATCTGCAAGAGGATCCTTTCAACCGCTGGGACACCCCGTCCGGCCTCCCCTCCCACCACTCGGCTTTCCCTCCTGCGTGCCAAGGTCTAGGACAAGGATATGGCGTGAGTCTGACATTGACATTTGGAACCCCTGTTTGCAGAGACGGACAGTTATCAGCCTGTACCTGAAGGTCTGAGAGAAAAGCGGGGGAGAGCCACCCTTGAGACATGCTGGAAACCTTGAACACATCTAGGGGCCTTTTCGGGGCATTTCAGAGGGCCACAAGGACAAGCCGAAGCAAACCGCAGACAAAACAACACTCCTTGCTCTGCAGAATTTCTCCGCCTCGAGCTGGAACTGAAATATCCGGCCAGTTTGAATGCGTGGAAAGCGAACAACAGAGCAGCATATGTGGAACGCTGAAGATTAGGCAAGAAGGAGGGAGCATTGTGAAGAAGACACCAGAAGCTGAGGGGCAGGGCCAATGCTCGATGAGTTTTGAAAATCTGCCGCGCCCAGCTGTTTCAACAGCTGCATCAGAGGGCTGCTGTCCAAAAACATCAGGACAACACCAACATGGTATGGTTAAATGCGGAGCTGGGGAGGTATCCTCCGGCAAACGCCATCCCACCTTCAGTATTTCCAGCAGCCTGTATTTTGGACATAGAAATAATGTTGCCTTGGGTTGCTAAAGGTGGAGTTACCCACCCACGGCCCACCTAGAACATGCTGCCCAGCTGGGTGGGTTCACCTTTGTGGCAGATTGTTTGTTGCATTAAACAACCCCAAAATCAGCATATCCCAATTAGGAATGTACATGAATATTCGTAACATTCAAAATTCATACAAATATTCCTTGCATTCGATTCAATATGAATCTAATACCAAAAAACCTCCATTTGTGTACATTCCTAATCCTGATGGTTCTTTTCTCAGGCCTCCTTGAGCCAACAGCTCAAGCTCTCACCACTTGGGGTCCTGCAACCAAATGACGGGTGACTCAATTGTGTCGACGCCATTAACAGCTCACATTTTATAATGCGCAAAACTGCATCTCAGGATATTCTACCACTGGTTTGGCCACTGCCCATTCAGAAAGCAAACTCTGGGCTCCCAAACTTCCTCAAGTGGAGATGTCTCCCTAACCATCTGATGCCACTAGTTCTGGGGAAGCATGAACAAGTCGCATTTGGGTTAGTAGAGGGTTCCGTGGGGTGCCACATGCTTTGCTCTTATGGGGCCACCAGGGAAAGTCCCTTCTCAGATGGAACACACCACCACCTTCACAGTTCTCCAGGGTTCCACAGAATTAGAACCCCTCACAGGGCTGGATGGAGTTGCTCACCGGTGGGTCAGCAACGGAGGTGGAAGGCAGGGGATAAAAACTGCAGCTCTCTGCACGGTCTGGACCCCTTGGGCAAGTAGAACTTTGCCGCCCCAGGCAAGGGATCGAAATTAGGATGGCAGGGCCATCTACCAAGCTTCCAAGAAGTCAGTCGGAGCACACTTGAAAGGTGGTGACACCAATAGCTGGAATTTTGAACTCAGCGCAAGGCAAGGTTGCCCCTTGGGAAAGAAGGAACCGGGCACCAATGTTTCTGGTGAGCTGCTGTTTGTCCACTCGCCACCCTCTTGCTGAGTAGCAGTTGAGCGGAAACAGCAAAGAAAGCTGTGCCCTTAATTATAGCATAGCTTCATTCACTCTGTCACAGAAATGTTTAAGGGCAGCATCCAGCAGAGGGCGCCCATTGGCCACACACCCAGGTTGAGAAACGGGAAGCCCTTCTGGGAAATAATAACAATAACAATATTATTATTCTTTAATGGAAACATATAGGCACATAAATATATAGCTACACACACACAACAGACAGACAGGCAGACAGGCAGGCACAGAATATACATTAAAAGCACTTTTTAAAAATTCAGCAAATCTAAAACAATACACAGCATGTTTGAAATGACGGTATCCGTACCGGGATGGGAAATATATTCATCTCAGCCAAAGGCCAGGGCAAAGAGGTGCGTTTTCACCACCTTTCTAAATGTATGTAAGGAAGGGGCATGACACACCTCGAGGGGGAGACTATTCCATAGTCTGGGGGCCATCACTGAAAAGGCTCCTATTCAATACAAATGTACTCGTAAAAATTCCTATGAATATCCGATACGAATGCATACAGATCCTGGATATGTATCCTGCATACGGACGCTATACAAACGCATACATATTGGATGTGTATCCTGTACCAACGCATATGTATCCGATACATACGAATACATACATATCTATATGTATCCAATAAGTATCCCCAGTTTAACTAATTTACAAACTATTTGTACAAATGTTAACGTACGGATGTCGTAACATCCCTATGAGTCTTGCAACGTGAACGTGAGTTACCTAGATGTCTTGGGAAGAATCATCTGCTGCAGAAGCTGAAGGTGCAGCCTTAGCATCGACCCAGAGAGAAGAAAGAGCCATGGCAGGAGGGTGAAAGAGCATTCTGATTAAGGACTTAACACATCAGGTGGCCCAGAAAACTTAAGGCGGGAACACAAAGTCATTCTTCAACGCAGAAGTGATCCCGGATGCGGCAGAGCTAATCCTCTAGATAGATCAAAGCCACCGGCAACAAAGGAGCCCTTTTTCAATATTTAAAAAACCATGAGTTACAGGATTCCTTAATGAGGCTCAAATTCTTCCTGAGATAAGCCCATAATAGGATGTGGGTGCGCTGAGCACAACAAGAGGCTCTTCGTGGGACACATCCGTGCCTGTGCGCCAGGAACTCGTGAAAGCGCATGACTCTCGCTGACGTGAGCAAATCCACGCCAGCAGATGGGCAGCCCTGGCAGAGGCCAAGGGCCATGTGGGAGGCCATTCCGTCTCAAGAACAAAGCAGGCAAAGATGTCACATGCAGGGGGGCTGCACGAACGCAATTCTGGGGATTCAATTCGATTCAAATATCCAAAAATTAGATTTGATTCGAATTAAGCACATTTGCATTTGCAAATGTCAACAACATCCGTGGGTGCACCTATGCATCATTACACATCCTGTACGCATCCTATATTTATCCCGTAGGCAACCCATTTTCATACTGTACGGTTCCATACAAATGAATGTGGACGCGGGAAACATGCGTACGTGGAACTACACATCACGTGCGAACCTGTGCACACCCGGATGTCTGAATAATTCGAACGAATAGCTTCAAAAATGCAAAATTAGTTCAAACGTTTGAATTCAAATTTATGGACTTTTGATTGGAATTCCAATGTCAACATTCAAACGAATTTGATCTAATTGTGAATATTTGTGCCCATCCCTAGTCACATGCAAGTGGATGGAAAGCAGATGGAAAGCAGATTAAAATGTAGGTGTGGCCGGGGCCTTAGTCTAGATTCAGCCTCAAATCAGGAGCGGGGAAAGGTCCATCTGTCAGAAGGATTCACTATTATCCCATTTGCTGGTAAAACCGGATTATCATCCCTGCTCACAGCGAAAGAAACGGAGCAACAAAAAGCATTTAGGCTACATTGCCTCAGATCCCCATATGAAGAAAAACTTCAACATGGTATTTTTAATACGGCATTGCAAGTATTATTATACACCATATTTGGCTCACAGGGTAGGTTGCCCTGCACATAATACAATAGAAAAATGACTACTTACCCAAAAACGATATCCCCCCCCTTTTTTTTTTTTTTTTGGTTAAATGGAAAACAGAAGCAATATGTGCAGAAATGCTCCAGTTTCTGCAACATCCCCAATCACATCTGTAGCGAGTCCAGAGCAGATTCAAAACAGATCCAGGGCAGATTCAGAGTGGATTTGAAGCGTCCACAGTCGGGGGTGAGCATGAATGCAATTTTCAACATTCTAATCGAATATTTAAATGTCCAAATTCGTAGGAATAGAGAAAAAGTGAATGTATTAAAATTCAGCCGATTCAAATACATTTGTATCTATTCATACAAATATTTTATATGAATTTGATGATACAAATGTCAACAACATCCAACCATCGGCAACATTCAGCATGCTTATGCATCCATACGCATCTGTACTCATCCTGTTCTTATCCTGTACGTATCTGTTCGGATGCACATATGAGAGTCTGAGTTATTCAAATGAATGATTCAAAATATTTGTATTCATTCATTCAAATATTTAAAAATGAATGTCTGGACGTTCAATTGGAATTCAATGTCTGAATTCGGCCAAATTTGATCGAAAAACGAATATTTCAAATATTCTTGCACAGCCCCAGTTCACAGCAGATTCACAGAATATTCATAGGTGAGAATGATGCCAGAGATTCAAATAGCATCCACAGTGGGTTCGAATCCTATCACACTCGAAAGCACCCTACTTGTTTGAATGCTAATTTCCTTGGACTCGATTTGAATCCAACACACACAAAAAGGTTTACATCCTTTCCCCTCCCAAAATTATATCCTTTGCTACCCCGCTAATCACCACGCACACACTTCAGCCGGCTGTTATCTCAACAAACCAAATTTGCTCGTAAGCCACTTCTTTAAAAAATGCCGGACTTTATCCTAATAGGAAGCACAGAAGGATATCCTTGGGAGAAGCTGAAATATTGTTCCTTATCTTTGAATAACAGAGGCTGACGATGAAATGTCAGGAGGCCAATTGCATGCCCTTCCAGGAAGGGGATGAAGGTTTCTAGGGTGGGATTTCTTCTCATAAAAGACACTCCACAGAGCTGCCAAAAAGCGTGTTTGCAATGTGCAGGAAAAGCTACTGACTGTACAACCCAAACCGGTTGCATCGCCCACCGGCTCAACCCCCTGCTCAACCCCTGCAGTGAGCTTTCGCCATAGCAGATAAAGCTGTGGAATTTTTCAAGGCATCCTACAGAAAAAGAGCAGGTGAGCTGCTCAGCGTGACACATGGCCGTGAGCGAAGCTGCACAGATTAACACAGTAATATTCACCTAGCCTGAAAACTTAACAGCTACAGAAGGCGTCCACTGTTATGAACAGCAGCAAATTATAGCTTTAGAGCATACACACATGTGCGCACGCAAGGGCCCAGCTATACCTAAGGTTTAATCCGTCTCCAATCCACCTTCCGAACAGGAGCAAACATCAGCAAAGTTGGCAACTCAGGAATACAAGGTTGGTCAATCAAGATCAGGAGATGGCCATTATCTTCGTGATAGAACAAACAGCTAGGAGCCCTAGAAAGCAGGGGGTCACGGGTTCTGTTCCCGGCAACTTTTAGAAGGTAGTTTAGCAAATTGTTTCTACTTCCTTGGCAAGAAAATGCTCGGATGTGCCCACGCAGGCAGCAAAACAGTTCAAGGAAAAAGGGAGGAATTCCTTTCCTTTCCAATCAAGATAATGCTGGAAACATATTTTAGCTGCGTTTTTAGGAGTAGATTTATTTTTTTAATTGGATAGTATTCAAGGTTATCGGGAGGGTTCTGTCTTCTTCCAGTGATTAAGTACATTATTCTCTATCTTGCAAATGTGTGTGCTTTATCTTCTTTGAATAAAGAAAACACAACTGTGACCTTTTCAAGAGCTGAATCCATCTGGTCAGAGAAAGCGGACACAGTAAAGTTTGTCTTCCAAGTGCCCCAGGTCTATGTTGAAGGCGTTAATTATTTCATTTTGCTGATAGGGCAATGGCTGCAGAGGGCTGGCGGGGAAACTCTGAGCAACTTTCTGCCAGATTTTCTGAAAGCTCCTGAGAAACCAAAGGAAAAGGCATTAAGGTGCCTGCTGCAGAGCTGCTTTTCACTTAAGATAAGGGAAGAACGCAACAGGGTTTCAGAAACATGAGCCAATTGCTTTAAAGTCTCGGTTTCTGTGCCCAAGTCCTCAAATATGTAGTCAAATTGCCCTGTTAACTTAGTATTGCCATATAAAAAGAGGATGGTGTTCTTCCTGCATAGAAGAGGATCCATCAATCCATCCATCCATCCATCCATCATCTCCTACCCACCCACCCACCCACCCACCCACCATCCATCCATCCATCCATCTTTCCTTCCTTCCTTCCGTCCATCCGTCCGTCCGTCCATCCATCCATCCATCCCACCCTATACAAAAAGGTCTCAACATTTAAAATCAGGCATATATTAAAACAACTGTCCCAACCTCAGCCTGACCTTCATGTGTTTTTACACGTCTAAGTCACCTTGAGACTTTCAGGTAGAGGCCAAGATAAATATTTCAATAGAAAGAAATGTTTTTAAAAAAACGTTAGTCAGAAATTAAACTAGGATTGCCAGAGAAACAGACGACAAGATTCCTGTTCCTTCCAAAGGTGCACAGTAGAAGAAAATATCAGCAGGTAATACCTGGATGCCAGCAGGTAATACCTGAAGGCCCTCTTGGTTGTCCCACCACCTTCAGTTGTAAAAGGGGTGGGCACCCGGGACAGGGGCTTCCCAGTGATGGCCCCTAGGCTATGGAACAGTCTCCCCCTTGAGGCACATCAGTTCTTCTTTGGCACCACAGAACTTCCAAATATGCAAAGGAAATACAGTATATTGAGTGTCCTTCTATATAAGCTATTCTATAAAAGGACAACAATAAAATCCACAACACACTTTTTTTAAATTTAGAAAAAGGGTTTTCAGCAGAGGCTCCTTAAATCCCCTCTTCCAAACTGTCTCATCTTTTTCACACAGTAACCCTAGAATAGCTTGTTTATTTTTAAGGCACTTTCCATTTTAGAAAGAATTTCAAAGCTGCATGTAGAACATTAAAAACAACAGTGAAAACAGCATTTCCAACACATTAAAACTGAGTGGGCCGTGAGAGAGACAAACTTTTGCAGAGGGAATGCCAGCATAAAAAGATAGAACTTTAATAAGCACCCATAACAGTGTAGACAGGACAAAAAAACCCAGAAACTGGTATGGAAGGAACTACAGGCGCCACAATTGTCATAAACACCACAAGCTTCTCTGTCCACACAAAATAAATTCCTCCCCAATACAATTAAGCCAGTATGGGGTGTTTGTTTTTTTTCCAAACAGGAATTTGGAAGTGGTTAAAGGTCTGACAAAGAGGGAGAGGGAGAGGCTGTGTTCACACTTAAGGCTTAATCCAGCTTCAGTCCACTTTCAGAGTGAGAGAACACATCAGCAAAGTGACTGGCTGTTTTCGTTCAGTGTCAAATAACTCTGAAAATTCATCCTGGGGATCGATAATGAAGAAAATGACTTTGCTGATGGGTTCTCTCACTCTGAAAGTGGACTGAAGCTGGATTGAACCTTAGGTGTGACCACAGCCAAGATTCGGTTCAGCTTCAGTCCATTCTCAGGGTGAGAGAACCCATCAGCAAAGTGGCAAGTGGGAGAGACAATGTGGGAAGAAAATGACTGGCCCCTTTGCTGAGCAGTTCTTCCATCCTTTTATATACATATTTATTATTTATTAAAAGTTTTTTCAACGCACTAAAAGAAAAAAATCAAAATTTCCCTTGACTTCCTCCACTCTTCCGACTTCTACATTATGTATCCATTGTTTGTTCCTCTGCATCTTTATCTCTCCGTCGTTTTCTGTTTACTCTTGGTCTTCACTCGAACCCATCAGTCATTAAATCTAGCTCTGCAAGATACTCAATAAACGGGGATCAGTCTTTCACAAACCTATCAGTTGTTCTGTCCTTTAATAGATTTGTTAGCTTATCCATTTCTGCCAAATCCATCATCTTGGTTAGCCATCCCTCTCCTGTTGGCATCTCTTCTTCCTCCCACTTCTGTGCATACAATATTGTAGCTGCAGTCACAATATACAAAATTAAGGAGTTTAAACCGTCCATAGTATTATCTACAATCCCCAATAAAAACAATTCTAGATTAAACCTAATATTTCTTTTTAGGAGTTCTTCCATCCTGAAGGTGAACTGAAGCTGGATTAAACCTGAGGTGTGACCACAGCTAGAGAGAGAGAGAGAAAACCCTTCAGAAGTGGATGAGTATTTCAGGATTGCAAATTCGCCTTCCCTAGCTGAAGCCAAAGATTTCTGGACATTTTTGGCACCCATGTGCACGCACATACACAGAGCCTGCTCTTTCCCAACAGCGCCCATGCTCTCCCCCAGCCTGACTTCCCCAATATTCCATACAAACAGCAGCATCGGCAGGTGTAACTCACAACGCGCCTGTTGAATTCCCCTCTTTGATGTGCCCACTGACAAGGCCAGGCTCCAGGGCCCTGTGTCTTCTTGCAAACTGCCCTGCAGAATTTCTCCTTAAACTTGAATGGCCAGGACTAAATTACACAGAGAAGTAACTTTCCAGGCGTTTCCCAGCGACAGGGAACTTTATTGGTCGCCTTTTATTGTTTTACGGCTGCATTTTATCTGGAGATTGCACTGATTGTTGTTATTCCGATAGCTGAAAGCTGCCCAGAAAAAAAAAAGGCTGGATTGTCTTAATGGACGAATAAGAAAAGAGAGGGAAAGGACGCTCAAAAAGTAATGGGAGAAAATTCCCAGGGATTTGACCAGGGAGAGAAAGTCAACTCGAGGAAATTTACCTTGGGCTTTTGGACAGGAAGCATTGATGTGCCGTTTGTTGTAAGGGACCCCAGAGTGTGTGATCACAGGGACACAGGGGTGCAGTTTTCTGGGCTGATGCAGAAGCGATCTGCAATGCCCCCCTTTCAGGAAGGGGGTGTCCAAGTGCTACTTCTGAGCTGTGGTCTTCCTCAGCAGGAAGCGAAGTACAATTATGCCACGTAAACGCACCTTCTTCCTCAAGATGTCTTAGGGGAGGGGGCTCACCACCATCCCACCCTTGTCACCCTGGAGAAGGGGATTTGCACAGCTTCCCCTCTGAATTTCCTGGGAGGCACCAACATCTACAAGGCCAAGATGACTTTTCAGTTTGTTGTGACAGCCAGCTGCACTGTGCTCAGTTTGACTCACAGCAGCTCAAAGGACACAAACCAACAGGACCGGGAATCCCCGCACTGGTCTGGGGTCCTCAGACCGGGGAGACATGCAGAGGGCCCACCCTGAACACTGCTACTCCTAGTTCTGAAGTTATCCTCTGTGGAAGTTTGGTCCGTGGTTAGGGAGTCAGGCTCTTGATCTGGGAATACTGGGTTTGATTCCGCACTCCTCCATGAAGCCAGCTGGTGACCTTGGGCGAGTCACAGCTCTCTTCTGAGCTCTCACAGCCCCACCTGCCTCACAGGGTGCTCTCTATGGTGGGGAGAAGAACAGAATGTTTGTCACCCTCCTTGAGTCTCCTTAAGCGTGAGAAAAGTGGGGTAGAAGAAGAAGAAGAAGAAGAAGAAGAAGAAGAAGAAGAAGAAGAAGAAGAAGAACCACCCAAGGTCACCCAGCTGGCTTCATGGAGGAGTGTGGAATCAAACCCAGTATTCCCAGATAAGAGTCAGGCTCCCTAAGCACTAGACCAAACTGCCTCAATACAAGTCAGACCTCTCAATGGCTACTCGCAGGCCAAAGGTTGGACAACCCCGTTGTCTCAAACCAGCTTCCTACAGAACAGCTGAAACTTGGTGCACACTGTATTAAAAGCAAAACCCATGAGGAAAAACAGGCCAGGCATGCTGATTTTTCCCCTAACCCCAGCACTGTTGCCAACGACAGCAGTCACCAGCCAGCTGCTGCCCACTAATTCCTTGCTGCCCAGTCCAAAAAATGCCTGGGAGAAGAGCCAAAGGGGACCTCCCTCCATTCAGGTCACTAACTTTGAAAGGCCCATCATTAGGCAGTGCACAGGATCTCCCTGCCTCTCACAGGCCTGGTCAAGCTGGTCCACATGGAGAACATAAGCCCTGCTGGATCAGGCCACAGCCCATCTAGTCCACCATCCTGCCCCACACAGTGGCTCACCAAGTTGCCCATGGACGCGTCAAGCACAAACCTCCCCCTGCTCTCCAATCCCAGTAAATGGCCTCAGAGGCCTCCTGCTTATCCCCCAGCCTGAAAGACGTGCTTAGGCATCCATTCTAGCAGCCATTGCTACAGGATCTGGTGCGGCTTGCAGAAAGGACATTTGCCTTATTTCCCGGCTGCAGTCCACAACTTGCTGATGCAAAAGGCCTCCTTTGTTCTTAGGAAGTCTAAAGGAGATGAGAATGCAGAGGGAAGGACAAAAAGAGAGAGAAAGAGAGGGGGGGCTCTTCAAAATGCACTGGCAGCATTTGGGGAACGACACCGCCTCACATTTCAAAGGAACTCTTTCTCAAAGTCAAGGGCGCCACAGAACAAGGGCCAGCAATGCATACAAAATGCAGGTAGGCGCACCTCTGATTCGCAGAGCTCCTGAATGAATCGCACCCGCTCTCCCCGTTGAGTGTGAACGCAGCCCTAAGGTACGCTGCTTGCTCCATCTTTTTAAAAGCTGGCAAAGCAAGCAGTGGAACGGGAGACCCTGAAGGGTCAACTTTCCTTCCCTCCGGCCAATGTACTCATTGCCCGCTAGCCAGAGGGGGACATCAGAGAGATAAGGGTCTCCCAGGAGGCGGCAGGGTGGCCATCTGTGGCTCCGCAAGAATTTCTGGATTCCACTTATGTAAGAGACGCAGCCAGAACAAAAGCCTTTCCCACATGGATATTTTTTTATTCATAACTAGCCATACGGTGGGCGCGTGCCAATGGGCATAGCCTGAAGAGAGACCACACGAGCCTTGAAATATTTGAAAACTTAGCACCTCGTCTTACTAACCCCTGGAATTCAGCCACGTCTTTTTCCTGAAGCAGGCAATTTGTTTTCAGAGTCATTTAAAAAAGAGGGGGAAAGAAAAGATGAAAAAGAAAAAAAAAACCTCTTTCCACCTTCCTAACCTCCCTGCAAACAGTGGGAAATCATTTATATTGCACTGAAAGCAATTAAGCAGACTGGCCTTCCGCCAGAATGGAAAACATATAAACGCTCTTAGAAGAATAGGGGGGGGGGACCCATTCAGAGGTGCCTGATGTCTCAGGGAAGACACCCACGGCCATTAAAGGCTATGTAAACAGCAAGAGAATGGTTTCCACGCATGGGTTTTCAGTAAGTGGTTGCTAAATATTGGGGAGAGCTGGATGATTAAAGGGTTTTTTAGAGACCAGTTAACCGGCTGAGATAATCTGGCATTGTTGGTAGATGCTCAGGGCACAAATAAGTCCCATTCAACAGCCTCACAGGCTTCAGAATGCCAGCAACTTGTATGAAGAAACATGAGAAATGGACGGGGATTCGGCCGGGGAAAGATTAGGACCGCTGCCACAGAATACTGTAATGTGCTCTACATGGAGCTGCCCTTGAAGGTGGTTTGCAAGCTGCAGCAGCTAAACTGCTTACTGGAACAGCTGGCTGGACGCACATCACACCGGTCTTAAAAGAGTTCCACTGGCTTCCAATTCACTACCAAACCCAATTCAAGGTATTTACTTCAACCTATAGGGCGCTAAATGACTTGGGCCCCAAATACCTAAAGGAACACCTTCATCCATATCAACCTGTCTGCACCTTAAGATCTGGAGGAGAGGCCCTCCTCCTTGTCCTCCACCCTCGATAACACCCGGGATAGGGCCTTTTCAGTGGTGGCTTCCAAACTGTGGAATAGACTCCCCTCCTGAGGTATGTCAGACATCTTCACTTTATGCACTTGGGAGAGCTGTGAAGATCCACCTCTTTGCCTTGGCCTTTGGCTAAACGAGGAAATGGTTTTCATCCCCACATGGTTTTAATGCTCACTTTATATGCTCACTGGTTTTTAATGTGGTAACCCACCCTGAGACCTTTGGGTGTAGGGTGGTATAAAAATTCAAATAAATTAAATAAATCAACTGTAAGGACTTCATGCTTAATAGTCTAGATTTACTGACAAATATTTGTCTTCATATCACCAAGGTTATGGCAGCGAGAGGCTGTTCAGCCTAATGGCTATAATGCTTCTCATTGCAGGCAAGAAAAAAAATAGTGTTTTTTCTTCCTTTCTTTAATACATGTACTTATTTCTGTTTTAATGACAAATCTGTATTTTGCACAACTCTTAAATTCACACTCACGTTGTGTTCCTAAGGACAACGTCTAATGACGCTTTTGGGAGGAGCAAATACCGAACGACCAAGATTTAACATTTATGCCGTCCCAATTCAGTCCTGGAAGAGTCATTGGCTCCACAGATTAACAGTTTGGGTCAGCTGGGGTCTGAGGAATCCACCCAAATCTCTCCCCAGGAACTCAGCAACTCCGGACAGGAATGCAAACAGCCCATATTCATGGTTAATGTTAATAATCTAACTTTCTTTCAAATTTATCTCCCCTTCCCTATACAGATATCCCCAGGGCAGCTATAATAAAACACCAGCACAGAATAAACAGGTCTATAAAAGGGGTAATAAATCACCACTCAGTATTTTCTTTTAGGGTGCTTTTCCACCGTTCTCCTTTAATCCGGCTCTAAGAAGATCTGGATCTAAGGAATGGGTACATTCCTTAATCCGGATCTAGTAGATCCGGATTAAGGGAAGTACCCAATGTGTTTCCATGGGTGGTCTAGCACCCAATAGCAATGGGTGCTAGCCTCCCTGCTATGGAAACACCGGAGCACCCATTTGGAAATCCAGATCTACCCATGAGGGGTCTGCTTGTCACCCCAGGTGTTTGGGGGGGGACAGGGGGTGCAATCTCCAAAGTGGCTTCGAAGTCATTTCAAAGTCACTTCAAAGTCTGTGCAAAACAGCTCCATTGAAGTCTGCGCTGATCTTTGGAGTGAACTTCGATTTCGGAGTCACTTCAAAGTTCACTCTGAAGATCAGCACAGACTTCAAAGACGCTCCCGAGCTGTTTTGCACAGACTTCGAAGGGGATCTATTCAAAATAATATGAATTTTCTTACATTTGATTCGATACAAGCTGAAAGCAAAAAAAAATCGCCATTCGTGTTCATCCCCAGCGGTGCTTAAATCAGAGCAGGAAATACCTGCGGGAGGGACCGCATTCCTAAAATGAAATGTTACCGAGGTGGACACACAGTTGCTGCTTTTAGTGAGTCCGTTGAACATTTGGTTTCTTCTGCAATAACCTGCGCCCTGAGACCTTCAGGTATAAGAGAGGATAAAAATGCAAATAAATAAAAGAAATATTTATAATCTGCCCTGCACCCTGAGTTCTCAGGGCTGGTTACAACTGCTGAACTGCAGAGAGCGAGAATGCAAAGAAATGTAAAAACCTCAGAGTCCAAGGAAGAGAAGTGGGTAGAGCGTGAAGACATGGGCAAAGAGTCACATCTCTGAAAACAGCCTGAAAAGATAAGAGTGACAATGCTGGATGCAGCCTGGGGGCCATCACAGAGGAGGCCCTGTCATGGATCCTCTCCTCTTCAGCTTCTGAGGGTGGTAGGAAATGAATGAGGACAGCCCATCTGGACAACATTCCACTAGCTCAGAAGGCAACTATGCACAAACGTTAATCACATTTATCAAAGCTAAGAGGCATTGCAGGGTGCAAACGAGAGGAAATGAGGAAAGACCTTTGCACGGGCCATCGTGTCTCCACGGACTGGGGGCTTCCTAACTGCCACCCGCTGTGGATGCGGATGATAAGGCTGAGTATCATTCAATCTGCCGCTTTCCTGGCAGCCACAGGAGTAGTCTGAGTTATCTCCTAGGAAGACACCGGGGACTGAACTTGTGACCCTCAGGTTTCCAGGCAGGTGCTCTAATCACTATGCCGCAGCCACTCTCAATATACGTGCAGAGAAGCCAGGCAGAATCTTTTCACTTCTCCCCCTGGTTACAAATGACAGCCCCCACGTGCAAGAGCATCAGTCCAGGAGGCAAACCGGTCTGGGAAGTTGCGGCAGTTTGTGATCGGCGACTGTGCAGACAATGCAAGCAGAACCCTGGAAGGAAACGCGCACAGAGGATCTGCAATTCGCTACGGGAGACTGGAAAAGGCATCACCAGTGTAGACTCACCCAACCCATCGCAGCGTGATCTCCGTGCGTTCGAGATATAGAGCAGTTACAACTACTCTACATGTCTTCGCGGGTTCCAAGCGTCCCCGGCCGGCCAGGGAGGGAAGCATTCGCACACGCTTCCCTCCCTGACAGCCGCGGGCACACACACACCCCGCCACCATTGGCCGAAAATCGGGCGAACAGGTGATAGGGGGCCGCGCAAATCACTTCCCTTGCCTGGCTGGAGATGCCATCACGCAGGCACGCCAAGTCTGGTAGACGGGACCCACAGGGCCCAGAAGGAGGAGGAGGAGTGCGCTTTTCTATCCTGCTTTTCTCACCCATTTAAGGGGATTCAAAGCTGCTGACAAACCATCTGTTCTCACCCTTACAGTGACTCAAAGTGGCTGACAAAGCTTCCTATTCTTCTCCCCAAAACAGGCACCCTGTTGGGGCTGTGAGAGCGCAGAAGAGAGCTGTGACTAGCCCAAGGTCACCCAGCTGGCTTTGTGGAGGAGTGCGGAATCAAACCCGGTATTCCAAGATAAGATTCCGGCTCCCTAACCACTAGACCAAACTGAGCAGGTACATCTGACGACCGCAACGCCCTTCTAGATTCCCACCTGCCCTGTGCCCATTTTGCTTTCTCCCTCTCCTTGCACACAACTTGTGGAGATCCCTCAGCGAGAATGATCTCGGCAGATCTGAAATCCCATCTGGGTGATCAGCCACTGACAGGCAGGGTAGGAAAAGGAGAAGATCACTAGTTCTCCCGCCACATTTCTTGGCCCTGAAGTTCCAGAGGAATGGAAGGTAGAGGAAAGGAAAACCTCTTTTTTCCCTTCATTCTGTCACCAGATGTTTCCACTGTACTTGCTATTTCAACACAAATGGTTTTAATGTAAAGCCTTTCCCAAAAATCCTCTGTGCTTCCAAGTAATAGCACATGCAAAATATTTCGGGAGGGAGGGGCTGTGGACATTTTTAGCAAGCATACAAAACTGAGGCTCTCCAGCATCATTTATGCGCCGCTCGGAACAGAGATGCCACAGGGAACCATGCCAAGGTTACGTATTTTGGGAATACGCCTGGACCCCTGGCTCAACACAGACATTTTTCTAGAAAAAAAAACAGGTATTCTGGATAATACTTGAAAAGCTTAAGAACATAAAGGGAAAGCATAATGAGAACCTAAGAGGAGCCCTGCTGGATCAGGCCACAGCCTATCTAATCCAGCATCCTGTTTCACACAGTAGCCCACCAATGGCTTCTGGGCATCTCAAGCAGAAGACAAGGGCAAAACCTTCACCTGCTCTCCAATCCCAGCAGTTGGCCTTAGGAGGCCTCCTGCCTGCTTCTCGATCTTGGAGGTGGTACCTGGGCATCCATTCTAGTAGCCATTGATCCACCTGGCCTCCATGAATTTCTCTAGTCCTTTCTTTAAGCTATCCTGGCTGGTTGCTGTCACCGCCTCTTCCGGCAGTACAAAGGGCTTTTTGCTGACTGACTGCCAGGTGAATGATGCTGGGTTGAGGTTTGAATAAAAACATACCTATCCTCAAAGGGTCATTTGGATAGTTACACACTCATCCTCTTAAGGCACAGGGCGTCAGAAAGCCATTGGGAGAAGGTCCGTAACGCAGTGGGAGCGTATCTACAATGGGGTCCATTCTCTGGTAGCAATCCACTTCCATACAGCAGCCAAAGAAAGCACAGAGATGTGTCCACACAGGCATCAGGTCCTGTATGGTCCAGGGGTCCAGGTGTATTCCCATAAAGGTCCAATGGCACCTCTAACTTTAGAAAATAATTATTTGGGCCCCAAATATCTAAAGGGTCACCTCTTCCTGTACAAACTTGACAGTGCATTAAGGTCAGGTGGAGAATGTCCCCACATCCAGAAGCTAAAGAGGTGGGGACCTATGACAGGGCCTCCTCTGTGATAGCCCCCCCCCCCAGGCTGCCTCCCTTCTGAGATGCATCCAGCAGGATCACTCTCATCTCTTCAGATCATTGGTCTAGATATAACTCTTTGCCCATGCACTTACACCCTACCCACTTCTCCTCTTTGGGCTGTGTGAGGGTTTACACTCCTTTTCATTCTTGTTCTCTGAATTTCAGCAGTTGTAATAACCTGCCCTGAGAACCAGGGGTGCAGGGCAGATTACACATGTGAATATTAATTAATTAATTAATTAAGCAGCTCTCCTCCCCAGTAGCATCCCTTCTGCTGAGAGATTTCTGCCAGCAGCAATGTTTGCAGCACCTTCGTTCCTATGGGGTGGGGGGTGGGGACTTCTTTCCTCCATCAGCCATAGAGCGTTATGTGACATTTAAACACAGATGCTTTTGTTTCCAATGCTCAGGGGAAATGCACAAGAGAGGGGCAGGTACAACTGTTCCTTCTGTTCAAAATGTGAAGACGGAGAGAGGGAGGGAGGGAAGGAAGGAAAGGGGGGAAGAGAAGTCATGGCTCGTGCTTGCAGAATTAATTAATTAATTAATTAATTGAATTTCTATCCCCCCCCCAAACCTAAAGGTCTCAGGGAGGCTAACAGCATTTAACACCAACATATTAAAACAATAACAGCATGTATTAACAGTGTCTGCAAGTGGGAAGGGCCACTGAGCATCTTCACTGCCTTCCTAAACATGTACAGCGAGGGTGATAGACGCACCTCAAGGGGGAGACTATTCCATGGCCCAGGGGCCACCACTGAGAAGGCCCTCTCCCTGGTGCCCACCCCCTTTGCTGCTGAGGGTGGTGAACGAAGGCCGACGGAGAGAGGACAAAGAGGCTTGAAGGGCTCGCTGATGTGTGCAGGACCATCAGCTATGGGAGACGTTCCTCTGGTCACGTTCCCAAAATGCCAGCAGCACTCCTAGGTGAAAGCTCACCTAGATCGGTCAGCCCTGCATTTCTCATTGTTCCTTCAAGGCCACAAATTCAAATGATAAAGATTCTGGAATGTTTGAGGCAGGGTGGAATTTGACAACCTGAGGGGCGGAATGCGGTAAAAAATAGGGAAGAGGGGAATGGAATGGAAAGGAAAGGAAGAGGGAAAGTATTTTTCAGCACACAGCTACTGTTGCAAGACCTGCTGAGTGGTGAAACCTGAAGGAAAGCTGGTTCTTCCTGTTAGGAATGTTACAATCACTGCGTCAGAGGGCTGAAATTGGGAAATACCAGCATTGGGTTACGGCACAAGTTGAGCTACACACTGCTAAAGCAATCTCAGAGTTTATTGGAATTCTACGTATCTAAGAACAGAACAGAAGGACAGAAGAACCTAAGAGGAGCCCTGCTGGATTGGGCCACAACCCATCTAATCCAGCATCCCATCCCACACAATGGGTCCCCTTCCGGGCATCTCAAGCAGAAGACAAGGGCAAAACCATCACCTGCTCTCCACAGCCTGCAACCGGTGTGCGAATCCAAGGTGGTTTGCCTCTCCTTCTGAAAGCAACAGCTGTAGAAAACATCTGGCAGCTGAACAACGCAGCATTAGTTCTGTCCTCTGCACACGAGCTGCCAGATCGGGTCAGTTGTGGATGTTTCCAAGAGGAAGCCTTGGTTGTAGGCCGCTTTCCCATTTCAGAAGACGTGGCAAAGGAAGGCGCGTGAGCGTGGGTCAACCCCGCCTGTCCCCAAGAGCTCTGTCTCAGACAAGAGATAATTGCTAGAGGAAACATAAATGAGCAAATATAATACCCCCTCATTATTCACTAGGGTCAAGTTCCTGGAAAACCTCATGAATTTCAAAACTTGCAGATATTAAATCATTGAGCTTATCGGAGTACTTCACAGAAAAGAACCGAGGCAGGATGTCGCTTGCTTCGAGCGCGCCTCCCGTATCTATATGTGTTACTGTCAAACAGATGTAACTGACTTCCATGTGGGTTAAAATCTCTCAGAATCTCTTAGAACCGGGCCGCAGCTTAGCAGTGTTTGGAGTCAGAAATTTAAGAACTGCCAGAACCTGAAAAGAAACTGGCAAGGCCTTTGCCGTTAGTCTATTAGCACGGGTGCCACAGAAACTAACACCTTTTTTGCTGAAAGGTGGCAAAGCGCTTGTAATTCTGGTGGCACTTAGTCATACCAAGAACAATGGTGTGTTGTATAGAAGGGCCAGAAAGGGCCACATCCTGATTAACCGACGGAGGCTTCGGTTTGGCCACAAAGGTTAAACAGCTGCTCCTGTAAGTGAGGGTTCCTTTAGCAGGAGCAAATTCAAGGTTACTTCAGAAAGGCGGAAGGAAACAGACGACGTGAAGCCTTTTGCTCACAACCAACCGTCTCGGGATAAATCAGAAAAGAAGCTGAAGAAAAGCCTTCTTCAGTGGCCCACGCGCAAATGCCTTTGTGGAAGGGAAAGGGGCTTACAGCCAGGGTTCCCAAAACCGGGGGCCCGAGATAATGCTGGGTTGGCAGCCCCAGATGGTGTGGACAATCCCACCAACATGCCATCCCCAAGCCACTTCAGAGCTTAGTCCAAGTTCATACATTTGCATCATCCCTGCAATCTAAATTCCCAGCCCTTAGTCTGTCTTGTTCCAAAATCAGAATATTTCCATCCTTGATGTGCTTCTCTTGACTTCCACCCCGCCTGTGCACAGGGGCCAGTCTGTACACCAATTAGCAAACCTCATAATTCTTGTTCCTGTTGACTGGGCCTTTCAGTCTCTCTCGGTGCCTCTTTTAGGGCTTCTAAAAGCTTTATTAATTTATCCCTCTTGCTCTTTCTTTCTTTTTTTTGCCAGACCTTTTAATAGCTTAAAAGATCTGCGTAGGAAAAGTACTTCCTGGCTGCTAAAAGGGTCCAGTCCCAGGAGACAGGGCACTGTGCATTAAGTCCCTTCCTGGTCTTCTTAAACTCTGCTTGCAAATTCTAACTCTCCTCCTGTAGTAGGGTTTTTCTGCCATTGTTTTCACTTTCTGCTTTCTGGCATTAAAGAATTCCACATCCTTCTGGGGCAATAGCAGAACAGTTCTGAAAAGCGAAAGGAATGTCCTCTTTCTTCCCTTTAGCAGGTGGCTTTCCTTCCTCACCAAGCAATTGTTGCTTTCTTATGGCTTCAGAATTACCCCACGGCATGAGCGTCATCTGTGAGCTCGTTCACAGTCCTATCTGCATTGGCCATGACACCAGGCTGGCCTCGTAAGATCCTGTTTCACGCGGCAATCCCTTCTTCTCCTAATGCAACAACATCCTGAGAGCTTCTAGTTAACTGACTCTTAACGCTGTTCCACCTTGGTGGCAAATCCTGCAGAATGAGAAAATACCCTCCTGACTGCTTCAGCAAACACTGATTTCAAGGGGCAATTTGTTCTTTTTCATAAGAACATGAGAACCTAAGAGGAGCCCTGCTGGATCAGGCCACAGCCCATCTAGTCCATAAGAACCTAAGAGGAGCCCTGCTGGATCAGGCCACAGCCCATCTAGTCCATAAGAACCTAAGAGGAGCCCTGCTGGATCAGGCCACAGCCCATCTAGTCCATAAGAACCTAAGAGGAGCCCTGCTGGATCAGGCCACAGCCCATCTAGTCCATAAGAACCTAAGAGGAGCCCTGCTGGATCAGGCCACAGCCCATCTAGTCCATAAGAACCTAAGAGGAGCCCTGCTGGATCAGGCCACAGCCCATCTAGTCCATAAGAACCTAAGAGGAGCCCTGCTGGATCAGGCCACGGCCCATCTAGTCCATAAGAACCTAAGAGGAGCCCTGCTGGATCAGGCCACGACCCATCTAGTCCATAAGAACCTCAGAGGAGCCCTGCTGGATCAGGCCACAGCCCATCTACTCCAGCCTCCTATCTTACACAGTGGGCCAACAATTGCTTCTGGGCATCTCAAGCAGAAGATGAAAGCAAAACCTGCACTTGCTCAATTCCCTGCAAATGGCCTTCGGAGACATCCTGCCAGTCTCTCCAACCTGGAGGTATTATCTACACATCCATTCTAAGAGCCATTGATACACCCATCCTCCTTGAATTAGAAGTAGTCCTGCTGGATCAGACCACAGTTCATATAGTCCAGTCTCTGGGCATCTCAAGCAGAAGATGGACACAAAACCTTCACCTGCTCTCGACTCCCTGGAAAAGGCATTTAAAGGCATCGTGCCCATCCCTGCAACCTGGAGGAGGTGGTACCTGTCCGATCAGACAAGGGGAAAGATTTCTTCACCCAGAGGGTCATCGATCTATGGAACTGGCTGCCAGGATAGGTGGTAACAGCAACCAGCCTAGATGGCTTTAAGAAAAGGATGACAGATGTATCAATGCCTACTAGAATGGATGCCTAAGTACATCATTCAGGCTGTGGGGACTTCCTTCCTTCCTTCCTTCCTTCCTTCCTTCCTTCCTTCCTTCCTTCCTTCCTTCCTTCCTTCCTTCCTTCCTTCCTTCCTTCCTTCCTTCCTTCCTTCCTTCCTTCCTTCCTTCCTTCCTTCCTTCCTTCCTTCCTTCCTTCCTTCCTTCCTTCCTTCCTTCCTTCCTTCCTTCCTTCCTTCCTTCCTTCCTTCCTTCCTTCCTTCCTTCCTTCCTTCCTTCCTTCCTTCCTTCCTTCCTTCCTTCCTTCCTTCCTTCCTTCCTTGGAATTCAAGGTGGTGCCCACTACTTCTCCGCACCTCCATTTTATCTTCACAACAACCCTGTGAGGTAACCTAGGCCACAAGGTTACCCAAGGAGGATTCAGGGCCCGCTGGAGAACCTAAGGTAAAGCTTCTCCTATGAGAGTTTCTGGTGATCAGAACAGATTGTTGCAAAGAACAGGTAGCAGAGATCCTGTGTGGGGCAGTGCCTATACCGTGGGACTAGGGGCGTGCACAGATGTTCTAAACATTTGAAATTCAATCAAACGTGGACATCTGAACTCAAACAGAATGTCTACACATTCAAATTTAAACATTCAAACAAATTTTGAATGTTCTGAAACATTATTTTGAATGCTTTGAAACATTCGAATGTACAGATACAAATGTACACATATGTATCTTCATACATATATGTACTCATTTGGATACGAAAGGCATATGAACGTTGTCAACATTCATATATTCAGATCTGAATCTAACATTCGAACAAATAGCTTTGATTTGAATTGGATTTTGTTGCATTTGGATTCTAAAGATTTGAATCAAAATGACACTCAGGAATCCCTGGGTGCAAATTCTCACCTGCCGTGAAAATTCACCAGCCGCTCTTAGGAAATACATTTGGTTAGTTTGTTGTACATGAGAAAGGGACCGCACTTAGTTGACTTCGACTAATCTCAAGAAGTCAAAGTCTGTTAGTATTTGGATGGGAAACCACCAGGAAATCCCAGGGCTGTGTAGTTTAGATAGAGAAGGTAATGACAAACCCAAACTGGAGAAACTGCCATGGGTTTCTGCGCAGGGAACTGGAAGCTGTATGGTTCCTTGGGTCTGGCATCAGGCTCCTATCGTACAGGAATATTTATGATTCCTAAATGCCAGTCGAGAACTTACAGCCAAGTGAATAAGTCAAGCTCTCAGCCGTTGTTATAATTAATGGGAGATGCATTACCACCTTAACTGCCCTTGGCAGAGCTTCACGCTTTCAACTTTGGCTTTCACAACCGGAGCAACTGAGAACAACAACTGCCCATTAGCACCCGTTCAGCACACATCATTCCTGGCCATGAATGATGAGCCCGCTGGTGTGGACTTTGTGCCTCTAACTGCGCCATGGAGCGTCCCACAACACAAGAGGGAGGGACGCTTCCTGCTCCCTGAGGCTCAGAAAGCCCAGCAAATGGCCAAAGGTTCCATTCCTGCCAGAGAGAGACACACAGAGATTTTAGGGGAAATACGGAATGAGCAAAACAAAGATCAGGGAAGGGTTTGGGCCGGCATCTGGTCTGAACAATGGTGTGGCACATGGAATCTCCCAGGAGGCTCCTAATACACCGGCTGGAACACCAACTGGTGAAATCACCCAGCTATGGCTTCATCCAGACAGAGCCAGGAGGAGAGGCGCTGCTCCAGCAAAATAGCAAGACTCCTCTTCTGGTCCTTCCTATGGGACAGAGCTGGGGTAGCGGCCAGATGCTCCTGGTTTTAAGTTGCTTTTGAGCCAGTTTTTTCATACGTCCAAAGTCCCAGGTGAGACACACCCACCTTAAGCCCCTTCCCAAATGACACTGCACGTGAGCCACACCCACCTTAAGTCCCTCCCCTAATTACATGGCAGGTGAGACATGCCCACCTTAAGTCCCTCCCCTAATGACACTGCAGGTGAGACACACCCACCTTAAGTCCCTCCCCTAATGACACTGCAGGTGAGACACACCCACCTTAAGTCCCTCCCCTAATGACACTGCAGGTGAGACACACCCACCTTAAGTCCCTCCCCTAATGACACTGCAGGTGAGACACACCCACCTTAAGTCCCTCCCCTAATGACACTGCAGGTGAGACACACCCACCTTAAGTCCCTCCCCTAATGACAGACACTGCAGGTGAGACACACCCACCTTAAGTCCCTCCCCTAATGACACTGCAGGTGAGACACACCCACCTTAAGTCCCTCCCCTAATGACAGACACTGCAGGTGAGACACACCCACCTTAAGCCCCTCCCCTAATTACATGGCAGATGAGACACGCCCACCTTAAGCCCCTCCCCTAATGACACTACAGGAGATATGGCCAAGGACCAGGGTGCAAACTCAGCTCTGGCAGTGGGCTGTGGACTGGGGGGGCAGGACAGGTGTCAAGGTATGATGCACAGGTACCGTGTGGATTACCTCTCCCTGCAATCTGTCTTTCAACCCCAAAGCTGTGTGAGTTTTAATCCAGCTTCATTCCACCTTCAGAGTGAGAGACCACAGCAGCAAAATGATTTAAGTCGTTTTCCTCCCAGGTTCTCTAACCCAAATGTAGACAAACGTATGGATGACAGATGTATCAATGGCTATTAGAATGGATGCCTAAGTACATCATTCAGGTGGGGGGACAAGCATGCATGCATCCTTCCTTCCTTCCTTCCTTCCTTCCTGGGTCAAAACACCAAAAGGAAACAGCTCGTCACTTTGCTGACTTGTTCTCTCTCCCGTTAAAGTGGACTGAAGCTGGATTCAAACTTCAGCCAGAGGAGATGCCCAAAAGCGAAAGCAGCAAGGTATGGGCCCCGCCCTCTGGCTTATCCAAACACCTTTCGCTGCCACCTGCCTGGGCATCCCTGGGCGCACCTGATCCCTGCGAGCTAACAGGCCAGCCCTGCCTTTGCCCTGCGCATGATGGGACCCGGCAGCTTCTCATGACGGAATTCAGGAAAGCCTCCAACACCCCGGACAACAAAACCTTAATTGTCCGCAGGCCGCCTTCCACCCAAGGCCAGGCCTCATCGCCTGCCGCTTCACAAAGGGAGCAGAGTGTACCTGGCAGTGTGAGCGTCTCCCCATATCCGCCTCCTCCTGGCCCAGAGCAGATAACTGTGGGCTTTCTACTTGCGCCAACCCTTGTGTGAAGAAAAGGAGTGCGGCCTCCCCACCACCCCCCTACTCCCCCCCCCCACCCTCTCCGTAGCCCCCAGATTCTGCTCCGTCCAGCGCCAAGCGCCAAGTGGGAGGTCCCGGGTTCCAAGCGCCACCGACAGGCCCCGCCAGAGTCAGAAAGGCACTCCTAATTACAGTGATATATTGTCCCCAGAGACAAACAGGAAGGAATTTGCAGAGATCTGGACGGCAGACACGGAGGGCCTTTGCCGTTCGGAACTGAAGCCAAACACGGAGGATGGGCTTGCTGAGAAGGGGAAGGAGCGAGAAACAGGGCGAGAGGGGGAGGTCCGTGTCTGCCTGCACACCACGTCTTCTCCTGCCCCAACCATCGGAGGACGCTGCTCAGGAACACCACGTTTACCCTCCGTTGGCCACTCCCAGGGCTCTCCATCTTCTGATGTTAGAAGACCATAGCTGCTCTGGGTTTTATGGAAGACCTACTCCCATATGGACCTGCCCGCGCCTTAAGATCCAAAGGGGAGGCCCTCCTGGTTGTCCCACCACCCTCAGCAGCAAAAGGGCTGGGCACCCGGGAGGGGGCCTTCTCAGTGATGGCCCCTAGGCTGTGGAATAGTCTCCCCCTTGAGGTGTGTCTATCACCTTCACTGTACACATTTCGGAAGGCAGTGAAGACGCACCTCTTTGCCTTGACCTTTGGTTAAAAGGGGATACACATTTCCTTCCAACTTGCAGATGCTCCTGTTTTAATACATACTGTTATTGTCTTAATGATGTTTGATTTTAGATGTTGTTTCCCACCAGGTCACCTGGGCTGGTTGTTGCTGCTCTGTTGCAATTTCGGTTCAGATTCTCCTTTGACATTTTGAGTTGTCTTGTGTTAATTGGTCTTATGGTTTATTTTCTATTTGATACTGTGTATTGTAGCTTTTCAGCTTATATAAGCTTATTATTAAAATTCTGTACATTGCTTATGATAGATATTTGATGTTTTAGTTATTCAAACCGATTTCCTTACTTGCTGTATTTACCTCGTCCATCCTTACCCATATTTCTTCAGGTTCGACTGCAGAGGGCCATTGTTTTGGACATCTCTGGGTTAAAGCAATTCTGCTCGTAAAGGGGCAACCTGAACAGCTTCACCCACTGTGGTTGCCCCACTTGCTGCGTTAGTAGGACAGAACAGCGTCAGCAGGTGCCGAGGACAAAAAAGAGACCCACTCCCACATCTGGCTGCTTTTGGCTCCCTTAATGCCTCCTTCCTCCATCCTCAAAATCCCACAGCAGTGAAGATCTGGAAAGAGGATGCTCCCATCTCCAGCTCTCCACTCCCTCCCCGGCTTCGCATTGCTCCGCCAGGTCAAAAAGAACCAACACCTGGTGCTGTTTATGTGCCTCTGAGCGCGTACAGTGGAACCAATTTCGCGCTGCCCTTCCTGTGCATGCCATATTAGTTCCACTTGTGCGCTCCACACGGGCTTCAGTGGCAGGACCAGCGTGAGGCTCAGGAGGCCTGGCGGAAGTGTCAGGACACAGAAACGGTCCCCAAAGCACTCTAAGTCAGGGCTCTGTCGGTCTATAAATCTAGCAAGAAGCGTTTGCTTTCCCTTCCTCAGCCATCACGAAACTGATCGTTTACGAGTCCACGAGTCTGTTCTTCACCAAACTGAGTGCCTATTTTCCTGCTAGGAAGACATCAAGCCCAGCATTTTTTCTTTTTAAAAGCAAGCAGCGCCTGGGTATGACAGAAACGCCTGATGTTAACGCTAAGCCCAGTTAGAAATCCCATTAATCGCTGTGATACAACTGCAGCAGGCTGTTTCCATATATAAATAGATCTTCTTGTCTGTTTTGCTTTGGTCTTAATTTTATCAGTGTATTTGCCTTCAGCAGTCTAATTGCATCGAACAAAAAACATAACAAAGGCTCCCTGATTACAAAAACCCGCTATTAATTGTGCTTTAGGGAGGGATCTCTGACCAGCTGCCTCCCTGAACATTTACTTTATTCATCTTTCTTTTCAATGGTGATTTTGTCCTCTTTTGAGCAGCTCAAGGTGGGGTGCATTGTTCTGCTCCATTCTCTCCCCACAACAAGCCTGAAAGGTAGGCTAGGCTGAAGGGCTGGGTTCACACCTAAATTTTAATCCACCTTCAGACCACTTTCAGAGCGAGAGAACCCACCAGCAAAGTCACAAGCTGTTATCTTGCTGCATTATATGTAACTGAGAAAACCCAATTTGGGGGTTATATAAGGTGGAAAGAAAATGAGGCAGCGCTTTGCTGATGGGTTCCCTCTCATCCTGAAAGTGGACTGAATCTAGATTAAAACATAGGTGTGAACGCAGCACAGGCTACAGTCCAGTAGACCTGGCTAGGTTCATCCCGGATTAGTTCATGACTAATCAGCCTATTCACACTCAGCTCTTTATTGATGTTTGCTTTTGCTTTTGGGTACATCTGGAGTTTGCTTTTGCTTTTTAAGTACAATATTTCACTGCTGATTCTTTCTGTTATGCTGCACTGTAGCCAAAGGCCTAGCCAGAAATCCTCAGCATCCTAGCCAGCAATTGTGTGAGCAGATCCACCCAGTACGAACGACCAGAAACTTTTCCTTAAACTTAGGATGTGCACAAATCTTTTTCTATTCAATTCGTATCAAATCAAATGCAAGAAAATTAGCGTTTGTTCAAATAGATCCCCTTCGAATTTGGTGGGATTTGTATTTGATATGAATTTTCAGTCCCATATGAATCCCATACAAATGCACATGAATCCCTTATTCGAATGTCTGAATTCGGCCAAATTCATACAAATTTTGAAGGTTACAAATATCCATGTGCATCCTTACCCCGCACAGCCAAAAGGTGCATCAGTTAAATATATTTTCATGTAATTACAGTCAGACCCCCATATCTGCTGGGCATGAGATCCAACTGGTAACCTGAAACGGTGAATAATCACGAACAGGCTGGGGTTGGTCTCTGAAAGGCCTATTTCAGCGTCCGGAGAACATTGGAATAGGCACAGGATGCCACCGGACACCTCCCGCCCGCCTCCCACACGCCCCCTTACATTTTGGGGCAGGATCCGGTGGCATCATGCACCTATTCCAATGCTCTACAGAGGCTGAAATAGGCCTTCCGGTTCTGGGTGCTTTTCACTTATGGTAACCACAGGTCGGCGGTGGGGGGCTGAGGTGGTAACCGTGGTTAACTGAAACTGTGGTTTCCGAATCAGTGGATACAGGGGTCTGAGTGTATGTACAAAATTATAATAATATTTCCTATGTATTATTTGTGATGTACTGGCAGGTTCTTCATTCCCCCACGTACCTCCACAGCAGTATATGCAATTCTCTTTCCCTCACGTTTACCACCACAACAGCCCTGTGGGGTAGACTAAGCTGGAAGGCCATGACTGGAAGGCCATGACCAGTTGTCCACTCAGGTTTTCAGCCCAGGAGGAACGTGAAGCCAGGATCTCTTGGGTTCTCGACCAATGGCTTCAGTGTAACAATATGGGTGTTTTTCCACTAGCACTAGAATACCCATTAAGTACCCATTAAATACCCATTAAATACCCTTAATAGGTACTTAATAGGTACTTCTAGTGCTAGTGGAAAACACCCTATAAAAGCTTTTCCTGGTGAAGATGAAACTAAAAACACCACTAACTTCTAAATCGGCCAACAGCTTCCAATATCATATAATACATATCAAAGGGTGGTAATCCATCTTCAAGCTTATTGTAATACTACAAGGTTTGGGCATGAAAAGGATGCCAAATTGGGTACCAAATAAGCATACAATTAATGAGTTGATCTTGCATTAGAAGGGGCCACAGCAGACAAGGCCTGCACTCTTGTCACTATGGTCTATCCTCTTTTGAGTGGGGAGAGCTGCCTGTAGAAAAGTCTCCAAGAAATACCTCAAGTCCGTTTAGGCTTATATGAGGACAGGCATTCTGCAAAATACAAAGATCCTAGAAGTCTCGATGTGTTAACACCAGCACTTCCAAGCGGACGCAGAAGTACAGTGACCTAGTTTTAAAATCAATTATCTTTTCTCCCATTTGGATCATAGCTTCCTCCCTTGTCACACCTTCCCATCCCAGCCTTCTTGGGGAGGGAGGGAGAAAGCGCGTGAGAAAAAATATCTGGCAGGCTCTTTGGGTATCTGGTCTTCTCTTCTGCCACTTCTAGGACTTTTTGCACACACAAATCTCCATGCAAAACACAGAACAAATCAAAGGTCGTGCCGCCTTTTGATGTTGCAAACTCGCTCCAGCCAGAGATGAGAAAGAAGCACATTGGGAGAGCTGCTATTGTGGGCTCTTATTGCTTTCCCCTTCTCCACCTTTCTGTGCAAATCCTCAAACAGCCTGAAACAGCAGGTAAGCCAGACACATTCAGCTGAAAAGCCGCACGACCAGGAAAGCCAATCAGAGCTTGCAGGACCGGACAGAAGCATCTCTTGCAGTAAAAGGAAAACGAGAGAAAGGCAGAAAGATACTGAAGCCATATTTAAACAGGATCCTCCAACAGATGGGGAGAGAAACCAGGGGACTTTCTGCACGTAGCTGATTAAGCTGCTGTGAACAGAGGGTGTTTCCACATTTGCTGATGAAAAGCGGATCTAAAACGATCCACGTTTCAGCAATCTGTCCTCCCAAAGACACGTCACAAATAGGGATGGATCTGAGGGACCCCCACACCTCCGCACACATGCAGGGAGGACAGATTCAGGAAGATGGATGGAGTGGGTGCAGGGCGGATGCATCAGCACCCATTCCAAAAGTTCTCCGGCTCGAGCACCACCGACACCGCCCCTGGAGCCGCAGGACTGGAGCACGGGGCTGCCAGTCACCACGTCTTTCCAGCGGCATCCAGCTTCTGGCCTTCCCAACGTGGCGGCCAGAGGGGATCCGTCCCTTCGCCTAGCCATGTACGGAAGCGTCCTGCTTTTGCACACATCCAGGCGAAGTGGCAGATTGAAGACCTTATTTTTCAGGTCTTCAATTTAATCCGGATTTCGGCAGCAAAACTGGTTTTTAAAAATGGTCTTGCACACCAAAATGCGGAAGCGGCCTCCACAAAGGGTCACAGAAAAGGACTCCAATGCGGAAGCCGTTTAAGGTAAGTGTCTTCAATCTTACTTACTCTATGTCCACCAGAACCCCGAGATCCATTCCTGGTGTGTTGCAGGAAGCTCAGCCCCCATCAGTTTATAGACATAATTAGGATTTTTGGCCCCGACGTGCATTACTTGGTATTTATTAAGATTTAAGCACATTTGCCACTTGGTTGCCCACTCACCCAATGCCAAGAGATCCCTCTGGAGCTCTTCACAATCTCTTTCAGTTTTTACTATCCTGTAGTATTAAAAGCAAACTTTGCTGTTTTACTATGTACCCCTTCTTCTATACCATTTACGGTTTACCTTTGCAGAAGCCATGCTGGCTTTTGTTCAGCAATGCTTGGGCACACTAATTTTGTCTTTAATGATGGTTTCCATCACCTTCCATCGAACCGACGTTAAGCTAACTGGTCTGTAATTGCCTGGATCACCCCTGGATTCCTTTGTGAAGATTGGTGTTACATTTGCTACCCTCCAGTCCTCAGGTACAGAGCCTGATGTTAGGGAAAGATTATACATTGTTGCTAGAAGATAAACAATTTCATATTTGAGTTCCTTAAGGACTCTTGGATGAATACCATCTAGTACCAGGGATTTGTTCACATTTAATTTATTAAGACACGCAAGGACCTCTTCCTTGGTTATCTCTGTCCAGTTTAATTCTTCAGAAAATACAGGCTCGGCTACTGGCCTGTGTCCTCTGTCTTCTTCCGTGAATATGGAGGCAAAGAATTTGTTTAGTCTCTCTGCAATCTCCGTGTCTTCTTTAATTATCCTTTTCTGTCCTTTACCATCTAGGGGTCCAACTGCTTTCCTGGTTGGATTTCTACTTCTGATAAATTTGTAGATGTTCTTGTCATTTCTTTTATGTTTTTAGCAATGTGCTCCTCAAAATCTTTCTTAGCTTTCCTGGTCGTCACCTTGCATTTGTGTTGCCAGTATCTATGTTCCCTCCTGTTCTCTTCATTGGGACAAGCCTTCCATTTTCTAAATGAACTCTTCTTGTTTTTAATGGCTTCATCTACTGCACTTGTGAGCCACATTAGTTCCTTCTTGGACCTGGAAGTCCCCTTTCTTCTTTGAGTTATGCATTCTAGTTGTGCTTCCGTTATTGTCATTTTGAATAGTCCCCATGCATTTTGGAGTGACTAACCTCTTCTAACTTTCCCTTTCAATTCCCTTTTTACTAGTTTCCTCATTTTGGGGAAGTTTCCCTTATGAAAGTTTAAGATCTCTGTGTTAGACTTTATTAACAACCTACTCCCTGCATTTAAGTTGAAGGTTATTGCATTACGGTCACTGTTCTATGAGAACAGACCACTAGAACAGACGGGCCACTGGTCCAACCCAACAAAGCATTTCTGATGTCCTAATACTTTCATCTAGCCCAGCCACCTGCTTGCCCATCTGTCAACCAGATGCCTAGGGGAAACCACCAGAGGAAGACAAGGGCATCAGTAGCCCTCCTTCTCAATCCAGATGCCACACGCAGCCTTTAAGTTTTGGACAGGGCTTTGCAAGCCTCTCCAAGAGTCTCCTGGTTTGCCTGCAATGTTCTGCTCCCGTCTTCACTGTCTTCCCCTGCAAAGCTATTTACCGGGGGAGGCAGATAGCAGGGGTGGGGCTGTGCTTTCCTCTCTGTGCAGCAGGCCAGGATGTGGTTAGGCTGAGATGAAGTGAGCCTTCCTTTCCAGTGCCACCTCTGCCTAAGTGTCAGAAAGTGGCCAAGAGGGTGGGACCCAGCAGGCAGCCCCTGGGAGGCCCTTCTGCACATCTCTTGCTTATCTACCCTCCTACAACCAAAGTCCCAGGGCAGTGAACAACCAAGATGAATTGCCATAAAGCCTACTTTATTTTTATTTTACTTTTTCCAAAATTACACCAAAGCCACCAACAGCATGGCAGGAAAGGACAAGAAGAAGAAGAGGAGGAGGAGGAGGAGGCTTTTCTACCCCGCATTTCTCTCCCATTTAAGGGGAGTCAAAGCTGCTGGCAAACCTTCTGCCCTCACTCTTAAGGGGCCTCAAAGTGGCTGACAAATCTTCTTCTCCCCACAACAGAACACCCTGTGAGGCAGGTGGGGCTGTGAGAGCTCAGAAGAGAGCTGTGACTTGCCCAAGGCCATCCAGCTGGCTTCATGGAGGAATGCAGAATCAGACCCAATATTCCCAGATAAGAGCTCCCTAACCACTAGTCGAAACTGGCTCACAAGACAAAGACCCACCACCAAATGAACAAAAACGTTTTACTAGATGCTGAAACGTCTTCAGGGCCAATGCATAGCAGATCGCTGGGTAAGACTTTCTGCACTCTTCCACAAAGCCAGCTAGGTGACCTTGGGCTAGTCACAGCTCTCTTCTGAGCTCTCATAGCCCCCCCTACCTTACAGGGTGTCTGTTGAGAGAAGAACAGAAGCTTTGTCAACTGCTTTGAATCCCCTTAAATGGGTGAGAAAAGTGGGATAGAAAGGTCAACTCTTCTTCTTCCTCTTCTTCTTCTTTCACCACCAGGTTTAGACCTTTTTTATTACACTGGGGCTGCATTCTCACCTAATTTTTAATCCAGTTTGAGACCACTTTCCAAGTAAGAGAAAACATCAGCAAAGTGAACAATCATTTTTTGTCCTCTTTACCGAATCCAAACTTGGCTTTTCCAAGTTAGATAATGCTGAGAGAAACCAGCTTGATACTTGGCTGATGAATTCTCTCACTCTGAAAGTGGACTGAAGCTGGATTAAAATTAAAGCGTGAACACAAGGGGAGGCACTTCATGGATAGGCTTCCCACCAACTTTAAACTTTTTTTTTTCATTTTTAAATTGCACCATTGGCAGCTATATCAACCCAGTAAATAAATAATGCGGCATAACCCCACGGAAGAGAGGCATGCCTCCATAACACACTAAAAATCAATGTACGTCATCGCGGTTTGCGTCTCCTGCTACCTGCTGCCTTTCCAAAGGAATAAGATAAGCCTGCTGGCAATAAAAGCTATTAAGTGAGCCTGGGGGTAAGATCCCATGGAAAACTGTAACCCTGACCTTTTGAAATGGAGCCTTTCCCCCTTCCTCCATTGTGATCCTGCGGCAACTAAGGTCAGATCAGGACATCCTGGGTGAGGAGAAAGAAGCCAAAGGCAACGACACAGCAGGAGACCAGCTTAGATCTTGGCAACAGGCAGATGGAGGCAGATTTCCTCCAAGGAAAGCAGGCAACCGTGACGAACAAAACGTGATCATGGGAACTGAGGCCGCTTCCAACAGTCTTATCAACCAGCTGGGTGACCTTGGGCTAGTTACAGCTCTCCTTTGAGCTCCCACAGCCCCACCTGTGTCTGTTGTGGGGAGAAGAACAGAAGCTTTGTCAGCCGCTTTGAGTCCCCTTAAAAGAGTGAGGAAAGCAGGGTAGAAAAGCCGACTCTTCTTCTTCTCTGCCTCAACATCTCCCTCAAGGCACTTTTCTTCTGCCGGCATCCATAACTGCACCAGGATGGCCTGTCCACAATGTGGACGGGCCCTCAGTGTGGATTATGTGCCAGCCGGTGGGTCTCTCTATCTGGTCCGGGGTTGGTCCAGCTTGAGAAAGGATGCTGGACTAGATGGGTTGTGGCCTGATCCAGTAGGGATCCTCTTATGACCTGGGGCTCTCTTACGAGAGTTAGACTGTGGTCACACTTGGGGTTCAATCCAGCTTCAATCCACTTTCAGAGGGAGAGAATACATCAGCAAAGTGACAAGCCATTTTCTTTCGGTGTTAGGTTACTCAGAAAATTCACCTTTTGGTGAGATAAGGTGGAAAGGAAATTACTGGTCAACTTGCTGATGTGTTCTTTCGCTCTAAAAGTGGACTGAAGTTGAATTAAACTTGAGGTGCGACCACAGGCTTATGGAGCACTTCTGCAAAGGTGTGGGTGGAGGGGAAGGTCACAAAACGAGTACAAACACCCTCCCATCACTCTGGCCACATTAATAAGACCATAAGAGGAGCCCTGCTGGATCAGGCCACAGCCCATCTAGTCCAGCATCCTATCTCATACAGTGGCCGATCAGTTGCCCATGGGCATCTCAAGCAGAGACAAGGGGAAACCTTCTCCTGCTCTCAAATGCCTACAAATGGCCTTAGAGGCCTCCTGCTTCCATCCCCCTCCCAGCCTGAAAGGTGTACTTAGGCGTCCATTCTAGTAGCCATTGATACACTTGTCCTCCATGAATTTGTCTAACTCCTCCTTAAAGCCATCTAGGCTGGCTGCTGTTACCACCTCTCCTGGCATCAAATTCCATAAACCAATGACCCTCTGGGTGAAGAAATCCTTCCCTTTGTCGGATCTGACTCTTCTACCCAACAGCTTCATAGATGCCCCCTGGTTCTAGTGTTGCGTGATAGAGAAAATAAATGTTCTCTCTCCGCCTTTTCTATACCGTGCATGATTGTCTATACTTCTCAGCCAGGACAAGGTCAACCTTCCATCCATCTACTATTTGTACCTCATCTTTCCAAACATTTGCCCGATGCAACTCACAGCATAGGGTGTTTTTCCACTGTCACTAGAAATACCCATTATGTACCCATTAATTGGTACTAAATGGCATTAATGTACCCATTAATTGGTACTAAATGGCATTAATGTACCCATTAATGGGCACAAAATGGCATTAATGTATCCATTAATGGGTACAAAATGGCATTAATGTACCCATTAATGGATACTAAATGGCATCAATGTACCCATTAATGGGTACTTCTAGTGACAGTGGAAAAACACCCATAAAGACTAAAAAAGTAACATAAAACTGCAAAACTGTATCACCATCACGCTCCGTCAACCCGGGACAAGAACTATGCAATGGAATGACATACCACAAGCAGAGGTGCCCAAAAAGAAAGCGTTCCCCCCCCCCCTTCTATGCATAACTCCAGGCCTCAAGCTGTTTGGTTGCAAGAATTATCCTGCAAGTATTGTAAGCAGGTATAACAGCGTGTCTTGCGTTGTTCCCTCTGAAGACCAGCCGCAAACTGGCAGACACTGATGCCCTGCAGACGCTTGGCGTTGTGTTAAGGAACATCCACAGGTCCCAGACTAAGTCGAGGAAACGCATCCACTTCTCTCACCAACTCCCTACAATCTGAGATTTGCAAAACAAAATCAGCGGCCCTGGAACAGCCGCACAACGAAGGGGATAGAGTCTCTGAAGGGAGGAGCTGAGAGAGAGGCAGGGAGAAAGATTTTTGCAAGATGGATAGCCAAACAAAAACTACATATGTTAATAATTATGGCACAAGGGCCTCACCCATCCAGAGATGAGAATTCCAGCATGATGAGCTCAGGTTGAAATGGTAGTATCAGCAGGAAAAGAAAAGTAGTGCCGTACTATTCTTGCTGTGATTTTTATATATATATATATATAAAAGGAAAAAGGAAATGCCCTCCTGTATGGAATTAAAATTTCAGGAGTGAAACTCAAAAGCATTTTGACCATAATAGGAATAAGCAAGAAAGGCTTCTCTCTGCACATCACCCTAGAGGACCACAGCTTGCCAAGCCAACCAACGTCGGACAAATAACAGAACCAGATTTTAGGCAGCTATTTCTATGATTGAATAATAAACAAACTAAAAACCTGACCACTTGGTTCCTGCCTGAGTCCATCCAAGAAAAGGCAAGTTATAAAGACACAGGCCTGGATCTAGAGATAACAGCAATAGATGGATGGATGGAGAGAAAGATGAAGGGACACAGAGGCATAAACATACAGAATATAATTCCTACGGATAACATCAGTCTATAATCACTTCTCTGGTTTCCGCTGCCGCCTCCGCCTCCTCTCCACATTTACAGACCTGGGTGTGTAAAGAGGAAATGCCACATGGAGCTCCTTTCTGCATTTGTCACCCTTAATCCAGATTACTGAATCAGGATTTGCTCAATCTGGATCAACACCAGACAGAGGCTTTTGCATCAAGCCGGATGGACAGCAGCAGGCGTGTTCTAAGGGGCGGCACGGCACAGGTGCCGGCACCCAGTTCTGTATCAGGGCACCTCCCACACCCAATGCAACTGGCCCAAATTTCCGTCAATCAAACACCGCACAAAAACAGGATGCATACAGGATAAAAACGGGATGTGCACAGATGCATACAGACGCATATGAACGTTGTCCATGTTCATATCTTCAGATGCGAACTGAATACTTGTACGAATAGAGGCAAATGTATTCTATTCAAATCAAATGTGAATACATTTGAATTTTAAACATTAAAATTGATGCAACATTTGGATGTTGGATTCAAATCGAACTGAATCCTGAAAATTGCATTCGTGCACACCCCTAGCGAAGACACTTTCACCGCAGACGTGAAGTGTCTCTGCAAGCCATGCAAAGACACCGTTGCTCACAGCACCTGTTTCTCCATGCCAGGACCCCACGATGCCCCTTCATCAATGCGGGTCTGACAGCTGGTGCCAGTTTATCAGGTCCACCGGATTACTACGCCCTCAGCACGGATCTGATCCAGATTGCGACTTGTCCCGCATAGATAATGCAGACCAGGGGTGTTTTTCCATTGTCAAAAAGTACCCATTTTTGCACCCATTAAGGACCCATTTGGATGTGAGCAAGATGATCCCATTTCCACCACGGCACCCATTTGGGACCCGATTGTTTCCACTGCCACTGGGGAAATCCAGATCAAATGGGTACTTCCTGGCTTTTAATCCGGATGTTCTGTAGACCCCATTAATGGGGTCTACAATGGGTCTTCAGGCAGCAACTCCGGATTAAAAGGAGCCTGTTTCCATGCTTGTGTGGCAATGGGGTCTAGAGGAGGCTAGGGGGAGGGGGCACCCATGGGGGGGAGCCCCAAAACCTACACTTCAAAGTCATTTCAAAGTCACTCCGAAGTCTGTGCAAAATAGCTCCGGAGCGTCTTTGAAGTCTGTGCTGATCTTCAGAGTGAACTTTGAAGTGACTCTGAAGTGACTTCGAAGCCACTTCGGAGATTGCACCCCCTATCCCCCCAAACACCTGGGGTGACAAGCAGACCCCTCATGGGTAAATCTGGATTTCCAAATGGGTGCTCTGGTGTTTCCACGGCAGGGAGGCTAGCACCCATTGCTATTGGGTGCTAGACCACCCATGGAAACACATTGGGTACTTCCCTTAATCCGTATCTACTAGATCTGAATTAAGGAATGTACCCATTCCTTAGATCCAGATAAAGGAGCGTGGTGGAAAAACACCCCTAGGGGGACTCCTTGACCCAGACTGCCAGATGAGTGCAGAAAGGGTCAAGGTCACCTGTATGTTTATATACTTTCTTCCAGAGATGGCAAGATGGTGCACGCGGTCTTATCTCTACCTCCCATTTTATTCTCCCAACAGGCCTGAGAAATCGGCTACCTCTACATCTGTTTCAAGTTCTTCAGGAGCTAAATAGCAACAAAAATACAAATGCTGCAACACCGGAACAGTATTACAGACAGGGAACAGCATTCAGTCAGGACAGCCAGCCTTGTTTGTTTGTTTGTTTGTTTATATTTTTATCCCACCCTCTACCCAAGGGTCTTAGGGTAGGTTACAACATATAAAATGAACACATTAAAACCAATAACACATTAAGCATATTAAAACCATGGCACTGTCTGAACGTGGGGAGGAAACGGCTGTTCCTTTCCTTAGCCAAAGGCCAAGGCAAAGGGTTGCGTCTTTACAGCTCGTCTAAATGAAGGTGCCTCATGCACGTCAGGAGGGAGATTATTCCACAGTCTGGGAGCCACCACTGAAAAGGCCCTATCCTGGGTGCGCTGCTGTGGCTGCCAATACAACTAGGAGGGCCTCCCCTCCAGATCTTAGGGCTGGGCAGGTCGATGTTGCCCAATGGTTACTGCATTCCTTTAGGTTACAGCCATCTTCCACAATTCCATAACCCAAAAAATGCTCAAAGAAGGCAGATCGGACACAGTCCCCCCCCCCATATCCCTCCATTCCACACCCCCTCCTCAGTGTTCCCATCATAATCCTGCCTGCTAGCTCATCCTAAACACCCAGCCAGACGTAGGGGTTGCTCCTCCCGCACGAAAAAAAAACTACGCCGCCCCCACCCTTATGAAAGGAAAGTGCTCTTCCTCAGGGCTTGCCTTAAAAATGTTCGGCCAGATGACAGCGGCGTGAGCTCAGTCAGAGCATCGGCCTTCCTCTGCTTGGCTGCAAATTATATTTCTGGCCTGAGCAAGTTGCTGGAACGAACGGAGCCGTTCCCAAATGCACTCACCCGGTTTGCCAAGTCCGTTCTGCATGATTTTTCGCTCTTACAGAGACCGCGCTGCGTTGCTCCTACTCGCACGGGCGTCTTTTAACGCTGCGCCTGCTCCCAGACAGGCTGATTTTGCTCGAGATAGACCGGCTGCTTTGAATGATATGTCATTAAGGCACAGCAAGCTGTACTCAAAGCTAGTGGTTAGCATGGTTCCCAGGGTGTTTTGGCAAAGGGCCCCAACGCAAGAGAAACAGAGGAGGTGGCTGCTCTAACCACTAGACTGTGCTGAGCACCGTGAAAAGAGGAGAAAGAGGAGGAGTTGGCTTTTCTACTAAACTTTTCTCATCGTTAAGGGGTCTCAAAGGGGTCTGTGTGGTAGGTGGGCCTGTGAGAGCTCAGAAGACAGCTGTGACTAGCCAAAAGACACCCAGCTGGCTTGTGGAGGTAGAAGAGTTGGCTTTTATAGCACACTTTTCTCAACCTTAAGGGGACTCAAAGTAGCTGACAAACCTTCTGTTCTTCTCCCCACTACAGAACACCCTGTGAGGCAGGTGGGGCTGTGAGAGCTCAATAGAGAGCTGTGACTCACCCAAGGGCACCCAGCTGGCCCAGTGGAGGAGTGTGGAACCAAACCCAGTATTCCCAGATAAGAGTCCGGCTCCCTAACCACTAGACCAAACTTGCTCCTCAGGAAACTTCAGCTGACACAGAGCACCAGCCTATCCTGTCCCTGCCTTGCCTTCAAAAACCTCAGGAAGAAAAAGAGAAAGAGTATTCATTGTTTTGCAGGCCCTGCAAATTCCAGGACACTTCTCCTTCCCATATAGGCTGGGAACTCCCCCTGAATGCATCTTTATTTTCACACAAAATCAATCTGGACTCCTCCATGCGTGACTTGGCTGGCAAGAGGAGCTTCTCATCCTTCACAGAGGCTTCATTTAGGGAAAAAGCTAAAGGGCTCTTATGCCCAGACTTGGCGATGCAGCGTATGACATTTCCCACATCGGAGCACAGGGACAGCGGAGCCCTTCCGAGGATTTCTCAATAGGAATTCACCCATGGGAGGCCTGGCCTGCTCTCAGGTCACCTCCAGTACGCAGCAATATGCAGCTGGCAAACGCTAGGGGCTCCCACCCGATGAGGCCAGTGAATTCTCCTTCGCTGGAGGTCTCCAAGCAGAGGCTGGATCTACATCTGTCTGGGATGGTTTAGGAAATCCTGCACTGAGCAGGGCATAGGACTGAGGGCCCTGGAGGACGCTTCCAACTCTAGGATTCTAAGCCAGGATCCAAAGAATAATTAGCCCAAGGTCACCCAGCTGGCTCCATGGGGGAGGGAGGAATCAAACCCGGTATCCCCAGACAAGAGTCCGGCTCCCTAACCACTAGACCGAACTCTACCAAGAGTTCCTCCTTCATTCAGGCAGCCACCCAAAGCAAAGGCATTTGACACCATAAACCCCAGCAGCGCAAAGAAAAGATGGCTTACTCAGCTCTTGAAATCAATGCCGCAGCCATTATGAAACCATCTTTGGGACGCACAGCCCATTGGTATGGACCACTTGGAAGCAATCTTGCGCAAGGCTACTGCGGACGGAAAGTTCACCATGGGCTCCGGCCGGAAAGAGGGGCAGATCTGCCCCATGGGAATGTGAGCAACTCAATAGCTGCCTCTCCAACAGCAGCGCTTGCTCCCTGGGAGTCTCCAGTGCATCACAAGCAGTAATGCATTAAGCTTCCTAAACTTCAGGTGGCAGAGAGGAGGAGAGACCATGTAGGCATCTAGTTCATTATCAGGAGGAGAAAAGAACCAGGAGCAAAGGCTTCCAGGCTCCTTCTATCTCCCTTTTCACATTGGTTCACTACAGACACGCTGAAATTTCCATCCCAAAACTTGAGGTTGCTGTGGGACAAGAGATTAGCACGGCTGGCAGCCCAGGCAACACCCAGACAGGAGCGATTTTTGTCAGAATTTCAAGGGAACAGAACTCTGCTGCTTTGCCATTAAGGGCCATTAAGGGCAATATTACATTTCGCTGCAAACCTCAAAGTGATCCACAGAAGGCATTAGGAGCTCATTGCAGGCCAGGCGCTGGAGAAAACCATTTCCTGGGAAATCAAACTGCTATCTAAAGAAAATGAGAACAAAAGAACCAGAAGCCGGCTGCTCCAATTATGTTTGCTGTTGGAACACTCGCGCTGCATCGCAGAAGTTCACAAGGAAGGTAGTTTTGCTCTGAGTGGGACTGGAGAATTTCTCAAAAGCATACTGATTGTTCAAGGGAAAAAACAGAAGAGTTGGCTTTTCTACCCTGCTTTTCTCACCCATTTAAGGGCACTCAAAGCTGCTGACAAACCTTCTGTTCTTCTCCCCACAACAGAACACCCTGTGAGGCAGGTGGGGCTGTGGGAGCTTAGAAAAGAGCTATGACTAGCCCAAGGTCACCCAGCTGGCTTCGTGGGGGAGTGTGGAATCAAACCCAGTATTCCCAGATAAGAGTCTGGCTCTCTAACTACTAGACCAAACTGTCTCCCTCTTCCACACCCACCCAGCTGGTCACAAGAGAAAGAAAACCTCCTTTTCCCCACAAGCTGCAAGAGTCAGACCTTCTGGTACTGGGCGGGATAAAAATGCAAATAAATATTCAGACGTGCATGGCCTCCCATCTTTGCGGCGATCCCCCCACATCGCTGTCCAGATGGCCTGACCGGATGAAGCCTGCACAATGATCTATTCAATCCACTGCCTCATTTTACCTTGCTCTGTCCTTTTGCCCTGATGGTTTCCACTTTATCAGGTTTTTGTTTATTTGCTTGCTTGTTTTTGAATTTATTTTCTCCTGTTTACACACGTCGGGATAGCAATGCCTTTTAAAGAATCACACAGAATGCATTTCCCTTCTTCTTTCCTTCCGGTGGTACGTGTTTTGGCTCTGAATTTATGATGCAACAGATCTGCCTGGCATGGAGGGAGAGGAAGACATGCAGCCCTGTATTGCATGCATAAATTAATCGGAATAAATTAGCAAGAAGGACACTCCAAACACCAAGGATAGCTTATATTCAGGAGGAGGTTGGGAGCAGAGAGTTTGTGACTGATCACTGTTAGCAGTAGGAAAGAAGGGACACTCCTGAAAGACAAATTATACTCTGCCCACTATCAGTGGCAACACAGCCACACACACAAGAGAGAGAGAGAGAGAAGCTTTCCCATTTTCTCAGCTTTGCGTGTCGTTGGTTTTAACCATTTGCGGCTTCATCCGCGATAAGCTGATTAATTACAAAGCAAGTCGCTGCTTTCAACGTGAACGCAGAGAACTCCATACAGCTTACACGGGAGAGACGAATCGAGGAAGTTCAGCATTAAAAATAACTGTATAGACTTTACAGGGATGCTTCAGGGCCATGGCATAAAGGCCTCCAAGTATCTCCATCTGGTCCTTTGAACTTTGCCCAAACAAGGTTCCTCAGGTCGCTCACCTTCCCCAGCTGTTTTGTGTTTTTGCCTTGCTGAAATGGCTTCATGACCTTAGACACTATTACCTGGATGGACAAAGGCCATTTCTGCCCTGGGCTTATTTCTGGATTACATCCCATAATAGAGACCTGGCATCCACGTGCTCACCTGTAGTCTGCACCAACCTCCAGGTTCTCTTTTCCTCTGGCCAATTTCTGCCTCTGATGGACTTCCCATCAGAAGGACTTTCTACCCTGATAAATACTGTCAGGGTACATTTTTATTTAGATACTTTGAAGATAAACGAAACCTTCCAACCGAAGACAAGAATAACAATCATTCTGATGCTCACAGAGCAAGATAAACTAGTGCCCAGCATGCTTTCTCAAGGAGGCTGAAGATACACAGTTGCCTTTTTGTTGCCTTTCAAGAATATCTGAGGACACGCAACTCCCAGCACTTCCCTACATGGGCAAGAAAGATGGACTGATGTGCCCAAACCGCCACCGGTAACTGAGGTCAATTCAAGGGCATTTCTACCTTTTGTGAGCACATCACTGTGTGCGCTGAAGCATAAAGATGAGCACAAATGGGCTCTTTTGGGCATCTGATTCATAACAAATCGAATGTTAGAAAATTTGTATCTCTTCACACAAATCTCCTTCGATTGTGGTAGGATTCTATTTGATACAATTGTATTTGCATGAATTTGTACAAGTATCCAATACGACTGCATATGTATCAGATACATATCCTGTATACGTATCCTATGCAAACACATACATATCCTGGATATGTATCCTCCTATATCAGCGGTTCTCAACCTGGGGGTCAATTTACCATTTCAGAGGGGGAGCCGAGCCTCCCACCGCCCCCCTGCTGCCGCCACCGCCATCCGCCGCAGCCCTTTCTCTCCCTCTTCATCTCTCTCCTCTCCTCTCCTGTCCATGCCTCGCTGAGCACTCCACCACCGCACCTCCCACCGCCCGCTGCCCGCCGCAGCCCTTTCTGTCCCTCTCTGTCCCTCGCCTCACCTTGCTGAGCACTCCGCCACTGCCGCCCCCCAGTGCTCTCACTGTGGATTCCTCAGCAGCCCCACCCCCTGACCCTGGTGGCCCCACCACCTGACCCCAGTGGCCTCACCCAATGGGTCCACCCCCTGACCCCAGCAACCCCACCCCCTGACCTTGGCAGCCCCACCCCCATGGCTGGGGGGTCCCCGCAACATGAGGAACTGCATTAAGGGGTCACGGCATTAGGAAGGTTGAGAACCACTGTTCTATATGCACAGGTATCCTATATGAGTGCATACGTATCCCCAGTTTGTTGCTCATTCTGGACTCTCTGAGCCAAAAGACGCTATAGAGGACTTTAAAGAAACAAAATATGGTACCGTCTTCTGAACTGAAGGAAGGTATACACACCTGAAACATTATGGCGACACCTATCCAGAGGGAAATATTCACAGAGCATTAATTTTTCCTCTCACGTTGTCCTCGCTTTTGGATTTTTGCCTCTTTCCCTTCCCTCAGCAGTATCTTGAGTCGCCTGCTTGTTATTGCGCCTGGCCTTTTGATGTTTGAAGTAATACCCATTATTTTGTTTAAATGTTCAACAGCAAGATATTTCGAACAAGCCAACAAAAGAACAGCACCGGTCCTGTTTTCTGTTTTTCTTTAAATATTTTGGCAATGGCTGCTGTAATTATTTTCTTTCCTTGTTAACAACCCTGTCAATCAATTCATCCAGGAGGCGGAACCAAAATCTGAGAGGCAAAAGGTGGAATGGGCCCGTGTGGCCTCCAGGGGACGAACAGTTCCATTTATTTCTCATTAAGCAAGCTGGCCTCCCTAGGTTAAGTGATGAAGCTGACCACAGTCTCTGCCTTCCCATGTCTGAGTACTCCAGACTGGGATGGGAAGCCAAGGTTTGTTCACAACTCCCTAAGTGTTTTTTTAGCAAGATACGCCACCATCTTTCCATCCACTAAAACCAGAGACGATTGTCTTTTGTTTTTGAGCTCACACACCTGGACCTTCAGAATATACCATTAACTATTGGGTTGGTTTGACATGCAGACACAGGCAGCTCCAGCATAGAAAGGAAGGCAAGAGCCTCTCGATAATCCCAAGACTGGGACTCCCATGATGAAACAACCACAAAAGGAGCCGCTACTTTTCTCTCGAGTAAATCTCCAGTGCAGACCAAAGTGTGGCTACACTCCCTGGCTAGTAGCCTTGTTCCCCTTGGGATGTGACTAACATAACACGTACAAACCAAGCAAGGACCCACGAAAAGCAACGAGAGGACAAAAACGCCAACGACAGAAACAGAGACCAACAAGCGCACAAATTTGCCGAGAAATCCCCCAGTCACAAGGAACTCTGAGCACAGCCGATTTGGGAAACCAAATACCGTAAGCCTTCGGAGCTAATAAAGCTGAGGGTGGTTCCACGCTGACCACTACAATGAAGATGGAGGAGGAGGAGACGTCAGCTTTTCCACTCCCTTTTTCTCACCCGTTTAAGGGGACTCAAAGCAGCTGACAAAACTTCTGTTCTCCCTACAACAGACACCCTCGGAGGTGGGCGGGGCTGTGAGAGCTCAGAAGAGAGCTGTGACGAGCCCAAGGTCACCCAGCTGTCTTCGTGGAGGAGTGCAGAATCAAACCTGGTATTCCCTGACAAGAGTCTGGCTCCTTAACCACTAGACCAACCTGGCTCATTGGAGCAGCAAGCATTGGAACAACCTAAGGCCGGGGGTGGGGGGCTCTCTCACCCACTTCCTTAGACCCCACCCCTTTAGACTGCCCCCCAGGAGGTAGGGCCTCCCTTTTGCTGCCTCCCCAACGTCCTCTTCTGGTGCACCAGCCAGTGCAGAATTGCACACCAGAGAGCAGAGGAAAAGAAAAGCCACCCTGTGGAGCTTCTGAAGCCCTGTTCTTAAGTATCTGCAGAGCAGAGCCTCCTGCTGCCATAGTATTACCTCACTGTGCTGCACACAGGTGACTTTGATAAGGTTTTAGTAGTTAAAAGCTAGGATCCCTGCCAGCCTTATGGACTATATTTGCATTCCTCCCCTGCTGTGTAGTTTTAAGATCTCAGGGCAGATTGCTCCACAATTAAACATAAAGCACCATTAAAATTCAGTTTATTCGGGTGGCAGTCACATGTGGCAAGACAAGATCTCAGGAACACCTCAGAGGTGGAGGCGTGCCCATGGCGTCCTCACACCGTCTCCCATCCACCTTTTCTAACCTAGGAAGTACATGAGAGCCCCACCTGGCCACCTCCTCCACTTTCAGAGTGAAATCCACTTTCACTCCACTTTCAGAGTGAAAGAATACATCAGCCAAGTGACAAGGGCTGTGTTCACACTTAAGGTTTAATCCAGTTTCGGTCCACTTTCAGACTGAGAGAACACATCAGCCAAGTGACAAGCTGTTTCTTTTCAGTGTTGAATAACCCAAAGAATTCACCTTTGGGACAGAGAATGTGGAAAAGAAATTACTGGTCACTCTGCTGAGGTGTTCTCTCGCCCTGAATGTGGACTGAGGCTGGATTAAACCTTTGGTGTGCCCACAGCCAAGGTTTAACCCATCTTCAGTTCACTTTGAGTGAGAGAATACATCAGCAAAGTGACAAGCTGTTTTATTTCAGTGTTAAATAACTCAAGAAAATCCACCTTTGGGATCGATAATGAGGAAAGGACATTACTGCTCACTTTGCTGATGTGTTCTCTGGCTCCGAAAGTGGACTGAAGATGGATTAAACCTTAGGTGTGACCACAGCCCAAGAAACCGTTGAATTCATGAAGGACCAGGCTGTTCATGGCAGTCTGCCTCCATCCATCATTGACAGCAGCATGTCTGTTAAAGGCAGCTGCCGAGAGCCAGTGAGGAAGGCAAATTATCCACACATCTGTCCTGTTTGGCTTCTATACGCTGAGTGACGGCTGTTGTGATAACGGGACAGGCCAGAAGATCTGATCTACTTGGCAATATCTTAGCTTCTTGCTCGCTTCTCCCCACCCGGAGCTTTTCAGCCAGTTCCACAAAGAGCAACTTTTGTGCGCAGCTGGGTAGCATTTGGTGTGCACCTGCTTAGGAAGTTGTGCTACCTGGGCCTCTGAGTGGTCTAACCCGGGATGCCGTCCCACCTAGAAAAACCTCAAAGCAGGAAAAACCTGTTGGGCTTGCGAAGGAACATTTTCTTTACAAAGACCGGTTGGCTGGATTTTGGAATTTGCTGCCATTAGGAGGAACATTAGAATCCAGGTATCGATAACTTTGTTTAGCCTGTAGATTTGAAGGAATGGGCTTTGTTCTCTGTCAAATGACCACCCATCCCTGCATCGTGTTTAATTATGGGATAATATTTATTAATTTTTTTAAAAAATGGCAAAGATTTGGGATTTTGTTTGTCACCTGTCACGTTGTTTTTACACCTGTAATTTAGGGGCAGATTTCCCACAGACTCGGATGCTGTCCATCCCAAACCTACCTGGGCCAGCGGCACGTGCCCTGCACCATTGCTATAGTGATCAGGTGACCCAGCGTGCAACTGCCCAGCTGCAGATGGCCCTACGCAGCCTTCGCACGGAAGCAGGTGCAGAGGCTAAGTCCGGGGCTGAACGAGGAGTCCGGCTGGTACTCCTAGTATAGATGTGGAGCAGTTTTTACCACTTCACAGCCACTGAAGACGGGGGACGGCCGCATAAGCTGCGAACTGCTCTGGGACGGAAGCAGCTGTGCGGTGTGCGTACGCTCTGTGCCGGAGCAGGCCCAAAATGTCCCCATCTTCCTTGTGCCAAAAGGGTCACAGGTACCGGCAGCAGGATCTTCAAAGAAGATCAAGGAAGGCCACAGGGCAAAGCACCTGGTCACTATTGGACGAGGATCCACCATATCCAGCCAGCTGGTCCAGCCGCATCCTGTATTTATTTAGGGCTACATTCTGTTCATGCCATTGATCTCACACTGCCCCAGCTGTGCCCCACCCTGTGAGGTAGGTGAGGCTGTGAGAGCTCAGCAGAGAGCTCTCACTAGCCCAAGGTCACCCAGCTGGCTTCATGGGGGAGGGCGGAATCGAACCCAGTATTCCCAGATAAGAGTCCGGCTCCCTAACCACTAGGCCAAACTGGCTCACCAGAGAAGCCCCGCTGGACCAGGCCACAGCCCATCTAGTCCAGCCTCCGGCCACACACGGCAGCCAACTGGGTGGACAGCCGCCTTAATTTTGGAAAATAGGAGTCAGATCCCATCTCTTCCGCCTGCCATTAAGTTAGCAAGACGACGACGGGCACCAAGATCTCTTTAGCCTCCTCCGGCTGCCTGATTTCCACTACTATTTCAGAGGATTTCTGGCCTTGGACGGTCCTGGCCTGTCAATGTTGTCACCATAACACGTCGTCTGCCGCCACCCCAGGAGGCCACAGGCCCCAAAGGCGGACTCTGAAGACGGGGAAGTGAAGCAACGGGCGGCATTACCTCATCTCTCCGCAAAGCGTATAGCTTGGCCCCAATTCCACGCCAATCTGTCCTCCAGCTGGGATTAACTTTCTCTTAAATGTGCCAGAAAGCCAGCGGCCGTGCCAGAGGTGGCAAGGGGCCACTTGGCCATGATGAGGGGCAGGGGGAGGGGGCATTTGTGGCACCAGTGGCTCCAAAAAGGGAGGGCAGGATGCTTTAAAATATAATTCCCCTAATCCTTGCAGGTTTTTAAGAAGAGGAGTTGGCTTTTCTCACCCATTTAAGGGGACTCAAAGTGGCTGACAAACCCTCTGTTCTCTGCCCAGCAACTGTGTGGTGGGTGGGGCTGTGAGGGCTCAGAAGACAGCTGTGACTCAGCCAAGGTCATCCAGTTGGCTTCGTGTCGGAGGGCAGACCCACACCTGGTATTCGCAGATAAGAGTGGGGCTCTCTAACCGCTAGTCCAAACTGTTCTAGATCCAACATCTGCCCATTCCAACATCTAGATCTCCTCCCCCACGCCCATTCCATGCCCATGAAAAGGCAACCTGGTTCCCAGGCAAAATCTACCAGCAGGTAGCAGAAGGAACCTGGAGAGATGTCGCTTCAACCCGTTCACAGCCCTAACCCATCCTACGCTACCCTGGGCATGCTGGCTTCACCCAGGCTGGCGCCCTTGCCCATGCTCTTCTGGCCTGAGTCCCCGGGGCTGACGGACAAGGATCTGGAAGCAAAGCCACAGGCAGAGACGGCTGTACTCGCCCTAGAAAGCTAAGGGCCTCAGCTTCCATGCCCAGTGGGCAATGCCAACCCGGTCTCTGCATTTTGGCCAAGCCAACCGCAGGGAGATGCCCCAGGGCAGCCCCGCCAAGCAAGCAAGCAGGCAAGCAAACCCACCCCCCTTCTAGGTTCAGCTCCGAAGGACCCCTGCCTGCCTGAGACCCCGGGACGCAGCCTTCCCCGCCCCTGGGGCCGATGGGAACTGTAGTCCGCGACATCTGGCCGCCGCTGGCACCGGCGATCGTGTGAAAGGGACTCCAGCGGCGTGCCGTGCCAGCCTTGGTTCTCACAAAGCAAAGACACAGAGGGAGGGAGGGAGGGAGGGAGAGGTGGCCACCAGGAAAGCCCAGCATCTTAAGCGAGATCCCGCAAACTCCTCCTGCTGCGGGAGCTTGGAAGGCGCGCACGGAGCAGCCCGCGGAGGAAGAGCGGGAGGCAGGCAGGCAGGCAGCCCGGACGGGGCGCCCGCTCGGCTGGCAGGGATGCTGCACGGGCGTCCGCTGGCCGCGCTCAGCAGAGCCGAGCCGAGCCGCCGTCGGAAGGGATGGACGCCGAGCAGCGCTAAGCGGGAGGGGAGGGGAGGGGAGGCGGCCGGCGGCCGAGATCTCCCCCAGCGGCCGGGCCACTCCGGCGGCGGCAAACTTCGCGCCCCTAGCCGCGCCCCCGCTCGCCCCCTCGGCCAGGGCGCCCGCAGGACACGGGGGGGGAGGGAGGGAGGAGGGGAGCCACTCACCCTGCGCCGCCGGCCATCGGGGTAGGGGCGCTCGGAAGACGGACGGACGGAGGGACGGGGCGGCGATGGTCCTCCCAGCAGCGTCTTGCGCGCGCGCGCGCGCCCGCCCGGGGCCGAGGAGGAGGAGGCACTGCGAGGCGGCGGCGGTGGCGAGGTGGGGAGGGAGGCGAGGGGTGGAGGAAGGAACCGCCGCCGCCGCGCCCCCCGGGCGGACCTGCGCCTCCCTCCCCTCCGCTGCCGCTGGCTGAGTCTGCGTTGGGCGGCCCCCGCCTGCCCGGCGCTGCAAAACGGGGCGCCCCCCCCCCGAGACTCGGAGCGAGCTCGCCCAGCCGGGCTACCGTGGGTGGCGGCGGTGGCGGCGGGAGGGGCCGCCCCTGTGCGGGCCACGCTTGCGCACTGCGAGGTGCTCGGGTCAGCTGGCGGGGAGGGGGCAGCGGGGCGTCGGGGAGAGGGGGGGCAGTGGGGGGAGGAGGAGAGGGGGGGGAGGAGAGGTGAGCGCCTCCCCCCCCCCGATCCGGTGCGGAGGCCCCCTCCGTCCGCGCCACGCGCCGCGGCGAGCGAGGAATGGACAATGGCGAGCGTTCCCGGACGGCCCCGAGGCAGGAGCCCGCTCGCCTTGGATCGCTGGGCCAGGGGCCAGCGGGGCAGGATGCGCCCTCCTCGGGGGCCCCGGAGGGCCGGGCCGGAGCCGTGCGGGGGGCCGCGGGGCCGCAGAAGGAGCCCTGGAAACAAAGACCCGGAGGGGGGAGAGGGAGGGGGCGGGTCCGGGTGCCCAGAAGTTGCCCCCGGGTGGTCGCAGGGGTCCCTGGCGCCAGGAGAGAATGCAGCACCTGTTGGGGGCCGCCGCCTCCGCCCGCCAGCCAGGGCGACCCCAGTGTCCCCTTGAATGGGTGCAGATCGGGAGCGGGAGGCAGCCTGGAAAGGCCACCTGATTGAAGTGGATAAAGTCATGCAGGGTATAGAAAGGGGGGGGGAGGAAATGGCTATCACACAGCACTAGACTAGGGGGCATCTATGGAGCGGGTGGGCAGGAGAGTCGGATCAGACAAGGGGAAGGGGTTCTCCACCCAGAGGGTCATCAGTCTATGGAATTGGCTGCCACAGAAGAAGTGGAGACAGCAGCCAGCCTGGATGGCTTTAAGGGAGGGTTGGACACATTTATGGATGGCAGATGTATCAATGGCTACTCAAATGGGTGCCTAAGTACATCTTTCAGGCTGGGGGGACAAGCAGGAAGCCTCGGAGGCCTTTTGCTGGAATTCACCTTCATCTTCTGTTTGAGATGCCCATAAGCAATTGGTGGGTCACCGTGTGAGACAGGAGGTTGCACTAGATGGGCTGTGGCCTGACCCAGCAGGGGTCCTTTTATGTAGTCGGGATGCCCCTTTGGAGAGAGGAGGCCTCAAGGCCATTTGCAGGGATTCAAGAGGAGGTGAAGGTGCCATCTTCGTCTTCTGCTTGAGAGGCCCATAAGCAATTGGTGGGCCTTCAATAATGGGAAATAACGTTAAACAAAAGACATCCTCATTTCCCTGGCAGAATCTCCAACAAAGCCCTTCTGTATTCTCTCTAAATAAACTCTGCAGAGATGTGCCTGCAGTTGGGCAGAGCATGGCCATGAATCTGATGCTTCAGTTCCTCACTGGGGTGTGCAAAGCACGGTTTGGAAGGCTTCCGAAAGCATGCAAAACAGAGTCTTGCACCCCTGCTTCTGAGGTTTTAAAACGAGCAACCTCAGCTCTCTTATCTTTACAGGCAAAGGGGACTCAGAGCTTGCAGCCTGAACCCCGTTTTCCTGTCGGCGAGGCACGCAGGCGCTTCAGGATCCCAGCCTTTCAGTCTGCACAGATGCGCCCGCTGGTGCTGTCAAGAGATGAGGGAAAGCCTGGGTAGATGACTGCTTTCCATCAGGGCCGCCTGGAAGCAGAAGCGCCATTAAAGCCTCTTTAGCATTTGGCAGGTCACTTCAGGCAGACAGCTTATTTATGCCAAATGCTTACAAGCCCAGCGAGTTAAGTTATTGCTTGTTAAGTGCTGCGCATTGAGTCCCTGCTACAAGGAAGGGAACGGAAGCACCGCCCTTAGCAATCGAGGGGGGGGGTTCTGGTCACCACGAAAGTCAAACGTCAGAACTCTGGGTAGAAATAATGGGATGCAAAAGAAACCAAGTAACCGGAACATGGGCAGAGCCTACAGACGCAATCCTCAAATACTAGGGATGTTTACATTTTTTGCATTTGACTTATATCAAATCAAATGCAAGAAAATTCATATTTCTTCAAATAGATCCCCTTCGAATGTGGTAGGATTTCATTTGATACAGATGTTCCATACAAATTCAATATGAATCCCATATGTATCCACTCTGAACGGGTGACATCTGCTCTCAGTCCATGCTGAATCCACTCTGGATCTACTTTGAATCTACTCTGGATCTGTTGCAGATGTGACTGGCACAGCCACTTTCCCACCTCCCCAGGTCCACGAACATAATGAAGCTTCGAATCTGAATTTGGCCAAATTGGTTACAAATAATGAACCATATGAATATTCACGTACCTCCCGATCAAATACTGCTTTGATTTCTTGCTTGGTTTCCCCTCCTGCCTGCTCGCTCATGTTGCCTTTTTCTCAGGTTCTCAGTGAGCCTCTTAGGTCTGTGGTTAAGGAGCTGGACTCTTATCTGGGAACACTGGCTTTGATTCCAGACTCCTCCGTGAAGCCAACTGGGTGACCTTCAGCTAGTCACAGCTCTCTTCTGAGCTCTCACAGGGTGTTCTGTCGTGGGGAGAAGAACAGAAAGCTTTGTCAGCCGCTTGAGTCTCCTGAAATGGGTGAGAAAAGCAGGGTAGAAAGGCCAACTCCTCCTCCTCCTCCTCCTCCTATTACAGACACTACGCAATGGATGCAACAGATTTCCAGGACTTGTGGTGTTCTTATCAAATGGAACCAGGGTGCAAATGTGAGAAGAATTGGCTTTTCTACTCGCCTTTTCTCACCCAGTTAAGGGGACTCAAAGAGGCTGACAAAGCTTCTATTCTTCTCCCCACAACAGAACACCCTGTGAGGCAGGTGGGGCTGTGAGAGCTCAGAAGAGAGCTGTGACTAGCCCAAGGTCACCCAGCTGGCTTCATGGGGGAGGGCGGAATCAAACCCAGCATTCCCAGATGAGAGTCCAGCTCCCTAACCACTAGACCAAATAGCCAGTGGTGAGCTGACACAGAGTATGTAGGCTTGAAATGTGTAATATTAATCCTTTCATTCACCATATACTACCTTTCTACCTTGTTGTCTCAATGCAAGTCAAAGCAAAGCAGTTTCTCCTTTGACGTCCACAGCACCCCTGTGAGCTACACAGAAGGTCCCAGGGTGGCCAGGGACTTTGCATGATATGCAGAATACAATCTTAGAAGATATAAGCGTTTGCTTCCAGCCTTATTGGATTATAGATCCCTTGAGCTTCAGTCTGGCTCAGCAACAGTCAGGGATTATGGGTGTTGGGATTATAGGAGCAGCTGGGCTCAGCGGTAGAGCAAGCAACCTGGAAGCAGAGGGTTGTGGGTTCAACCCCTGGCCTCTTCCCGGGAAATGGACAACAGGGAACCACTTCTGTATCTCTGCCAAGAAAACAGGATAGTGGTGTCCATGGAATCAACCAGAGTTGGCCATGACTCAATGGCACTCAACCAATCCATCAGTTGGCCCTCTAGTGGCAGAGTGGTTAAAAGCACCCAGCTATAACCCCGGGCTGGGAGTCCCTCAAGTCAAATCCAGGGTGTGCCTCGAAAGCTCACTGGGTGTCCCCAGCTGCGAGAGTCTCATGGTAAAGCAAAAGGCACACTAAAGGAGTTAATCCATGGCATAAACTCCAGAGTGGAGTCCTGTGAACATGAAAGGTAGGCTTCCAATCACTGACTCCCACCATCCCTCACTTGAGGTGATCTCGGTCCATGGGCTACCACGTGGTCCTCTAAGACAGGTGTTTCTAGTGCCGCATTTTGGGGCGTCAGAGCCTCTTCCTTGTGACGTCTTTTCCAGCAGGTGATGATTAGTCCTCCGATCTGAACATACCAAGCCCTTGAGCTTTGTTCTTAATGTTCCTCGATCATCTTCTTGATGGTCTCTCCTAGCAGAGCGCAAAATCGGCACTGAGGCCAGGAACCGCAGGACCCGGACACGTATGCAATCTGTTTTCGTCCCATACGGATCCGTAGAAATGAGTACGGATGCGGGAAAGATGCAGATCTTCAGGTACACATCGTGTACGAACCTGTACACATATGTATGTCCGGATAATTTGAACAAACAGATCCGAAATTTGAAATTCAATTTGGATGTTTACATTTGAATTTCAGGACATTTGAAGGAATGCTGAAATGCAGCACGTTCCATCGGATTTTGAACGCCTCCAAATATTCGTGCACACCCCTAGGCTGGACAGCAGTCCTCAAACTGTGGTCCTCCAGATGTTTATGAAGAGCAATTCCCAGCCTTCCACTCTCAGCCTCCTATGCCAGGAACATCTGCTGGGCCACCGTTTGGGAGCTGCTCTGCTAAGAGGCAGGAAACAAAGACAGCGAGCATTCAATAATGGGAAACGATGTTAAACAAAAGAAATCCTCATTTTGGCTTAAGCACATCTGTCACTTACACCGTTTCGCCTTCTCTCTCCAGTAACCTGATCTGGGCTAAGCAAGTCCGCTTGAAATCCATGAAATTCTGCCCTGATAAACAGGCACAAACGATAGGCTGGCTGCGCATTTGTGTACTTCAGCTATGTCTGCTCGACACTAGACTATGTAGGACAAATGTAATCAGGCTTACACTCTGATGGTGTCCAAATGGATTTTTGCTAGGCTGCCAAGTTTTCGAGTTACAAGTCGGGAATTCTAGGAAAAGTCAGACGCCGGCTTCATCCGCCATTTGGCTACTGCTGCCAATTATCCGTACACAGGCAGATTTGTTGGGTCCCTTGTGAGTAATTTATTTTTAAAAACCTATGATTTCAGAAGGACCAAGTTTCTGGACATCTGGAGACCCTGGATTTTGCGTGTCCGCACAAACTCCAAACAATGCACCAGAGGAAATTGGTTAAATCCGCTGCTTTTTAAAATGTACACACACCTGCTCCTCCACGTTCTATACCTTACGCATCTGGAGTTGCCGGCCCCTGGGGCCACGAATCTGGGTGGCCTAATTTGCAAGAATCACACATTATGCAAACGAGGCCCTGTTCTGGCAACCGGAATCGCAGCCGGCATCTCGGAAGGAGATCTATGGACTGTGTCCAGTTAGTGGAACTGCGGCTCAAGATGCATCTCTGCACGCAGATGGAGTCCTTATAAAACATTGAGGCCTAGGTCTATGTGGCAATCCCATAGCACTCACAGTGGACACAGAGCATGGGTTTCACAGGAACAGTTGGACCAGAATAGCTGTGGCTAAGAGTCCTCCTCCTCCTCCTCTTCCTCCTTCTTCCTCTTCCATGTTTCAGTTCAGTGCTGTCTAATGTGTGCATCATCTATCTTTATGCACTGACATTTTGCATGTGCTTGGCACATAACTGTGGCCTTAACAGCGTGGTGCCAACCGACAGTGCCATCTCCCCTAAACCCTGGTACTTTCTTTCATCCCCCTTGCTCTGTGGATTCCAGCAGAGCCAATGGGCATCAGCCCCACTGGATTTCCCTAGATGCTTTCCATCCAGTTCACCCCAGCCCTACCAAGACCCTGAAAAAACTGAACTACTATATGACAAAAATTGTCCACCCTCCTCTCGTCACCTCAAGTTTCCTTTTCTGCCATAATTCGGATAAAGACAAAAGGCAGGAAAAGCCTCAAGCCCCTGGTAAGCATTTATGATGGAATTAAAAGGGAAAGTGTTTCATAATTCAGTCGGGCATGACAAAAACTTTATGATCGGTTTTGCAGAGTTCGGTCTCAGTGGTGGCCGGAACAGGGGGCACCGGCCGGAAGTCCCACCCTTGGCCGGATGGACTTCAAACAACACACCTTCCGGCTGTGCATCACCCTGCCCTGGTCACCTTTGTTATTTGTCTCCTGCCCCTGGTCCATGCAGGGCTCCTTACCCAGGGTAGTGTGAAGAGATGCAAACGCAGCCACACAGCCACAGCTGCGACGGGCAGACTCTTCTGGAGAGGGACAGCTGTGGAGCGTCAATGGGCCTCCGCAATGGAGCACACGGAGCACTCCGGTTGCAACCAAGGCAGAGATGAAATGAAGCCCCTTGCTTTCCAGCAGAGTGAAGCCAAAACAATCCATCGTGTCTCCAGGCAGCGGGCATCCATCCGCCCCTGAGAAAGGGAACGCGGGCCCCACAGGAACGTGAATGACTTAATTAAGTGCCCTGCCATCACAGTGCAGAGCTCAGGAAGGACTGGCCTAGATTTGACAGAGTCAGCAGGGTTCTCTCCAAAATCCAAAACCGGGCGCTTGCTTGCTCTTTTGCAGCTCCTCTCTCTCCTTCCGGGCCGTTCCTCTCCGGCGTGTAAGACAGTGAACTGCAGCAACACCCATCTCTTCTGAACATAATCAGGGTCCCTCCACACAAGTGGCGGCTTGCAAACGGCCTCGGCTGAACCTCCATCCTGACTTGAATTGCTCTGGATTTCTGCTTGCTAGGCGTGGGCTGAACCAGAGGAGGAAAAGAAGGCTTGGCATGAGATCTCCTCTTCTGCTGCGCCAAACCACCATTTCTTTCTCTGCTCGGGCTACCGGAACCACGTGCCAATCGGGGTTGGCCCAGTCTGAACCACTGCGGTTTGGTTTGATGGAATAAGCTGAACTGGCTGAGCCGCCGAACTCGCAGGTAATAGTTGGCGTCTGGAGCAACCCCAAACCACAGTGCGCGCCCAATACAATGATATCCTGCTCTACCTCCAAGGAGGGAGTTTTCCTCAGCCCATTTGCTCCTCACAGCCCAGTGAGGGAGATCAGATCATGAATGGCCTTGCCCAGTGGCTGAGACCTGAATTCTGGTTTCCCAGGGACAGATGTGCCCTCAACTCAGTGATAGGGCAATGGTCTGGAACGCAGAGGGCTACACTGGTCCCTCCAGCCCCCAGGAAGGCTTGTCAAACTACCAAGGAAATTGCATGGGTGTCACCAACATTCAGCCCTTAGGAGAGTGAAAGCTTCGTCCCTTCCTCTCTCAGGTCTTAGCCCTGATCGGTTGTTTTAAAACAATGTTTTGGCCTCATGAATGGAATAGTTGCACATAGGAATGTGAATGAATTGCGGGGGGAGGGGGGTTCCTCCATTAGAATCATATCGAATCGAATGTAAGAATAGATCCCCTTTGAACATTGTAGGGTTCTAATCGATACAAATGCATTCATACGAATTCATACAAATATCCGATATGAACGCATACGTGTCCCATACGTATCCCATACGCATCCCGTAATAAATCCACTCTGAAAGCGTCCAATCTGCCCTGAATCCACTTTGAATCCACTCTCAATCCATGTCAGATGTACTCTGGATCTGTTGCAGATGTGACTGGCGCAGCCGCTTTCCCACCTCCCCAGGTTCATGAATGTTCCAAAGCATCCATATGAATACGAATGTCAACGTACGGATCCTGCAACATTCAGTTCGCATACAAATGTCCATATTTGTCTGAATTCGCCCAACTATCAAATGTTAAAAATATTTGGGCATATCCCTAGGTCTTGGAAAGATTACGGGGCCCACAGTTCAGGGAGCCCCAGACAGGCATGGGGAACATTCTTCCCTTTCTCTCCAGGCCCACATTTGCCCCCTCGAGGAGGACGCAGGGCTGGGCTCACCTGCGCCACTTCCCCACCGAATTCCCGGCGGGACGGCTTCTCTTTCCGAAACGACAGCAAGGTTTTCTCCCTCCGGAGGCTACAACGAGCGACAGCAGAATCTGCAGTGAAGACGGTCAAAACCAGCTCCATCTGGGATTGCCGCGAAGGGGTGTGATGAATTAGCACGGACGGCCTCACGCCATCTGCTGCCGAGTGCAAATTTCTGCTTGACTGCTAAAAGCATCTCCATTAGCAGGATTTAAATGTCAGGGTCTGCGTAGCCTGGTGGGTGTCCTGTTTTAAGCCACCCACTTACCCATCCTGCATTTCCAAAGGAAGGTGGCGGCAGCCGCGCCGTATGTTTCTAAGCAGATGCTTCGAGCCGTGCCCAGCTACCGAACTGAGCTACTATTTCTACTGAAATTACAGATAGCCTGGATTAAAAAATAATTTTTAAAAATCCTCAAAGATCCTGTGTCTTTGTAGTAGAAGTCCAGAATGCTAGAACGGCCTATCTACCGAGGCTGGGTGGCAAAGAGAAGAGGAACGAGGTGGTAGTTTCCTAAGCAAAGTATGTGAAAAATGGAGGGGGGGGGTCACAGTGCTAAAGATAAGCAGGCAGAAATGATGGGGACCCTGGACCTAAAACCACCCGCCCTGCAAATTCCCCATGTCTAGATTGCATCAGGGTAAGAGGAAAGAAGAAGAAGAGTTGGCCTTTATACCCCACTTTTCTCAGCCATTTAAGGGGACTCAAAGCGGCTGACAAACCTTCTGTTCTCCCCACAACAGACACCCTGTGAGGTAGGAGGGGCTGTGGGAGAGCTCAGTAGAGAGCTGTGACTAGCCCAAGGTCACCCAGCTGGCTTTTTCTGGGGGAGAGCGGAATCAAACCCAGTATTCCCAGATAAGAGTCCGGCTCCTTGACCACTAGACCAAACTGGCTCAAGAAGAGAATTTGGCTATTGAGAGAAATGAGGAGCTGCCCAGAGAAGCATTTGCATATATGATGCCAGGGTAGAATTCTTAGAGAGTTACACCAATACTGGGTAAAAGTGGATTTCCTGAGGGCCACAAGGGAAAGACTTTTCCATCACAGGCTGCGGAACGTCTTGGGGAAACTAAAGGACGCTTCCTGGAAAAGGAGGGTGTTCTTATTTATTGGGTGGGCAATTCAACGTGCCAGGAGTAATCAGGATGGGAAATACAAACTCTGTCTTACAAAATCGTAACGTATTTAAAATAATATAAAATTCCTGCAAGAAAAATGCACCAACACTTGAGGGTCAGTGGTCTTGGAGAATTCAGACCCTGCCAGCTTCCTGGAACTTCTTCAGCAGGGGCTCGTCGGCCCGGAGGGCAAAGGTTAAGGTGCGCTTCTGGTAATAGTGGGCGTCCAGCTCTAGGTTTTCTATGACATCAGAGAGAAGGTGGGCCCGCTCCACACAGCAGCCAGGCGCGTCATAGTTCAAGGCAGTGAAATGCACATGGAGGTGGTAGTACGATGGCAGATAATGCAGGTAGATACGCAGTTGGGACCCAGCAATGGCAAAGCGCTTCACAATGGCTTCCTAGGAGAAAACAAATATATATGAAGGTCATTTAAGGTCCAAGAACAGAACAAAGGAAGAAAAGTTAAACCCTGTCTTTCTTCTGCTCCTCTCCCTGCCAGAAAACTTCACCTTTCCTTCACCCCCCCACCACCACCACATTTTGCTCTTAAGACTGTGCAGACTGCTTTTGAGGGCAACCATCAATTTATTTTATGGATATTAGGAATTCAGGTATTTATTTATATTTTATATCCTGCCCTATACCCGAAGGTCTCAGGGCGGGTAAAAACCTTTAAAACAACAAACAAAAACCAATTTTAAAACCAACAATATACATAAAAGCATTTAAAAGATTCAGCATATTAAAATACTAAAATAATAGTATCTGCCATTGGGGGGGGGGGAGTATAAGATATCCGAGATGTCAGTCTCTCGTTATGTGATCAGCCATTTGCCATTTTTCTAGGAAACAGTCCTTTGGGGGGAAAAGTTTTAAAAATGAAGTGGATGAACATAAGACCCTAGGAGAAGCCCTGCTGGATCAGGCCACAGCCTATACAGACCAGCATCCCATCTCACACTGTGGTCCAACAGTAGCTTCTGGGCATCTCAAGAAGAAGACAAAGGTAACCCCTGCCACTGCCTTCTCTGTGGTGGCCTCCCTTGTTTGGAATACCCACCTCTTCTGAAGAATGTCCTGTACCAAAATTACGTAACTTTCTCTTCACTTAAACCTTTAATTAAAAAGCCCTCTTGATATGTTTGTCCTGCAGATTTTGGATTTTATTTTAAATGTTTTTAACCAACTTCTAAACTGGTACTGCAATATTTCATGTTCTTTCCCTTGAAAGGCTGGATAGAAATTTAAATACTAAGTGTGGATCAATAATACAAATGAGTTACCAAAAGCACTAAATCAAATGCATTACAAAGCAAAGGGCAAATGGACAACAAGGAGGAAGAGTTGGCTTTTTCACCCCGCTTTTCTCAAGTATTTAAGGGGACTCAAAGCAGCTGACAAACCTTCTGTTCTTCTCCCACAACAGACACCCTGTGAGGTAGGCGGAACTGTGAGAGTTCAGAAAGAGAGCTGTCACTAGCCCAAGGTCACCCATCTGGTTTCATGGAGGAGTGAGGAATCAAACCTGGTATTCCCAGATAAAAGTCCAGCTCCCTAACCACTAGATCAAACAGGGTCACGAGAATATAAGCAGGAGAGGTACAAATGGGCAGCCTCTGTACCCAAATGACCAGGGCGTCATGCGCTTTCTCTCTCTCTCCCTCCCTCCCTCTGGAGCATGGCTGCAAACCAAGAGCAATCCAGCAATCAGCGCATCATGTGAAACTTCTCCTGCTAATCCGTTTCAGCCCTTACGTCCCTTTAGCTACCCCAGCAGTAAGGCCACCGAGCTGGGATCAGGGTAGGAAAGAAAACCACTGGCATGTTTCCCTAAGCAGGATTTTAGAAATCTATTGCTTTCTGTGTGAACTTTATAATTCTGGAGGTTGGGGCAATCTATGGGTCCCTCGTAGAATCCAGGCTATAAAAAGCAGCAGAGGGATTTAGCAGGGATCTTCAGGAGCAGCTGGCTCCCTTTGCTTCGTGGCTCAGGTCTTGTGCTCAAGTCTTTGCGTTCTAATTTGGGGGAGAAGGAGAAACACTGCCTGTTTCTTCCCCACTACAGTCTAGTTGGCATCAAACCCTGTTGTGATCTGGCTAAGAAGAAGAAGAGTTGGCTTTTCTACCCTGCTTTTCTCACTCACTTAAGGGGATTCAGAGTGGCTGACAAACCTTCTGTTCTTCTCCCCACAACAGACACCCTGTGAAGTAGGTGAGGCTGTGAGAGGTCAGTAGAGAGCTGTGACTTGCCCAGGATCACCCAGCTGGCTTCATGGGGGAGGGCGGAATCGAACCCAGTTCCCTAACCACTGGACTAAACTGGCTCACAGGTAACTGAGGAGAGCTCAGGTTTTCACGTGGACAATTCCTAATCTTCAGGCAACCTGGTCCTAATCTTCTAACAAACCATCCAAACTAGGACCTGTGAATGGAAAGGGGCTTTTCTCAGGTTTCCACTTCCGTTTGAATGCGGTCAAACTAGACTGATGGGCCATCCAACTGCCCTCCCTGCACATGAACATTCCTATGAGCGATAGGCTGCCAAAGTATTTCAAGACAAGGACGGCGATCTCTGGGTCTGCAATTTCTGGAGCAATGGATAATTAAGCACGCAAAGGCGCCCTGTTCCCCCTTGCTACACTTCCAAAGCACAGATTGCTGTTGGAAGGGAAACAGCTGCTTCAGACTGTGCGGCCCACATGCTGCTAGAGCGTTCAGATGCTCCTAGTCACTCTGCAGAAGGTGATGTTTCAACACTCATAGCTTATCAGTGCAGCTGACGGGCCGGTGTAGGCGTGGGTTTGGGAAAGCTGTCCACACAGCCCTGTTTCCCCTCTGCTTGTTGAAAAGCAAACCTCGGCTATTTCAGAGGAACGTGCTCCCAAGTGTGTATGCACCAGGGGTGATTTCACGCTTCCCTTCCCAGCCGCTGGACAGGAGCGTGATGAACCAACGTTGACTGGCGTTCACACTTGGAGCGCTAGTCAACGTTAGCCATCCCCCCTGATTGAATACTCACCTGATTCGATCCCGGGACCGATCCTCCTCTAGGCGCCGCCATTTTGACTGCGGCACCCTCTGTGACTGCGTATACCTCAGCACCTTCGCCATGATGGCGCTGATGCTCTGTGGACTCGCAGTCGCGTCTATAGTTGTCCAAGGTGCCAGCGTGCTTGCACGGCACCTCAAATGACCCCAGGGAACTGGAAGAGGTGCGGACAGTTGCACAGCTGGACGCTCCAGGTAAGCTTTTCGTTAACATTGGTTAAGATGTGGGGCACAATTTCATGCTCCACACCAAATCAACGATTAGTGAACTGAGAAGGCAGGGGGCCCTTGGAGGCCGTAGCAGGCTCCTCAAAGTGCAGATGCTCTTCAGAAGACGTTCACTAACCATGCACTACCGGCTGCAGTGCAAACAGGCCTCGGATTTCACCTTCACACCTGTCAGTGGATTTCTCAAGCATTTCCATGTGGGTGCCAGGTGCTGGGCAGCATGCCACTCAGTCCTGAACTGCTCTGTGCAACATGTGGTCCCAGAGCAACACATTTCATTTTGGCAGGTCTGCCTGGCAGCAGGGAATTCAGCAGAGAGGTGGTAACACCTGGATGGCTTTAAGGAAGGGTTGGACAAATTTATGGATGACAGATATATCAATGGCTACTAGAATGGATGCCTAAGTACATCTTTCAGGCTGGGGGGACAAGCAGGAGGCCTCTAAGGCCATTTGCTGGGATTCAAGAGCAGGAGTTTGCCCTTATCTCTGCTTGAGTTGCCCATGGGCAATTGGTGGACCACTGTGTGGGACAGGATGCTGGACTAGATGGGCTGTGGCCTGATCCAGCACGGATCCTTTTATGTTCTTACGAACTAACAGAGAGACAAATTAACAAACTTAATAAAGAACAGAACAATACATAAGTAGGTAAAAGACTGGAGACCTTTTATCAATTTTCTGCAAGAAGCAGGAATTACAACTGCTGGATCTGACTATTTTTCTATTAAAGAGGGCAGCTGAAAGAAGAAAGGATTACTGATGGGGGGCATTAAAGAGAAGACTCAGAAGAACAGAGGAAGTTAACAACGACTGAATTTATTTATTTTATTTAGTTCGAAAACTTATATCTCGCCCTTCACCAAATGGTCCCAGGACAGGTTACAGTGATATGAAAACATATCAAATGGTAATGGAATGATGTAATATAAATGTATGAAAGATTCTATGTTGGGAGTTAGAAGTTTTAAGGTTGTATTATAAAATAAATGTTTTTTTTTTAAAAAGAGAGATGCTGCTTTGAGTAATGGTCTCTGGATCTCCACAACCACACGTTTTGGTACAAGGGAAGGAAGTGAGCTAAGCAGCCGCCAGCAGCAAAAGCATGGTGTCACCACACAGCACATACCCAGATCAAGGAAAAGTAGTCTGGACAGGGCCTGAAAAGCCTGCTCACCTTTCCTTCTTTTAAGATGTTCCTCAGCAGAGGCAGATGTTCAGCTGTGAGGTCCCTCAGTGACTTGATTCCTCGGCTGTGGCAGATGGCAATTAAGTATAAATCGTCTAACTGCAAATACATAACAGATTGCTGTGATTAAAGAAGGAGGGAGAAGAGTCTTCAGGTTTTGCTTAAGAAGCCTAGAAGAGGTCATTTCAGCTTTCAAAGGTTCGATCACACAATCAACAACATAAATAATGCCTCACCTCTCTTGCAGCGTAATCTGTGGGGATATAACCATGAGGACAGGTGGGATTGTGCGTATCAGCAAAAAATCAGCTACAGTAATTGTAATTCAAAGATGTCTGTTCTTCCAACATTAAAAAAGACTCAGGGATTTTACATCCGATAGCGCCAAAGCGATTCAGCAGAGAATGAGTTAAAGTTGGAATGTTAAGTCTTGAATCCACAATTTTTCCTAACTAAGTGAATGTGAAACCATGTCAACCTGTCTTGTTACCCTTCTATAATTCCCAGAGGGTGAAGGAGAACAAGACAGCTAGTTAAGCTGTAAGGATAAGCACACCATTATGAGCTCTTTTAAGATATACAGTATGGCTCAGACATGAAGCTTCTACGAAAAGTGTTTGCAGCTTACGAAGAAGATAAGTGGAATTTCCAGTTTTTGCTCAGGCACTTGAAGTCTTCAGAAGAGTTTGTACCAAAAAATACCACCCACCACTTTATGTGTGAAAAGTGGAAAAACAGGAAGGGCGATCTGGACCCCTGACCATGATACAAACCACTGGAATCAGGATAAATCATAATTTGTGCTGATAAAGCAACAAACCAGCAGGTAAGATACACGAGAAGCTGTTCTTTGAACAGCTAAATTTTAACAACTAAAATAAATAGCACAAAAAGGACAGTGCACAGCTGTAGCAGACAGAATGCTGCCCATCACAGCAACCTATTCTTAATACGTTGTCAGAGAAAGAGCTTGCAGGCTTGTATGCTTTGCTTCCTTTTCTGCCTTCTGTCTTTCTTTCTCCCCATCTAAAAAAATGAATGACCTTGGGCTAGTCACAGCTGTCTTCTGAGTTCTCACAGCTCTACCCACCTCACAGCATGTTCTGTTGAGGGGAGAAGAACAGAAGGTTTGTCAGCTGCTTTGAATCCCCTTAAATGGGTGAGAAAAGCAGGGTAGAAAAGCCGACTCTTCTTCTTCTTTTTCAGAATTTAGGTTAAAAATCAACATGTAAGTGCACGTTTGGATATTGGATCATGAAACCTTGTACAATGTCACTACAGGGAAGCCTGTGTTTGCCCTTCAGACAGCTGACCTGAATAGCGCCCCCCCCCCCCCCGCGCAATTAAAATCTGGATGATTGAGTTAAACCCCTTGGGTGGGGGCTATATGTGGGGGAGGATCCCATTTCCCCACATGGGCTGAACATTTTTTAATTCAACCCAGAAACATCTGTTGCTTTATTGAGCAAGCCGTGCCCTTGCAAGCAGCTTGTGCAGATCTCTCGATGCTTTCCACAACATCAGCCCCACCTTCCCTCTTCTCTTATTGAGGTCAATGGCCCTCTGAAGAATTTCAGCTTGTTAGATACACATCACATACCCGTGGAGCCCTAGGTGCCCTCTGCAGGGCACCGCTAATTAAAAGGCAAACGGAAAGGAGAGCTCCCACCCGCCCCCTCATCTTTCCCAATTATACTGCCGAGCAGAAGGGGACCCGTTCTGCTGTACGTGTTTTCAGACATTCCTGAATCAGGGTAGCTGCGTGTGACATTTTGCTCCGCAATTCAAAGTAAAAGAGTTAGGCAACATTGCAGAGGCGACTGAGAAAAATCTAAATGTGGCCGGAAACAAGGAGGAAGGTGGTCAAGATGCAAAAAGCATGTTGTTAATTTCAAACCTTGGACACAAACAAAAAGTATCCTTTCCAAAGAAAGCCAGGATTGGTGTGGTTCAATTTAGAACTCATTAAGAATGAAGCAAAGGACATTAGCAAATACACCCAGACACACCGGAGACAGATTAAGCTAGTTTTTGGCCCTTTCTGCACTGGGTCTTATTCCAGATTATATCCCCGAATGTCCACACGTTAATGGTGACTATGACAGCCTCGGGCAGGGCCTTCTGTAGCTGAACCAGCATGCAGACGGCCAATCCCTATTCTGGGATATAATCCAGAATACGGTCCCAGTGCAAAAAGAAAGGCTATAGGTTACAGATGGAGAAAAAGGATAAAGTGTTCTTCGTTGCTTTGGCATTTCCACTGACAGCTGTGAAGTGAAGAAGACAAGTCTTCTGACACATTATCCTCCACACAATTATTTTTTAAACCACAGCCTTTAAAAAAAAGTGTACCTGTTTTTGGTCCCATTTTAAATCTGGAATGAGAATAAACCCATTGACAGAATCCGGGTTCTCATAGACTACTCGGTCAGTTTCAGCTTTCTTCTCAAGGATGTTGTACACCCACTACAAGAGATAATTTTTTTAAAAAATCATCACCACCACCTTCATCAGTATCATCAAATAATACATGTCCCTAAAGCACACTGTTTTTATTTTCATTGGTTATCTGGCCTACAAAAGTCTCGCCGTAGGTCCTGGCGTATAAAACTATATTTAGAGACACGTGAAAGAACCAAATGATGTTTAGATAAGACGACTCATGCTTAATTAGCCATAAAATCCTCAAATGTTCCATATCAGAGGCTTGGACACAATCTCTAACATTAAGAGGGTACAACTCCATTTTGAATGTAAGACGCTAAGAGGAACCCCGCTGGATCAGGCTACAGCTCATCTAGTACTGGATCCTGTCTCACGCAGCAGCCCACCAATTGCTCACAACATTTCCATTGTTCTTTCTGTGAGATGAACTAGATGGAAGGATATTTCCCCTTCCTCTAAAGTGTTGTGTGCCTGCTGCTTCTGAAAGCAGATCATACAGGTTAACAGATTCCTGGACAGTCTATTTTTTAAGAACAATTGCAGCACCAGCATTTAGAAATAATTATTCTTGAAGCTGGCATTACCTTTAATCCAGGTGAGGTGCAATGCAGAATATAAAAGACAATTTCAGAAGTAAAAGCAGGATAGCATTTTTGTGTAAGGGAGGGCTGGGGAACATGCAAGTTGAACTGACTTGGACTTGGGGTTTTTAAGCAAAGCTCTTCTGAAATGGCTTCTGTGTTTGCTGATGAAGAGCAGAACTCTGCTAAGCCTGGTTTTTGGAACTGGGAACCTGGCAACGTGACAGATTTATACATGTGCCCAGTAATGTGGAACACACAGAGAGAGACCGCTCCGCTCCCATGACTTAAAACTGCGGTGTGAGAAACGAGACTGAATGCAAACCTAGAAACGGATGTTTAAGCATGCGAACATCGTTCCTGGAAGCAGTAACCCTGCTCTTTATGGACACCTGGTGAGCATTAGCACCATTGATGCTGGTGGCAGATTGGAAAAAAAATCCCTAAAAGTAATTATTTATAAAGAAATAAAGAAAAGAACACCTCAAAGCAAGATTCATTACCAAATAGACAACTGGAAAAATATGAAAACAGAAAAATAAAATCCACATTTCTTTGCTGAAAAAAATATTAGCTAGAAACACCTTACATTGTAAGGGAGAATGACACATTTGACAAAAGGTACTTCTGCCCAGAAGCAGAGGCCAAATCTCCGCAGGCAGCAGGCAGGCTTTTGCTAAAAGGACAGTGGTTCTGCTTCAACAGTTCAAAGCAAAGTGTGAAGAGGGAGCAAGGGGGCTGGGTTGAATACTGAGTCACTCAGGAAACTCAACCACAGCCAGTGATCCAGCAAAAGACGAGCTGCAGGTCACATCCTACTGGGAGTTTCTGGAACCCATCTGCAGCTGCTATAGGGATGCCAGATGGAATGGAGGACAGAGCTTTTGCACACTGAACAGCCACACTGAAGAGGGGAATTCAGCAGACGTGGTCCACCACGTACACAACATCTGCTGAAATGTACTCTCTAGCACGGCCATTAACATTTCAGAAACCCTGTCCTGTTGCCATCTGGCCAGCTTAGGTGCCCCAAAGATGAACCCCTGTACTTCAGGTCACTGTCTTCCAAGACGACAGGTGAAAGGGTGTACTCAAGGGCACCAAGGTGCTGTAGCTGAGGAGCCCAGATCTACCGTGCCTCTGAGGGGGAGTCAGGCTCCATCAGCCAGTCATCTGGAAGAACTGGAGTCCACTTTGCCTGTTCTTCCAGACACTGGCACTTTGGGGCAAGCAGCTAACTGATGCTGACTGTCATGTCTCATGCCCTCACTGACTCTTCGGATGCTGAGGGCGACAGCCCTGCCAGCCAAAGTGAGGGAGGCATGCCTCATGGGCCAAACTTAGAAACTGATTCTGTACTCCCAAATGGGGACACTTCAGCCTCAGATGATAGGCAGCGCCCAGAGACAAGTTCTCTCCGGAGAGAACGGGAATATCTGAGTCAAACAGCTGCGCTGCTGGGGTCAGGATAGTCTGAGCCCAACATAAGGAAGTCACACCCAGCCATCTCCGTTGCAAACAAAGGATCTTCCTGGCAACCTCTGGACTCCTGACAGACTCCTGACTGACAAATCTCTGGTAGCTGGATCCTGGCCTGTTTGACTCCGTGTAGCTCTATATCCCGACTGACTCTTGAAACTGACATGGCTGCGCTAGCCACGCATGTACATGTGCTTGCTGCTACTGCCCGCTCCTCACAATGGTTTTGTTTTCTCTTTGGAAGACTTCCTGTACTCCAGAGTTGTTGCTGCTGCTGTTGGCATTAGCATTATTAGCATTTCTATCCCACCCTATACCTGAAGGTCTCAGGACGGGTAACAACATCTAGAATTATATACACACTTACCCCACTAGCTCAAAGAGAAAGCGAGAAATGGAAGGAAGGAAGGAAGGAAGGAAGGAAGGAAGGAAGGGTGGACTCTCCGCTCCCTTCAATTCCCCTTTTCCCTTCGTATGTAGCTTCAGTTCAAAGAAACTCATGATTCTTTCCACTCTTAGCCAAGTTCAAGTTTTGGCTTGTGCATCTTGCGCAACATCTTCTCCTTGCTCTGCCTAATCTGTCCCGAAAGTGATGGGAGCAATTTGAACCAAGTGAAAAGATGTGGGGAGAAAGAGGCTTGGCCTGTCCCCGTGCCCTGGGCTTGTGTAATGTAGCTTTCTGCATACCAGCCGTGGGTTACCCTAGGCTACGTTCACAGCAGTGAAATGCCATACCTGAATGCTGAAACTCTGTGACTGAATAAAAGGCAAAGTGATATTCTTGTAATCTGCCCCGGACTCCTGGATAAGGTAGATCTCTCGGTGCAAGTATTTCTGAAGGTGTTTCTCTGTTGCTGGGTACACCACCGTAGTTTTTATCTCTGGAATTGTAAACAAAGCATCACTGTCAGAGATAGAATACTGTTATTCCTCCCCTGTCCTTAATCATTTCCAAGAAACGCTTTGATCATGCTTGCAAAGGGCTACTCCATATACAACTGTTACCCGTGCCAGCTCCCTGTTAGGACTCAAGGTCCCGGAAAGACACAGCAAATGATACCATATATTAAATAAGCAATAAACAGCGTAAGAGAGAAAGGGGAAACAATGGGAGAGTTGGACAGCACAACACAGCGTAAGCAAATGCCAGATGAGAAGGGTATTTTATCTCTCAGCTTCAGCACCTGGAAGGAACCCAAGGACCATCAGTTACAATTCTAAGAAGTCCAAGGCAGCCACTACTGAGCTGCCGCCTCTTTGAGGACACACGTGCTCTTCTTCTGTGATCAACCTACAGAAGCTGTTAAGAGGGAAACAGAAAGAAGGAAAACGCAAATCCCCAAAGTAGTACAGGCATCACGGAATGTCCCAGAAACTTTGGCCCAAGACAGAAAACAGCTTTTGAGGTTTTTCCTGCACCTATGCACCAGATTTACTGAAGGGTGTGGCTTAAAAACCAGCACCTTGAAACAGTGGCTACAATATTTATTATTGGTTCAGTTAATGAGGTTACTGAAGGTTAAAAGCATGTGATGCTATCATTTGGGAACTACTCTTTTGGGTTTCTTTGCTGAGCGTGGGTCACTGAGTGGCACATCTGAAAAGGTAGGCCCAGAGACATATGGTATAACCTGTAATTTTTTGGAATATTTAGGCCTTTCCTCATTTGGCCTTATTCCAGAATGTACCTTAGGACAGGGGTCTGTTGTGCGCATGCTAATCCAGACTATGGCAGGTCTTGCAAGCACCTATTATGGGATATATTCCAGAATAAGACCAAACGCAGAAAGGCTCATCTAGTGTCCTGTGCTATTTCAAACGTGCATGAACCGCCTGGACAAACTTATTCAGATTTTTGGGAGATGCTGGCTGGATTTATAATATTTAGTTCTCTCACACACAAACACACACGCACACACTTGCTTTTGGTTTTGTCAAAAGAAGTAGAAGACATAAGCAGGGAACAGGGCCTGTAGGGGAGGGTGGAAAAATATAAAATGTAGGAATATGGGGGAAATGTTGAACAGTAGATGATTGTATCTTCTTGTGTTGATTATTATATATCCAAGTTAGGAAATTAATTTTAAAAATACACTACGCACTGTGAGTGTCCAACATTTTCAGGAAGTCATCATGCTGGGTAACTAAGCCATAGTCTCATTAGGATGACTGAGAAAACAGGAGGCCCACAGAATGCAGCAAAGGCTTTCTGCCCTCCAGCTGCCAAAGAGTACTAGAATTTTTAAAAGAGGCTGTGCAGAGGCGTCACTCCGTTGGAAGTGAACAGAATATCTGATATGATTCTTTCAGTATCAGTAAACAAGTCCAGCAAATATAAAAATTCAACGTATAGGAAAGGGAGCGGTTCTGAAACGTAAGAGGGATAAAAATTAACCATCCCCAGAGGAAACATTGTGGCCAAGGAAAATCCCCAGTGGCCCAAGAGTACAAGGAAATGGACACATCTAGCAGGTGGTCAGCCTACACTTGCAAATGCTCTCACTTCTCTTGGTTTGAATTTATGAAGTCGCTTTTTCTTGACAGAGATCCAGGGCCGGAGCATACAAAAACTGTATACAGTAATAGCCAAGAAAGTAGCCACAGCATCCAGTTCGCTCAGCACCGCGTTTGGTCATGGGAGGAGGGGTAATTCTGCATTCACCCCCAATGGGTTTCACCAGAGGATATGCAGAGAGACCGCAAGCACGTTAAATCAGCTCGGCCCTTAGGAAATCAACATGTGGGCTTGTGTTTATTAACCTATTAAGATACTTGCCATCTGTGTACGCTACGGCTGGATGAGAGGCGGAGAAGAGCTGATCCTAAGTTCACACTGAGATGTGCACATAAGAACATAAGAGGAGCCCTGCTGGATCAGGCCACAGCCCATCTAGCCCAGGATCCTGTCTCACACAGCGACCCAATTGCTTCTGGATATTCTCCAGCAGAGGACAAAGGCAAAACCTTCACCTGCTCTCGAACCCTTGCAAATGGCCTTTAGAGGCATCCTGTTGGTCTTTCTCGCCTGGAGGAAGTAGCTAGGCATCCATTCTAGTACCCATTGATACCCTTGTCCTCCATGAATCTCTTAACGCTTTCTGCTGCTGTCACCACCTCTTTTGGTAGCAAATCCCACAGTCCAATGATTTTCTGGGTGAAAAAAATACTTCCCCTTGTCAGTCCTAACTCTCCTGGCTGTCAGCTTCACAAAGCAGCCCCTGGTTCAGCGTTTTGTGGGAGGGAGAAAAATTTTTTTCTCTATCTACGTTTTTCTCTGTCCATGCAAGACAAGAGTAGTTTCTACTTATTAATTCATGGTGTTCAGCACATCATTTCTTCATCCATTTAAAACCTCTTCATGGTGTGGCAAGAAAAAGAAAAGCACAAAGCAGGAAGGGAATTACAAACCCAAAATCAGTGGGCAGTTGCAAGGAAGCGTGCCCAAGTTTTACCTTTCTCCGGAAGAAAATGTAGGGAACATCTGGCCTCTTGCACATGGGCTAGGAAACCTTTTTCAAGAATCAGCTTCCGTGAAGCCATGATGTCTGTTGACTTTAAAGCCATATTACTGGTTAGCCACCCAGACTGAGACTGGGCACCCGAGCTGTTTACTTAAGCTGATATTCAAAATTGCCATGACTGCATAACAGACACTACAGAACTACAGGCACAGAAGGGGTCTCTGTGGTCATCTAGACCAGCAGTTCTCAACCTGTGGGTCAGGACCACTTTGGGGGTCGAACTACCCTTTCAGAGGGCTCACAATGAGTCTCCTGCCTTCCCGCCCCATCCTCATCCGAGCTGCCCTGCCCCCGTGGTTGGGGGTCTCCAAAACATGAGGAACTGCATTAAGGGGTCACGACATTAGGAAGGTTGAGAACCGCTGACCTAGACCAACTCACCCCGCCCACCCAATGCGCAAATCACACTTACTTGATACTTAACCAAAACCCATGTAGAGCACATTACAGTACTCCAGTCTGGAAGTTACCAGAGCATGGACAACTGTGGCCAAATCATCTCTGTCCAGAAGGGGCCTTATCTGTTGAACCAGCTGTACTTGAGAACAGGCACTCTTGGCTATTCAGCACCAGGAGGGACTTTCAGGCTGATGCCCTGGCCAGACATGGAACAATGCCAGCAGGAAACCAGCAGACTGTATGAGTGACAAGGAAGGTCAGGCCACAGAATTTCAACATTTGCCACTAATGAGCTTGGCTAAACTAGGGGGATGAATAACTCTGGGTTAGTAACCCTTGTCTTTGTAAATTGCAACACAGCAGACGTTGAAGGCATGTTGTGCAGCCTGCAAAACAATAATCAGGAATTCTTAAGTCAGAAGGGCCTATGGAGAAGGGACAAACTGCTTTTATGACCAAATTCCCAAGCTGTCTCCAGGGAATGGACAAGAACTGAAACACAGCAGACCCCTTGCCTCATGCAACCGGCTGCCCCGCAAGCAGCAGCAAACCTCACTCTGCATTTGAACTTGCCTCCTCCATATCCAGATTTGTGGTTCCCATTCTGGCACCTGAGAACACAGAGGCAACTGGGGGTGGGGTACTGCCTGAGTGAAGTGTGGGCAAAGGAGAAAAGTCCAGACCACGGAAGAGAATTTGTGGGTTGAGAAGGTAGGTAGAAGCTATGAAGGTGAACTCCCGCATAAACCTTCCTAAATTATGAAGATCTCAAGATGAGGTTCTTCTTGTAGCTCTGCCATCTTCAGAGGTATGAGGAGCACAGGTATTGGAACAGCCTTCCAGTGGAGGTATGCCAGGAGCCAATATTAGATGGCTTTCGGTGCCTGGTTAAGACATTTTATTTTCATCCAGACCAACTCTGAATGTTATTCTGCCAGGTAGGTTAGTTCTACTTCGGGTTTTGATGGATTTTATCTTTTTATTGTTGCAATCTGCCATGGGAAGGGGGCCATTACAAGGAAGGATAGTGTCGTGTCCTGAGTCAGCCAGGTCTTGGAGAGCAAACACACACATGCATGCTCAGGGCTAGCAGTAGTAGCGACCAGCCAACGTTCAAAGTTCTTTGAGGGAGCAAGAGTAAAGCACAGTCAAACGTTCCGGGTTCCAAGATGCCAGAGAGTCTACGGTGTCAGGTACCAGTCCAAGGATCAGAAATGCAAGGAGCAAACAGGCTGAGGTTGCAGGAGAAAGAGGCGTATTGTCTGCAACAAGCTTTGCAGGCATGAGGAGCATTTAAGTAAGCAAGGGAGAATCACACCCCTGGCGCTGCAGGTGTTTGGCCTGTAAATGCGCTGGCCACCTTAGCTGTTGTTGTTCTTTCTCACACATGGGGAAGGGCATCGCCTGGCATCCTCATCCAAGCCGTCTCCATCTTGGGCTACAGGGTCAGTGTTCACATTGAGGCCACGAGGCGCACCTGCCTCGCCCTGGCTGACAGGGAAGCTAGGCTCGCCGTGGTTGTCCCTGGCGAAAGACGGCTCTTCACTGGAGGAGGAAAGGCTGAGGAGACAAGGCATGACTGGCAGAGCTGAATGACAATCACCACTGATGCCTTGATGTTTAAGGTTTTAATGGACAAGGCTCATACATCGTCAGAGTCTACCCCCCACCAATGAGGGCAACACGTATGAGCTTTGGAAAGAAGAATACAGGGTTCAGGATCTTGCCTAAAGTCCCTTCCATTATAACAGGGTGCTCTGCCACATGCAAATAACTGTTAATGGTACAGAGACTGGCCTAGCTCCTAGATTGTTCAAACATATGCCCAATAAGGAACACACTGACTGACAAGCTTGCAGAAGACTGCCTTGTGATTAATGAAACATAACTAATATTATACATTACCAGACTTAATTAAATGAACTATGCATGAATCACGAGACTGCTAAACTTCCATAGATGTATGAGGTCTGGGTCAAATTACCTGTTCATTTGCAGGGATAGTCAGCAATGGCCTGCTGATAGATCAAAACTAAACCCATTGATTAACTATTTTGGGAAGCCATTTGTAGGGAACCATGAGAATAAAAGCCAGTTGGATTGCTATGTCCTGGAAAACGGCAGACCTACTAGCTAAAGGCAAATGGCTACTCGAGTCTGGACTGTTGCTTTAAATGACTTAATGACAGTACATATGGAAGAATGACGGCCGAAAAGGAGCAAACCTGGTCCTTGGAAAAACGGTCACCTCTACTAGACGTGGCTAGAACAAATAATCAATTGAGACTGAATGCTTCATTCACATCCTCTTTTATGAGCCATAACCTACAAAAAAAACCTCCCACACCTATTTCCTCAATGACTCAGCTTTAAACACGATGCGTTCTTGAAGATCCACATCTTTCCCACATCCATACGCTTTTGTACGGGACAAAAACGGGTCGCACGTGGGATAACTACAAGATGTGTATGGACGTGTCTGGATGTGTACAGATGTGGGGAAGATGCGTATGTGCAGATACGAATGTTGTCAATATTCATATGTGCGGATTCGAATAAAAAATTCAAATAAGTAGATTCAAATTTGGTAAACACGCAAATTGAATCTTGTTAAATATGAATTGAAAAGATTCAAATCGAATTGGATTTTCAGGTATTTGATTTGAATAGATTGCCAAAAAAAAACATTCATGCACATCTCTAATCTAGAGATATTATATTTAAATGCACAAATGTAAACACCATTTTAAATGTGAATAAGCTATTACTTCTCTGGAGTCGAGTTCCATGCACAGGTAATATGAAGCAGGTTTAATAAGCTGAGAGATGGTAATTAGTTTTTTATCTCAATGGTGATTTGAACTTCTTCTACCTGGTCTCAGTTTTCAGACCGATCATCTATTTTTGATGGGTCAGCTAGGCAGTTATTCCTCTCTATATTCTGACATGTGTAACTTCTGCTTGTCACCCTGGCTCTAACCTTTCAGTAGAAGATAAGACTGAAAAGTGCCAAGCCAAGGAAAAGACGCACCCTAGGGCAAAACCCCTTCCATGACTCAACCCTTCAAATATTTAATAAAGTTTAATTGCCCAGAGGCCAAAAGGAAAATTGGCACTCTGTGCCCTGCTGTTTCTGAATGGCCCCACTGGAGAAGGCTTTGGTTTGTGTCATTTTCTGGGACACAAGACATGAGGGACCAACACACAACAGACTTGCTGTCCTTTCTTGAAAAAAAAAATTATAGCTTTTTCAAATGATTATCATTCCCAGCCCCAAGACCACTACTTAAAATGCATAACTCGATCAAGGAAGTGGGAAGCCAAGTATTGTTATAGCAGAACCCATCTTCAGACAGGAAATTGAGTGCATCTAGAGTGAGATTTCCCATGATTTCACTGGAATTATGGGAAATGGAGTGCATTTCCCAGTGTTTGCTATTATCCACAGTTTATTTTACCCACAGCGGGGCCTGGAACGAATCCCTTGCAGATACGGGGATCCAATTGTATTTCATTGCAAGAAAGCTTTTCCAGCTTCTACAGGGGAAAGGACACAAAAACAAATTGTGCATATAAACCCCAGCCTATCCTTTGCCAACTTGGTGCCCTGCAAATGTTTCCGGGGTTTGTTTGTTTGTTTGTTTGTTTGTTTGTTTGTTTGTTTGTTTGTTTGTTTGTTTGTTTGTTTGTTTGTTTGTTTGTTTGTTTGTTTGTTTGTTTGTTTGTTTATTTATTTATTTCCGGGCGGGTAACAGCATTTAACATCAAACATTATTCATGCCCCAGGTCCTAGTTAAAGAAAAGCCAGGGACCCACACAACACGAGGAATCACTTCGTTCTGATGCCCGTATGAGTGCGGAAGAATGAATCACGTCACTTTGCTTAAAACCGCAGACTCAGCAAAAACCTCAAGCACCCTTGCCCGCCCCATCCACAAATTCTCATGGCACAACCTCAAAACAAAAAGAAAAGATGATGAGTCTACTTGCTTTTAACTTAATTCTAGCTCCAGGCCCTGAATTATATTGGGTAATTTGGTATTTTTGGCAATGACACCAGGAGACAGTTTGGAGGGAAGCTGAGCAACCGCTGGTGGACCAGGAGGGAAATGTTCCAAGGCGCTGAAAAGGGATTAGGCATTCCTTGAAGGGGAATGATTCAAGAGCTGAGGTTGCTATTTCTACCTTCTGCCCAGCCAAGGACAATGTCTGCATTTCCAAAACGCCCGTCTCACCGCAGGCAGGACACTTCCAGCTGGCAAGGGAAGCTGAGCCCTGACGCTCGCCTTACAGCCACAAGAACTGCCCTGCCAAAATGACAAAATATCCACGCACTGTACTGATGGTTATCCCACCCTCTCCCCAAAGGTCTCAGGGCAGGTAACTTTTAAAATCCATCATATCAAAAAAACACTACATTAAAACAATAATAACCAGCACAACATTTAAAGTCCAATACGTTTGCCCAAGAAGGATTCTATGCTCCCCCGCCCCTAAAAGAAGTATATAGCATGCCTCTTCTCTTTGTCCATCTCTAATCCAATGTGTTTTAAATACCAGTTCGAAAGGATCCTCAAGCGACTGTCCTGGAAAGTAGGACAATTCTTGTAACCCTACCACCTTTCCCCCTATATATCTTGTGGAACGTTATGGAATCAGATCAGGAAGTTCTGATGTCCTGTAGAGGTGTTTAAACTCTAGTTCTCAGCCCTTCTAGCCAGTGGGGCGAACGGAGATAGATAAGAAAAAGCAGATCCATCCAAAGCATCTGAAGGGCGCTGGGTTGGAGGAGGCGAGTCGATACTTCTTCTTGAGCCAAGATTTCATTAACTGCACAACAGCACATTAAAAACGGCATACAGCTGTGTACAGCTTGGTCGCATAAACCAATTGCAACAGGATTCTGATTTTTGCAGAGCATTATCCACCCGGTGTTTCTCCTGGATAGGCTGTTACTGTGTTACAGCTAAATTGGATTAGATAAGTTTCTTGCTGGAAACTGTATCTACTGTTCGTAAGCACATGCCGTTGTAACAAGGAACTGTGACAGAGCCTGGAATCCAGCCTAAAAGAAACCAGATGTTAAACGAAACAAATGGACAAGCACAACGTAAATGTTATTAAGAACCTACTGCTTAATGGATCAGACGTTTACTGATAGAACACGCCACGTCAAGTTGTTTCTTTTTAAAAATCTATCATCCCATTTCTGGCAGGAGACATTATTCACTGCCTAGTCAGCAGAGAAAGTTACAGGAAGCATCTTAAGCACTCAAGACTTGAGCTAAACCGCCTACTGAATAAGAATTTGGGCAACAAGTTTTCAATGGAAGTACAAAGCCACGTTAGCAAATCGCCAGCTCCAAATGTCAGTTTTAGGAAAATCAGTTCACACCAATTTTCCAAATGGCTTGAGAAAATACGGGACGTTTGCTTTCGCAGATCCATACGTATGGATTTGCAGCTGCTGAATCTCACTGACCTAGTTCAGAAATCAATGCTTGATTGAAGTAAACAATTAAGACAAAGCCCGTTTCTAAAAGACCAAATGGCCTTGCTGGCTGCTGAATTAATCACCCAAATTTTAAAACTAGGGAACAGCCACAAGAAATTCTCTATCTAGATCAGTGGGTTCTCAACCTGGGGGTCGGGACCCCTTTGGGGGTCGAACTACCCTTTCAGAGGGGTTGCGACGAGTCTCCCGCCACCCTCCCCTCCCACCTCCCAGCTGCCCCACCCCTGTGGTTGGGGGTCTCCACAACATGAGGAACTGCATTAAGGGGTCATGACATTAGGAAGGTTGAGAACCGCTGATTTCTAGATGAAGGCAGGCCTGAGAAGGACATATGTTAGAGGAGATGGAAAAGGCCTTTATCACAAAGGATAAGTGAGCAAGTGGATCGTTCAGAGAAATCTGCACATGCTTCAAATGCTGCAATTAGGGATGTGAACGAATATTCAAAATATTCATTATTCGTACGAATTTGGATGAATTTGGAGATTTGTATATGATCAAATGTCTGGGCATTCGGACTTATGAATTTGAATGAATACAAATATCTTGAGTTATTTGTAGGAATAATGCGGACGTTCATATCTGTAAAGGTGCATATGCATCTTGCATGTATTTGTACACATCCATACAGGATGAAAACAGGATGCATACAGGATGATGTATATGGGTACATATGAGATGTGTATGTACTTGTACGGATATGAATGTCCGAATTATTTGTACAATTACATACAAACGTATTCGTATTGAACCAAATGTCCAGACTTTCATTTTTTCATTATTTGGATACATTACGAATCTAATTTGAAAACTGCATTCATGAACACCCCTAGCTGCAATGCCATTCTCTGGAAAAAGACATTCATGGAAAGTCCAAAAACATCGAAGTGAAAACTTCAATTGCTTGCAAAAATGTTTCAGGCAAAACTGAGTTTAAAAAAACCCCTTTCTTTAGGCAAGCAATTGGTGGGAGTTGCTTTTTTCTAAAAACAAACAAACATTAATTAAAGTACAGACAGAAAGGTAGAGTCTGAATGTAGTAACTGAACTTCAGCGCAGAAATATGGGGGGGGGGGAGGGAGAATTAGCCAGGAACAAAATCTGACAGATTCCATTATTCCCATCCCTTCTAAAGGGTAATAGGAACCGACTTGTATGCGCTGTCAGACACAGCCCAGGGCCCTCAAACAATTTTACCCAGCAAAAGGATGAAGCTGCCCATGTTGTGTTTGTTTCACATCAAGTAGGTTTTCTTCTTTGCATCCTGCTCTTGACAGGATCCGAAAGGAACACTGAAAATACAAGTCGGCACAGAAAACTTGAAGGCAGGCAGAAAGAAAAGTAACTACTGTGACCAGGCCCTGGGGGGGGGGGGGGGGGGCTGGCAATGTGCTTTTTTTGCACATGTTTCCAGACTTGTGGGAAGCTAATGGATTAAAAGGCGGGCGTTGGCACACTGGCCACTAATTGGCAAGCAAGAGGCATGCATCACACCAAAAATCCATTACAGATATTCCTGTTGCGGCTTGCTTGTAAAGGTGAAGCAGGCACCTGTCCAACACACTTAGCGCTCAGAGCCTCAGTGCACTTTACCTTTCTCATTCAAGGATGCTGCGGCTGGGGGCTGGGCTAAGGTTTCTTTAATCCACCAGGGTAAGTGGGAACAATTATTTAGGGGGTTGTCGGAGTCACAAGAAAATCTTTCTCCCAGCTCAAGGGGAAGAAAAGCAGTCGGCACCTTAGGGCTCTGGCTTTTTGACAAGCAAAATCTCATTTCCTTTTCTCTCCCTTCTTAAAAAAATAAGCTTAATTTCTCGAGCCCAATTCAAGGTGTTAACTGTGACTTAGAAGGCCCTAAATGACTTGAGCACCAAATATCTGAAGAAAAGCCTTCTCCCATATCGAGCTGCCTGAACCTTAAGATCTGGAGGGGAGGCCCTCCTGGTTGTCCCACCACCCTCAGCTGCAAAAGGGGTGGGAACCCAGGAGAGGGCCTTCTCAGTGATGGCCCCCAGGCTATGGAATAGTCTCCCCCTAGAGGTGTGTCAGGCTCCTTCACTGTATGTGCTTAGGAGGGCAGTGAAGACACACCTCTTTGCCCTGGCCTCTGCTTAAATGTGAATATGCTGTCTCTTCCCACTTTACAGACACTGTTATTGTTTTAATATATACCGTTGTTTTAATGTATATCTCATTTTAAATGTTACCTGCCCTGAGACCTTCAGGTAAAGGGCGGGACAGAAATACAAATAATAAATAATAAAATAGAAAGAAAGCCTGGAGGCTCCACAAAGTCTTACCCTGACAGAACCCAATATTTACACTGCCATAAGTAAATCTACATTTGGTTTCGAAGAACGACGCTTCCTAGGCCCTAAAGTGTGGCAAAGAAACAGTTTTAGAGTTAGAAACCAAGGACACTTTGCGGGCAGACGGCAAGATTCTTACATCTAATTCCTAAGTCGCTGGCTCCTGGTTCCTGTTCCACCAACTATGCCAGCAAGAAGATATACATGTGCAACTCTGCGTGCAGGCGACCCTCCAAGAAAGTGGATATATGTTTGTCACAGGCAGCCACACAACACACTTGCGTCAGCAACACCATGAAAAACTAAATCTGCAGTCTTGTACTGTCTTAGTTATACGTACTAGTTTACATAAGCTCAGGGGAGACAAACCTCAAAAGGAGTATTAAATAAACAATAAAGTGTTTCAGACATGCCTCTGAGGGGTGAAAGGGAGGAGGGAACTCTGCTAGGACTTGCAAGTCTTAGATGTCTTCAGAAGAGAAATACAGGCTATGCCCCAAAATCTAAGAGGCTCAGTGGCTCAGGCAGCCCCATTTCCCTCATCAGGAGCCTAAAAGGAAGATGTCTGAGCCCCACCTGACCCTCTGCAGTCCCAGATACAATGAGGTACGCAGCCTCTGGGAACAAGGGACTTGGTCAAGGTGTGTAAGTGGAATGAGGGACTGAGACGGCAGATAGGTAGAATCTGCGTCTGTGTTGCAGCCAGAAATCCAAACAGCACTCTCACTTCATAAGACGCAAAATTGGTAGTTACTGTGAGCCAGTTTGGTCTAGCGGTTAGGGAGCCGGACTCTTATCTGAGAATACCGGGTTTGATTCCGCACTCCCCCACGAGGCCAGCTGGGTGGCCTTGGGCTAGTCACAGCTCTCTTCTGAGCTTTCACATGCCAACCTACCTCACAGGGTGTTCTGTTGTGGGACAAGAACAGAAGAATTGTCAGCTGCTTTGAGTTTCCTTAAATAGGTGAGAAAACCGGGGTAGAAAAGCCGACTCTTCTTCTTCTAATAATAACATGAGTAACATGAACGTTACAAGTACACTACACAAAGCAAAGACGTGTTTACAGGTTATACGAGCAGGGTTTGAGCATTGGTATACACCCATTTAAACTTGCATCATCTGAGGCGGCTGCATTACATTCTCACAACAACAGACCATATCTTGATTCCTAGCCTGGGAGGCAGTAAAGCAAAAAATATCAGGGCCTTGGAAGTCTAGCTCAGTGTAACTGTCTGTTCCTGACTACATTAACCACATAAGTACTTGACAGGTCTTTCCTGGTCCCTCAGTAGGACATCAAGTTGGGTTATGTTCACACATTTGTCCTGCGTTCTTAATTATTATTATTTATATCCTGTTTTTCCTCCAAAGAGCTGACTCTCCTAATAACATAAACATTGAGGACAGTAATCTACATTACTGGAATTTTTAAATAGAAACCTGCCACATAAAAAGGGGGAAAATATGTATTAAAAATTTTAAAAATATGAAGGTAAATATGTGTAGGACAACATCAGGAAGAAGGCTAACCTGGAGTTCTTTGGTTGCACAATCCCAGAGGCATGAATGAAATGCCAAACTGTCACGTTGGAACAACAGGAGATAGGTCACAGGGAGAACCCTGCCTGTGAAGGCGGCCCAATTATAATCCATCCTCCCAGAGATGTCTACACTCTGTCCTCTTGGATTTCAGGATTTTCAAAAACAGAGACATTCTGGGGACTACTTTGTTTAATCCTCGGTGCAGGACTTCCCTTGTATTTTGATTTTACATGCAATCGCTTTACTAAGCCTCTTAGAGAACTTTAGGGTTTCTTGAGTAGCATGTAAACAAGAAATAAAAAATGGATGCTGTAGTCATAGCAGGATGGGGAAAGCAAAACAGCAACAGGGCCCGTTTTACACTTTGAGGAATGGCAGGTTTTTTGAAATGACCCTGGATGCTGGTACAAGGATGCCACCTTGTGGAAAGAGCACTCATGAAAGGGAGAAAAAAGATCAGGAAATACAAGCAAGAATGGAAAAGTTCTGAAAGAGTCGAGCGTTGCTTAAAACCTAAGCTTTTGGTCTTACCTCTAAATAGTCAGGAACAGGCAAGCTAGGAAAAGGTCGTCTTGCATTAGCAGGCTGGGCATTGATGCGGTGTTTGCCTCACCAGGAAATGATGAAATGAGATGTGCCCACAGAACGGTGGGATGAATACAACCTATTTACGCTGATTTGTTTCTAAATTCAAAAGCATCCCAACCTTGATCTCTCGCCACCAGCCTCATGTGAATGCACTGATGCACAAGGAAGCAAAGGAAACTTCATCAGTCCTCAATTCCAAGCGCTGTGTGACTGAAGGGATCCATCCATTTAATTTCCTTTGCAAGCATACCGCCTTCCGCAGCTTTCCAGGCAGCTGCTATACAGCTGAGTTACAATTACTTCTCAAACTAGATCCCAAAACACACCTACCCTGCCCCCGTCTCCTGTACAAAAAGGCAGGAACCAATTCCAGCTGCTTACCTTCTTAGATGACCCCATGAAGAAGAAGAGTTGGCTTTTCTACCCTGCTTGTCTCACCCATTTAAGGGGACTCAAAGCGGCTGACAAACCTTCTGTTCTTCTCCCCACAACAGACACCCTGTGAGGCAAGTGGGGCTGTGACAGCTCAGAAGACAGCAGTGACTAGCCCAAGGTCATCCAGCTGGCTTCATGGGGGAGGACGGAATAGAACCCGGTATTCCTAGATAAGAGTCCAGCTCCTTAACCACTAGGCCAAACTGCAGAGAGCTGCATTCAAGGTGTCCAAGAAGGCATCTAAACACTCAGAAGGAAACATGTCGACTTCACCATTTAAAAAAGACAGCCAGGGGAAGTGTTCACACGACTGCCTGCCTGAAGGAGATTAAAATTAGCGCTGTAAAAAGGAAGCCTAGCTCTTTGCCTACCAAGCAATCAAGCAATTATCAGAGCAAAAACATCAACATATTTTCCTGCAGGAGGAAAAAAAAATGCACTGAAGTTTGCCAAGATTCTGCCACCCGGGGGGAAGGGGATCAGGACGCCTCTGGCCACTTTAAACTTCTTACCCGTAGTGTTGATGATACGCCTGGGAGTGGCATCACCACAACTTCATGCACTCAGAGATCTGTGGTGTCCACGGCCTCTTCCAGCTAATTCCACAACAGCCAAGGAAAAACAAAACAGTGCCAGGCGACACGCCAAGACCTCCCTCCCACCATACTGGAGAAGAGTTTTAACTACCAGAGTACCAAGTACTAGGTTTACTATTAAGAAAATGCCTAGTTATTTGACCCTTTGCCTGACAAGCCACAAACAGTGGAGTTATGGCGTGAAGTCCACTTTAGTCAGGACCGGGGGGCCCTTCTGCAGTCCAGCCAACATCTGGCATTCCCCTTTCATCCTCACTTACCGTTGAGCTCTGGAGGAAGGAACAGGCTGTACGTGCTGTAAATGTCATTGGACATCTGGAGCTGGAGTTTGGTGTATTTCTTCAGGAGTTCAGAAACATTCCCCTCCTGGAAGGGCGTCTTCTCCAGAATCACCACTGCATCTGTTCCATCCCCAGACGCACTGCCCACCTAAAGGAAAGAGAAAAGAGTGATGATCCCTCTTCTGTGGAAAAGCACTTATGGGGCATAACAAGAAACCCTGTAGCCCACCTGCAGCATCACCGGCCAGGACAAAGGAAGGCAACTCCTACCCCAACAGTGCCTGCTTCAACGGCTGGTTCAACAGCTAAGGCCTCTTCTGGGTAGACATGACTTGGCCACAGTTATCCATGCCCTGGTAACTTCCAGACTGGACTATTGTAATGCACTCTATGTGGGGCTGCCCCTGAAGATGGTTCGGAAGCTGCACCTGGTGCAGAACACTACTGACTACTGGAACAGCTGGCCAGATGCACATCACACCCGTCTTAAAAGAGTTGCACTGGTTGCCAATTCGCTACCTCAAGGTGTTAACTTTGACCTACAAGGTCTTAAATGACTTGGGCCCCAAATATCTGAAGGAACACCTTCTTCCATATTGACCCACTTGTGCCCTAAGATGTGCAGGGGAGTACTTCGCTGTTACCACCTGCCCTGGACACAACACTTCCCTCTAACTTCCAAGTGATAAGGTAATAAAGAATCCACTGTTAACTAACAATAGTATGTGTTGCAACCCATTGTTGCAAATCCTGACTATGACTATTAAATCTGACCTTGGCTTGTCCAACACAAATATGTTAATTCTTGCTCCTATTTTCCAACAGCAATTTATAGACCTCCCCCCCTTTACCAGTTTTACCTCCTTCCCCCCCACCTCTCATTTGACCTAGAGAGACTAATGCACCTTCAAGTCCTTTCGAAAAGCCATTCGTCTAGAATTTATATGCTACTAGGAAATTATAGAGACGCCTTGCAGTTTCCTGACACTTCATCATGTGCTTCAGTTATCCCAGAAGTGGATTTACAGAAGGTAATAAAAGAACTAACCTAACTGTATCCTTTGCAGGCGCAGGAACCTGCCTCCTGAACGGTGTACAGCTGTAAAGGGTGAATTAAAAGAGCACTTGCAAATTTCCCGGTTTTATGGTTCCTGAGTGACAAGTCCATTTATCTTATTTACAGCATATGAGTTAACTGCTAGTTTGCAATTCAATCCCACTTTAAACGCCAACAGGAAAAAAAAAGTGATCTTCAAGCTAAGAGCAATGGATATGCTAATAAGAAAAATATTCCAGATGGGTATCTAGTGCTTTTGTTAGCTGGAACTTTGGCACTCCACGCCTGGTTCTAGATACTTATGTACATACCATCTTCTTTCCCAGGAAGTCCACTGTAAATGGACAAGCTATGGAGGTTAACCTCTGACCCTCCAGATCTTGCTGAACCTCAGCTCATCATCTCTCTCAACCGACCTATCCACATGGAAGATAAAATAAGAGCTGTAGTTCAACAGCATCTCTTGAGTGTCATATTCAAAACCCTATGACTTCCGCTGTGGTCACGCTTAAGGTTTAATCCAGCTTCACTTTCAGAGTGAGAGAACACATCAGCAAAGTGACAAGTGATCTTTTTTTCAGTGTTAAATAACTCAGAAAATTCACATTTGGAACAGATAATGTGGAAAGAAAATTACTAGTCACTTTGTTGATGTATTCTCTTGCCCTGAGCCAGTCTGATCTTGCAGTTAAGAGTCCCGGACTCATAACTCATAATCATGGGGTTTGATTCTGCACTCTTCCACAAAGCCAGCTGGGTGACCCTGGGTTAGTCACAGCTCTCTCCTGAGCTCTCCTACCTCAGAGGGTGTTCTGTTGTATGGAGAAGAACAGAAGGTTTGTCAGTCGCTTTGAGTCCCCCCTTAAAGGGTGAGAAAAGCCAACTCTTCTTCTTCTGAAGGTGGACTGAAGCTGGATTAAACCTTAGGTGTGGCCACAGCCCTCAGCTGGCCAAGTTCCTCTTATTTTTCCTTTAGCCTGACTTTCCTCTCCTGCTGCTTCTCAGCTAACATCTAGACAAAAGTCCATGTAGTATAACCAGAGTGTCATAGTAGGCAATTGGAACGTCTAGGTTCAAATCAGTCCATAAAGTTTATTCGGCAAGGTTCATATAATGAAAGCCATAGGAAACCTACACTTGCACTTTTGATGGCAAGGTGAAGATCGTTCAGGTCCACTGATTAAAACACATGCAACCACAAGTTAAATACTTTGATTAAAAGAAAGTCCTGCACAACATGAATTCCATGCTCTGCTCTAATGGTGTAGGCTGGGATAGTGCACAAGGCCTTCTACTCGCATTGTGCTTGGAGACTTGAAATGCAGACCTTTCTAATGTCCTGGGGATAAGCATTAAACTTAGGGAGCAGTGGAGTTAACACTGCTGCTTTGCACAAGGCACAGCAGATGAGTATTCCCTTCCATAATTTCCCACTCATTAGCACAGAGATAAGTACCTACCATAAAAAGGAGAAACATTTTAACAGCAATAATGGTACCAATTGTAGGTATAATAGTAATAACCATAACCAGCTCTGCTATAGGACCACATAAATGCAGGGCAATTCAGCTACAAAGCAAGTCTCACAGCAATATAGCATCAAACAGAAACAAAGCTTTGTTCAAAAATGCATTGTTTTATTCATAAGGCAAGCAAGCACAGTAGAATGTTTGCATCTGTGCTGGGATGAGATTTTAAAGCCAATCGTACAGCTAACAGTACTTCAGTAATTCACATCAGCAAACAGTTCTAGATCTGTGGGCAACCAGAAGACTGGGATGTTCGCAAGCACTAAAACTATCCATTAAAAAAAAAACACCATGAAGCATGAGAGACCACAATGCTTGCACATGAGCAAAAGCAACAATAAAGCGGCACGTACATGAACCTGGCAGTAAAAACCACAGAATTGTCAAGGATCAATCCCTAGAATGTATTTGTGCACTGCAAAGAAACCAAACAACCCAGGACCTGCAATCCCCCCGCCCCAACAAAAAAAGTCAACCTGTATACTACAATCTGGTGGAATTCCAAAACAGAAAGGCCAAAGAGTTTATCCAGCTTGACCATTCTTCCTCATGATCAAACAAGATTCTGATGGGACAGAAATCCACAAGCATGAGATTATAAGAACGTAAGATGATCCCTGCTGGATGAGGTCACAGCCCATCTAGCCCACCACCCTGTCTCATTCAGTGGCCCACCAGGTGCTTCTGGACACCTCAAGTGGAAGATAAAGGCAAAAAGCCTCACCTGCTCTCCCTGTGCATCTGAAGGTGGTACCCAGACATCCCTTCTAGTTGCCATGGATACACCTTTCCTCCATGAATTAAGAGGGGCCCTGCTGAATCAGGCCCACAGCCCCCCTAGCCCAGCAGCATCTCTTCTAGCATGGTGGCCCACCAGTTGCTTCTGGGCATCTCAAACAGAAGACAAAGGCACAATCTTCAGCTGCTCTCAAAATCCCTATATGTGGCACTTAAGATACATCCCGCTGCTAGTGTCTAAAGACGAGAGGGCCCTTCTCCAGCCAGGGGACCCAGTGAGGACCCTTCCCCAGCCAGGGCCCTTCCCCAGCCAGGGGACGCAGTGAGGACCCTTCCCCAGCCAGGGCCCTTCCCCAGCCAGGGGACGCAGTGAGGGCCCTTCCCCAGCCAGGGCCCTTCCCCAGCCAGGGGACGCAGTGAGGACCCTTCCCCAGCCAGGGCCCTTCCCCAGCCAGGGGACCCAGTGAGGACCTTTCCCCAGCCAGGACCCTTCCCCAGGCAGGGGACCCAGTGAGGACCCTTCCCCAGCCAGGGCCCTTCCCCAGCCACGGGACCCAGCCAGGGCCCTTCTCCAGCCAGGGAGCCTGCGGGAAGCTGCCGTCCTCCTTGAAGGGGCCAGTCTTTTGAGGCCCCGAAGAAAGCACGCCTTGAAACAAAGCGAGGGGGGTTCTGCCGTCCTCCGGCTCGCTCCCCCCAAAAGGCCACGCACCGGCCCGCTTCCTGTCCTCGCCCGCGCGGTTCCCTCCTCACAGCCCCCCCGGGAAGCCACTTCCCATGCCTCCTCCTTTCTCCTCGCCCACCTGCCCGTGCAGGAAGATCGTCTTGTCCCGCGCCGACTCCCGGAGCACCCTCCGGACGGAGAGCTCAGCCAAGGGGAAGCCGCCGCCGGCGGCGCCCTCTTCCCTCCGGCCTTCCTCGCCATCTTGCTGCGGTTCCTCCTCCTCACGCCGCCGCTTCGCGCCGCTGGAGGAGCCTGAGGCCGCCATCTTGGGGAGAAGGGGGAGGAGGCGGCGCGTGGCGTGACGTCACAAACCCTCCCCACCAATCGTTCCTTTCGAGCCTCGCGCGGCGGCGAGGCAAGGGCCGAGGAGAGGCGGAGCCCTGCGTTGCCGGGGAAGCCGTTGCTAAGGGAAACCGTCCGGGGTGGCGGTGGTCCCCAGCGCGCTTGCGCAGCGCACGCACAAATATAGAAGGTAGAACTATGGAAAAGGCAGAGGATGTGGCCAGTCAGACGGAGGCACAAATTCCGAGGTCCTTTTCAAACTTCAGCAGCAGGGAAGCGATTGAAAAGTGGTGCAAGCATCTCAGAAGGAGGAAGAACAACCTGGCCGCCCAAAGGGGGTTTTGCAGGGGGGAAAGCAAATAGAAATACAAATAAATAAATAAAATCAGGAAACAGAAACCGGAAACTGCATGCGATTTTTCGCTGGGAGGAAATGCAGGCAGAGCGATGGGCAGCAAAGGGATTCCTGCCAATGCAAACGCAGATGCAGATTCAAGACGGAATCAGTCTGGCCCACCTCCCCGGTACTGGAGCCTCTGGCTCAGATTCCACGGGGCATGTGCAGTATGTTGATGCTCATATCAAATCCAACACAGACATAGGGGTGGACTCAAAATGCATATAATGACAAAAACGCCTAAATTATAATATATAACTATATTATGTATGATTATTTAATTAATTTTTAATTTTTATTCTCTTTCCAGCAGTGGAACTTCGTTCTCACCTTTACAACTTTGCAATATGCCAACACACGTCATGCAAATAACTCCACAGACTCAGATCCTCCCAGTGTGACATGGGTTTGAATTGTCACCCTGACTGGTAGGGAGTTCTGCTTGCAAGCTTCATAGAGTCTTTTCCACAAGTCCTGTAGGCTCTTCCTCAGTCTCTCCCCCAAGTAAAGGAGACTTTGGAGCCTCAGGCCGTCATTTTAAACACATCAAGTGCGTAATCTTGCCACTTACCTAGCATCCACCATGATTTGTCCCTCCATCCCCCTGCAGTGACCACCAAAGCTGCCCACATCATCCTGTTCCAGGCACGTTCCGCAATATATCTCCAATAAACAGCTCTCAGGGTGCAACAACCCCACATTTACCCCAAACACCAACTGTACATGATCCTACCGCCTCTCCCCAGTACCTTAATACCTCTGGACAATCCCACCACATGTGAAAATACATTCCCTGCCCTTCACATCTGTGCCAGCACATAGGAAGAGGAAGAAGAAGAGTTGGCTTTTCTATCCCACTTTTCTCACCCATTAAAGGGGACTCAAAGCAGCTGACAAAGCTTCTGTTCTTCTCCTCACAACAAACACCCTATGAGGTAGATGGGGCTGTGAAAGCTCAGAAACAGAGCTCTGACTAGCCCAAGGTTGCCCAGCTGGCTTTGTGGAAGAAGAAGAGTTGGCTTTTCTCCCCTGCTTTTCTCCCCCATTTAAGGGGACTCAAAGCGGCTGACAAAGCTTCTGTTCTTCTCCTCACAACAAACACCCTATGAGGTAGATGGGGCTGTGAAAGCTCATAAACAGAGCTCTGACTAGCCCAAGGTTGCCCAGCTGGCTTCACGCAGAACTGCAGAATCAAACCCAGTATTCTCAGATAAGAGACCGGCTCCCTAACCGCTAGACGATTAGGCATCATATGCGAGAGCTATGCAGGAGTACAGTACCAACAGTGCAGTAACTTTAAATTCAATTCCGTCCATTTTACATTTTCATAATACTTCTAACTTTCGTTTATTATTATTTATTTAATAAATTTATATCCTGCCCTTCTCCAATGGTCCCAGGGTGGGTCACAATAAGAATAAAGCATATCAAATATTAAAACATAATTAAAAGTATAACCCCTCTCCTTTCCATCTCCCTCCCTAACAAGACAGCACCCAGGAAGCTATTTAAACAGCAAAAACCTGGGTGAAAAGATACGTAGGCGCCTGACAAACCTCACGAGGGAGGCTGTTCCAGAGTCTAGGGGCCACCACAGAAAAGGCCCTCTTGCGTGTCCCTGTGCCTCATAACTCTTCAAGAGAAGGAACTCCAAGAAGGGCCTCTCCTTGAGATCTCAGTGCCCAGGCAGGTCTATATGGGAGAAGGCACTCCTTCAGATACCCAGGGCCCAAGCTGTTTAGGGCTTTATACGTTAGTGTCAACAACTTGAAGTGAGCTCAGTAGCAAATAGGTAACCAATGCAGACTCTTTAAGAGCAGTGTGATATGAGTCTGGCTAGAGACTCCCGTCAGCAGTTCTGAACTGTTTTCAAGGGTCGCTCCACTTAGAGCACATTACAGTATAGGCCCCTGGCAAACCTCAAGAGGAGGGCTTTTTGTGAGTCTAGGGGCTACCACAGGGGGAAAAAAATCTGAAAAATAAAACTTCTGAAAAACATAACAAGACCAGAAAAGAGTGTGTAATGATATCTTTACTTACGTATATAAAAAATCTCTGCCACGTAAATTACATTTGATCTAAAAAGGGAATTTACACAAACAAACAAGTTTATAATCTACGTACAAAAATAATGTAACAGTCTCCCGACTGAAACAAAGTGGCATAGGCTGCATCCAGGCTTGTTTATCCTGTGCAGCAGAGTGCACAGCCACAATCGGGCGTCACATACAACCATCGATGCATTGTTGTGGCATCGCATTATCCAATTGCTGCTGCGCACGTGCCTTAATGCTGATCTAAGGACACTTGCTGAGCAGTTTAAAGAAAATTCGAATTTTCCCGCCAATCCAGGCAGCATGGGGAGAGCAGCACCAAAAGAGGAGGGCAGCTCAAATGTAACTGGCTGCCTCGACCGTTGTGACCGCGCGCTCCAACGCAGTGGACACCCTGGAGACAATGTACGGGAAGCAAAAAGATTTGTCAGCTGGTACTATTATTATTTTACCATCATTTCATGTTTTTATCATAAAATCCCCCCAAAAGCAAGACCTGCTGTGTGGTTCAGTGAACTGAAACACTCTGATACAATATTTCATTGGTGTTCCTAGAAGAAATCTCCAAACATAATCATAATTCTTCCACTGATGAGCTCCAAATACTCAACATATAACCCTTCAGCGCTTCAGAAGCATAGCCAGAGGATATCTATTACTTTCTTCCAGGCAGGAGAACATCAATGCAAGGTAGCTTGAAATATGTCCTTCAACTGATGTTACAGGTTATCTCTTCCTTCTGCTTACATCCTCTGTGCCACATACCCAGCTTGGTATTCTCTTTTGTTAAACATTTAATTTCACCGAATATACTTTTCCTCCTGTTAATTAACCTCTTCCGTTTGTAGTCTAGCAGAGGCCTTGGAGATCTGAAACAGAAATAGAAGCTGTTAGAAGGTATGAAGCCAACAATTAAGATCTGCTTGGTCAAAAGTGAATCCATGCAAGATTTTAACATAAGGACATAAGAGAAGTCCTGCTGGATCAGGCCACAGCCCATCTAGTCCAGTGTCCCATCTCACAAAGAGGCCCACCAATTGCCCATGGGCATCTCAAGCAGAAGACAAGGGCAAAACCTTCACCTGCTCTCGAATCCCAGCAAACGGCCTTCAGAGGCCTCCTGCCTGTCGCTGCAACCTGGAGGTGGTACCTAGATATCCATCCTAACAGCCATTGATACACCTGTCCTCCGTGGGTTTGTCCAGCCCTAAGCTGGTTGCTCTTACCACATCTTCTGGCAGCAAAATCAATAAACTGATGGCCGTCTGGGCGAAAAAATGCTTCCTTTGCTCAGTCCTAACTCTCCTGTCCATCAGTTTCATAGAGTGCCCCCTGGTTTTAGAGTGTGGAGGACAGAAGAATTAAGTACCTATCGCCTGGCAGTTACTTACAGCGCATCACGGTCTCTTTGATCTGCTTGAAGCTGGTTTCCCGTAGGACCACACTGATGTAATAAATGCACCGCAGCTCGCGAGGGTAATCTTTCCGCTCCACGCCCTTCAGCACAGGGATGGTGCGCCCGTTTGCCATGGGCGCCTCACTCAAGGCATGGTGCATCTGGTAGCGGCACCAGGGATCCTTGAGGAAGCTGGGGGTGATTAGCAGCACCCAGCAATGGCTGTTCTGGACAGCGTCACACAGCTCCGTGACAATGGCGCCCCCCGGAGTAGCGTCCCGTAGCTGCAGAAAGCAGCGGAAGCGTTCAGGCTGACCCTCCAAGTAGGAGACCAGATCATCCACAAATCCAAGGTCCTCTTCACTGTGGCAGATGCACAGGTCATATGGCTTGGCCCAGCGGGCACTGCTGGCACTGCTCACACTAACATGAGAGGAGGAGAGCAAACTTTTCACGCCATCAGCTGAGCTGTGTGCCGGTGAGCTAGAGTTCCTCACTGGAGGAGGGGAAGGGGCATTTCTAGGAACCTCATTCAAGCGGAGTCTTGAAGAGTCTGAACTTTTCCTAGACTTCTGCAGGAGGGTCTTCAGCCAATCTGCAAAATAGACAACACAGAATCAGTCCAGAGATGAACATTTAAAAGCAAAAAAAAAAAAAAAGAGCCTTGTTTGAGAAACGGGGACAATGAAAATACAAAATCTGTACTTCCATATAACTTTTTTTCCTTTCTTGAGGCCAATCAATATATTCTGGAAGAGTGGCTTTTCTCTTAGTTAGAACTCATTGACCCAGAGGGAAAGTTTACTGATTTTAAATCTATGGGTGGAGCCTCCATCCAGCTCTCACCATTGGACGGAATGGACACCCCCCATTGGGTACCCCAAGTTAGAATACCAGTCTGGAAACAGATGTGATCCTAGATATTTGGGGACTCTATGCCCTTAATGGTATAGAAAATCAGATTATCCCTGAAGCTCCACTTTCGGGTACAAAGCAATCTAGGAACATTGTGGTCCAGGAATATTGTGTGGAGTCCCATACTCTGTGATTGCTGAAGTGTGGACAGAGCTTTTCTGCAAAGTCAGCTGCTACAGAAATGAAACACAAGCAATTTCAGAAAAGCAGAGCGTTGGTTTGTAAATGGTATGAGAGAGCACAGAAAGCAGAGGGGAAACGAAACCCAAAGGGAGTTCTCATCTAAACATGCATGAAGCAAGAAAAGAGGAAGTGCACATTTACCTGCCATATCAGAGCAAGTTGTCAAGGAAGAATTGTCCACATCTATCCTCTGGCTAGGTCAGTCTGTTTCCAGTCCATGTCGCTTCTGAATGTACAATATTCATTCACGAGTCTGGTCCTTCCTGATTCTCCACTAAGCTGCAAACTAAAACAACCAAAATCACATGTTGCTCCTTTATATATGCTTAATCTAAACACACAACTATTTGTACACATTTTGATCTAAAATATACTGGGTCTCTTTTGTTCTTGTGTGCTCCGTTATTTTTGCCTGAACGTTTGACTCTCTTTTGAACTGAGAGCTAGACTCCAACACTGGAGAAGTGTGAATGCCAAAAGGAAACCGCCGTTGGGCCCTGCTACACCTACGTTTTCATCTATCTTCAATCCACTTCCAGAGTGAATACACATTCACAAAGTGTTATCAAGCCTGAGAACAGAAACACATCTGATGCAAAGGCGGGGGGGGGGAGGTTCTGAGTTATTTAAAGCAGTAGGAAAATTGCTTATTGCTTTGCTGAAATGTTCTCTACTGGTTGAATTCAGAAGAAGAAGAAGAGTTGGCTTTTCTACCACACTTTTCTCACTCATTTCAGGGGACCCAAAGCGGCTGACAAACCTTCTGTTCTTCTCCTCCCAACAGACACCTGTGAGGTGGGTGGGGCTGTGAGAGCTCAGGAGAGAGCTATGACTAGCCCAAGGTCACCCAGCTGGCTTTGTGGAGGAGTGCGGAATCAAACCTGGTATTCCCAGTCCAGCTTCCTAACCACTAGACCAAAATGGCAGCTGGGTCCTTTTGCATCACTTCATGAATGAATAATGCAGGCACAACAAACTGTTTGAGGAAGTTGTTCTGTTCCGCTCTGGCACTGAAACTCCATTTGGGATAGCTTTCTAGCTGAACTTTTCTAAAGTGCTGCATTCAGCCCTTTGCATGTCTAGCTCAGAAGATGAAAGAACAAACAACTGGGAAACAAATCCTAAGGAGCCTCGGCCACCGCGGGACCGGATGAGCAAAAGGAAACAATGTGACTTCCGTGACACCCTTGATGACAGCCTCGCGTAAAGCATTTTTGGACACAGTTCCCTTTTTGGTCTCCTGTGTCTTTGCCTCACTTTATTTAACTGTCCAGGGATGAAGCAGAAACACAGCAGATGAGAGGAGATCATCACTCCGCTCAAAAGCTGCACAAAGGATACCCACCCACTCCTAGGCAGCACCAAGCGAATTTCACTTCCCACTGTAGATATAAATACATCAAGGTAAAAAAAAAAACCACCCTCCTAATCACATGTAGACGTCTTACACCAGGTCTGCCACTTTCCAGCCGTTGGGCCCAGGGCTTTTCCTCAACCCAGCCAGATCACAAACATGGGACCTTCTGGCTCCAATACATGGGGCTCCATGACATGCAAACAGCACTGAAAACTGTTTTGGACTAGCAGATCCATGCTAGCTACAGCCTGGGCAAGCTGTTTGCTTTGCCCGGATCGCATCCAGTGTTTGGTGGGGCAAAAGGAAAGCGAGGGACAAGGAAAGTGCTACAGGGTTTAGAACAGATGGAATTTATGGTTAATAACAGGGTGCAAATCTATCCTAACACACGTAAAATTGATCACATGGATCACAGTGGGTTCGGCATCAAGGGTGTGCAAAAACCGTTTTTGAATGTTTTATAAAACACTTGAAACAGTGTGGCCAGTCTACGTGGGCCCAGAACGCTGGCTCTCTTCTAGGAGCTGAGGTGGGAAGCTTATTTTAGTTCACCTCCTGCTTTGCCCCTTCCAGACTCTGGAAGTTTGGGGGGGGGCAGAAAGTGTCATTAGGCAGTGACACAAATTTGGGGACCTGCCAAGACTTCCCCAGGCCCCCTCAAAGGGACCCCTCACCAGGCACGCCGAAGGGAGGCACCTAGGACGTTTGCCACTCTGGTTTCGTGGCCGGAGGGGACTCGCCCACAGTCCACCAAGTGGAAGCCAAAAGCTTTAGCCTGCAATTTAAGGCAATAGGACTGCGTGAGTCAAATCAGATGATTCCAAGTTTAGGGAATCCGAAGGCCTTTCCACACTAGGGCTCATTCTGGAATATATCCCAGAATACGGGCTTGCTGTCCAAATGCCAGTGCGTGTCGAAGGCGAAGTTACTGTGCAGAAGCGATTTCGAGCCCTGCCCCCCCCCCCCCGCATCCAGGCGGCAGATCCGGCCGGGCGAGGAGGATGGCGGCCCCCACCCGCCAGTCCCCCCCCCCCCAAGTTGCCCCGATTCACCCACCTTCCTCCCTGCGGCGCGAGAACGAACTCCGCGGAGAAGGCAATCGAAGCGGATCGGGGTCGCGGGGCTCCGGGTCGCCTTTCCCTCCTGAGTAACTGGGGCAGCCGGCCCCGAAAGACCAGGAGACGTCTCTCCCCAAAGCGAAGTGGCGGCGACGCGATCCGCAACGTCCGCACTTCCTTCCTCCTTTTCTGGCTGGCGCCTCCGAGGCGATTCCGATGCCCTCCCGTCTCTTCTTAAGGAGGCCCGCGGGCCGCGCCTTCTCCTGCGAGGCGGACCAGGGCTGCTTTCTCCCTTAGCACTAAAGGACCCATTAAGGGTCCTTGATGGGTCCTTAAAGGGTACTCGAGTGCGAAGTGGAGAGACACCCTCGGAGGGGGTGCGCGCGAGAGAGACCCGTTTTGCACGACGCGGGCTTCGATCGCGCTCACGCAGCTCAATGCGCATCAGCAGCGCCGGAACGCGGGACTCCCCGGCTTAAGGCTCGCCCTGCCCTGCCTTTCTGGCTCGGAAAGGAGCTCGCCGAGGGAGCGCCGTCGCTCTGATACTGTGTTGCAACTGTGTCCAGAGCGCGTGGCAATCGTTGCCGTGCCGGATCGGAGACGCGGCCTCTGCAAGGCTGCCTCCCGATTCCGTCAAGGCTCGGGCGTGGGCTGGGCATCGGCTCAGTCCCGGGGGGGGGAGGGGGAGGGAGGGGCAGACGGCGAGGTGGGATGGAACCGCGTTCGTTATGCAAGCGCCTCGCCCGGCTGCGCGTCAAGAACCGGCGAGGGAGCGAAGAGGCGAACCGGCGCTTGCGTTTCCCTGGACTGGCCGGCAGGTAGGTAGGTGGGCAGAGACCTTCCCCCAGCTGGAGACCCTTGGAAAGGGAGGGAGTCCCCTCGGGGGGCCCTTCTGCACTTACTGCTTAATCTGGATCGAGGAGCTGCCAGTGGAGTAGATCCGGATCAGAACTGTGCCAAGGGTTTACTAATCCAGGGTGTTTTCCCACTTAGCACTAAAGGACCCATTAAGGACACCTAATGGGTACTCTAGTGCTAGTGGAAAAACACCCTAGCACTAGAGTACCCATTAAGGACCCACCAAGGACCCATTAAGGGTCCTTAGTGGGTACTCTAGTGCTAAGTGGAAAAACACCCCCAGATTAGTGGTGTACCAGATAAATATGGTCTGCCTCCATGCTAGCGCTCTTCAGCACACATTTGCTGTTCTAAAGCAGATGCTTCTCTCCCAGGGGTTGATCCGGATCGAGCTACTATGGATTTATTTATTTATTTATTTATTTATTTCCATTTCTATCCCGCCCCATACCTGAAGGTCTCTGGGCGGGTAACAACAGATTAAACAACATAATAAAAACAAGATACACAGTTAAAAACTCCTTAAAAATTCAACAGATTTAAATTGTGCACTCAATAGTGCATTAATAATAACTAACTGGAGAGGAGAATGAATCGCCTTGGCTAAAGGCCTGTATTTAGTTAATACAGGGACAATTTTGCCTTTCCCTTCCCGTCCGGTGGAGTGCAATGAACCAACGTTGACTAGCGCTTGTACTTGGAGTCAGCTTTGGCTGTCCCCACCCCAATTGAATACTTGCCTGATTCGATTCCGGGTCCAGTCCACTTCTGGGTGCCCCCATTTTGGGAGCGGCACCCTCTACATCAGCACTGTCGCCCTGACAACGTGCATATGCGGTGGCACCTATGGTCATCCGACGTGCCAGTGCGCTGGCACAGCATCTCAGATGACCCTGGAGCCCCAGAAGAGGTGTGGATGGTTGTGCCACTGGATGCCCCAGGTAAGCTCCAGGTAAATGTTGGTTCAGGTATGGAGCTTGATTTCATGCTCCGCACCTAGTCAACAATTAGTGAGCTTCTGGGGAGGCAGGGCGCACTTGGAGGCTGTAACAGCCTACTCCACATGCGAACACTCTTCACCAGAAGTTCACTAACCATGCACTACCAGGTGTTGTGCGAATAAGGCCCAGGCCTAGCTGTTATGGGTTTAGTAGATTAACTGAGGTAACTGTAAAAAGGGCCTTAAGTATTCAAACACCACGAACCCCTTTCCCTTTTAAATCTGGGCCATTCTGCACTTATCCTTAACCTGGATTATATCCCAGAATAGGGGCATCCTGTCCTCACGATCATGCAGGCTATGGCAAGAACCAAGCGAGTCCTACCATAGCCTGCCTTAGCATGGGGACGACAGCACAATCCTGCCTGTTTCCCTCCCCACTTCCTTCCCTCCCCCCCAGCCGTTTTGTGCTGCTCTGATGTACCAATCTAGCACAAAACAGAAGGGAAAGTGATCTTTAATCTTCTACTGCCTTGTTAGCATGAGAAAGAGGCTGTGCTACAGTGTGGGGAGAAGTGGTGAACAAAAACTGCTGCCATGATCTTAATCAGGGACTGGCTTATATAGGGGGTGGAATTTGAATTCCTCACCGCGATGAAGTCAGGGTATGAGGGTGTCCAGTTGCTGACTGCATGGGGAGGGGGTTCTGCTGAGCGGAGGATAAAAGGGAGGGGGTTTCTCCCCTGGGAGTCCACATTATAAGCAGACCATGCTGCTGATTAAAAAAAATCTGGATTAAATTACCCAGTGGGAACCTGCCTCAAAGGAAATAGCACACTTGGAGAAATTGTTGCGGGCTTCCTTTTGTTGGGGCTTGCAAAAAAAAGGGGGGGGAAGCGATTGCACAGCTTTTAACGTTTTGCTTCATCTTTATTTATTTATTCTAATACAAAACACAGAGACAGGTTCTCAGGATGACCCAAATTTCCATCCACTGGTTCCGCAAAGGCCTTCGCCTCCACGATAACCCTGCTCTGCTAGCAGCAATAAGGGGCAGTGCTGAAGTCTATCCGGTCTTCATCCTTGATCCCTGGTTCCCCAAAAACATGCAAGTCAGTGTAAATCGCTGGAGGTTTCTGCTGGACTCTTTAAGGGACCTGAATGACCGCCTCAGGAGGATGGACTCAAGGCAAGCAGAATTATGAAGATCTGGCCAGAGGTTTGAAGGGTGTGGCACATGAGGGTGCCTTTCTTGTGGTGGCCCCCGAGGAATGGAACAACCTCCCTGCTGAAGTATTCATGATGCTGATACTATATATTGCAGTACTTCATTAAGACTAACTCTTCACCGGGTTGCCATGCAGTTCTGGGGGAGGGTGGATGTAGCTTTCCATATATCAAAGCTGTTGTGATCTCTCACTCATATTATGATAGAAAATACAAGTGCCAGACTTAATCAGAACCTAAGTGGGGCCCTGCTGGATCAGACCACAGCACGTCTAATCCAACATCCTGTCTCACCCAGAGGCCCACCAGTTTGGTCTAGTGGTTAAGGAGCCGGACTCTTATCTGGGAATACCGGGTTCGATTCTGCCCTCCCCCATGAAGCCAGTTGGGTGACCTTCGGCTAGTCACAGCTCTCTTCTGAGCTCTCACAGCCCCGCCTACCTCACAGGGTGTTCTGTTGTGGGGAGAAGAATAGAAAAGCTTTGTCAGCTGCTTTGAGTCCCCTTAAATGGGTGAGAAAAGTGGGGTAGAAAAGCCAACTCCTCCTCCTCCTCCTCCTTCTTTTCTTCTTCATATAGTATATATAGGTCCTGGTATGGGTGGGCATGAATGCATTTTTAACGTTCGATTTGTAATGAATCAAATGTTTGAAAATCCATATTCGTACAAATAGATGATATTCAAATCTGGTAAAATTGTATTTGATACAAATCTATTTATACATATTTGTACAGATATTCGATACATATCAGATACGAGTGAGTATGTATCCAATACGTATCCAATAAGAATAAATACATATCTGATACGAACGAATACGTATCTGATACGTATCCTGTAACATATCCATGCTCCGAAAATGTCAAATCTGACCTGAATCCACTTTTAATCCTCTGTCAATCTCATGTCGAATTGCAATCTGAGTCCATTGTGGATGTGACTGGTGCTCCATTTTTCCGCACCCCAAATTTAATTAATGTCCGAACTATTCCTATGAATGTCTGGAAACATTTGTATTCATACGAACGTTTGCATATGAATATTGTAACATTTGATTTCTGTACGAGTGCATATGCCTGGAAATTGGTTCCGGTTTCTGATACTTCCTTGTTCTTCTCTGCGTCTCACCACTCAAACATGGTGATCTCTCCCTCAGGCTATTTGTAGTCCGTGGCCGTCCAGCTGAGGTATTCCCAGAGCTCTTCAAGAAGTGGAAGGTCACACGGCTTACATTTGAGGTGGACACAGAACCCTACGCCAGGCAGCGTGATGCAGAAGTTGTGCAACTGGCCTCCAAATACGATGTTCAAGTGGTTCAGAAAGTGTCCCACACTTTGTATGACACGGAAAGGTGGGTAGAGTGGCTCTAATGTCCTTGAGGAACATGCAGTCTGTAACAGGAGAGCCTGCCTGTCTCCATTTTGGCTTTAGAGGGTCAACACCAGAAGTAAAAATGTTGCCAAAAGGAAAGCAAATGTTTTGATGAAGAAAGACATACTTACCCTTGGTGCAGTATTGTCCACAACCAGTTGCACCTGGGAACTTACTCCCACAGTTGATAGCACTAATGGGAGGGGGTACTTACTCACCTTCTAGAAGGACCTGTGTTTGTGGGCATTTTATCAGCTGATGTGTAACATGTGGTGTATTCATGATTTAGGATATAGTAATGCCCATGTTAGCATTAGGGAGCTATCTTTCCATTCTGATGTTAACTTAGATGCTGATCTTGACTTTATTTGTGTTATCCTCTTATTGCCTTAATCCCATAATAAAAAAACTATTATGGGAATATGAAGCTGAATCCCATGTTCTATATGGGGAAATATTTTTATTTGCTTGAACAATTTTGAACCCGTATTTTTTTTTTTTTGCTATTTTATGTATTTGCTCAATTTTTGCCTTTTTATTTTAATTAACCAAACTATTCTACAATTTTCCTCTGCTTCATTGTGCAACTTGAAACCGGAAGGGATATTTTGGCAGGAGGAGCCTTGCTCAGCCTAGCCCTACCGTCACACAATTGGTGTGTGAGTTTGAACCCCCCAGGCAGGTGTTTATTCTACCTTTATGGAGTCATCCTTTTGAAATTACGCCTTTCCCCTCTTCCACAGAATAATTCTTGAGAACAATGGCAAGGCACCACTAACCTACACACGGCTGCAGGCCATCTTGGCATCCTTTGGTCCTCCAAGACGACCAGCTCCAGCTGCAGACCTGGAAAGTTTGGCAGGTATATTAAATCTACAGCAGTCGTAAGACTTTCTATGGCTAAAGCTGCCCAATATTAAGCCCTGTTTCTGAAAAGGATCCTGGGCCTTTCAGAAAGCAAGAAAATTACAGCTTTCTTGGGACAGTGTATGTCTGACCCACATATTTGCAATTTGTAAAATGTAAATCCAGGAACATAAACCCAGGTATGTGCAAGTATGAGTTCTGTTCATCACTGAGAAGTGGAAAAGATGGAAGGGTGTCTTGTTGTAGTTGACCATTTTCATTTCAAGGGACCTTCCATAGTCTACGCCAGCATGTAGATGGATGGCAGGTCCCTATTCTGAGACATAGGGCCTTTTCCCACTAGACTTAGAATCCTTCTAAGAGTCCATTAGGGATCCAATTGGTACCTGATTGGTACGAATCTGGAAGGCCCTGTCCCCACCTGGACCCCATTGAAGGCCCCATCTGCAAGGCCCTGTCTCCACACGGGCAGGGGAAATCTGGATTAAAGATGGCCACAATGGGGTCTTCAGGCATCTTCAAGATCTGGATCTCCAGAAGGACGCCATCTCAATGATCTGGATCTTTGACTGTGCATGGAAAAAGAGGGCATGATCCCATCTTCACGGTGGAAGACCAAACTGAAAACACCATTAAAGGGATCTTGCAACAATCTAGATTTAAGGGCTCGAAGATCCCATTAAATCTGGATTTCACCAGCGCTCGTGGATACAGCACCTGCAGAATAGGGTCCTAATGGAGTCCTTAAGGGGCTGTGTGTGTGGAAGGTACATAACTGATCCGTACCAATTGCGTGCCTATCGGGTTCCTAATGGGGGTCTTTGTTGCAAGTGCAGAAAGGACCTATCTGTGATTTTGAGCACAAATAGTATAATCCAGTCCACCAAGGTGCCCAGTTTAAAGACTCTTTTGGTGTCTCCTGAGCCAGGGTGCAGCACACCTGTCCGAGAGGATCATGATTTGGAGTATGGCATCCCCTCTCTGGAGGAACTGGGGCAGGATCCAAAACAAGCTGGCCCCCACCTTTACCCAGGGGGAGAATCGGAGGCCCTTCAAAGACTCAACATGTATATGGAGAAAACGGTACAGTCATGAACATTTCCATACCTTTTGTTGCTGGGACGTCCATCCATGGTCTCTTTCCTTTGGTCCTTCTTGCCTGGTATAAACATTCTGTTTCAACAAGGGCTTGATTTCTTCTGTCCCTCCCATCTTGGGCTGTGGTCACACCTAAGGTTTAATCCAGCTTCAGTCCACTTTCAGAGCAATTTTCTTTCCACATTGTCCATCCCAGAGGTGAATTTTCTGAGTTCTTTAACACTGAAATAGAACAGCTTGTCACTTTGCTGATGTATTTATCACACTCTGAAGGCGGACTGAAGCTGGATTGAAACTTGTTACCACAGCCTTGCTTGCTTGCTTGCTTGCTTGCCTCAGGGTAGCATACAATAAAATGATCACTGTGGTGGAATACTTTCCTTCCAGCAGGAGATAAAAGGCGGTGAATTGAATGGGCTAATAGCCAAACCCAAAGGAAGTAAGCAAGAGGATTCTTGGATATTTGAAATGTGACTTATAAAATGAGGGGAAAGAGATGCAGGAAGTGTGGCCTGAAGGCTAATGGGTCTAGTGGTCAGGGAGCCAGACTCTTATCTGGGCATACCGCATTTGATTCCACCCTCCTCCATGAAGCAGTCTGGGTGACCTTGGGCTAGTCACAGCTCTCTTCTGAATTCTCATGGCCCCACCCACCTCACAGGGTGCTCTGTTGTGGGGAGAAGAACAGAAGATTTGTCAGCCACTTTGAGTCCCCTTAGATGGGTGAGAAAAGCGGGATAGAAAAGCCAACTCTTCTTCTTGTATTTACAAGCATTGCCTCAAAAAGAAGTGAATTGCCCGAACATACTTTATTTCCAACTCACAAATGGTAGGGATGGGATCAGGCCGTGGCTGCCAAATGCACAGAACTCCTGTTGGAACCATGGGATGAGCCCTTTGTGGTAGATCTTGGCCTGCGGTTCCTACGCTAAGACCCTCGGTTGGGTAAATCCATGTTAGCACAGGAAATAATCCTTTAGAAGACTGAGGTCCATCTTCATCTTCTTCTTCTTCTTCTTCTTCATCTTCTTCTTCTTCTTCTTCTTCCAGTCGTGGGTATGTAATTTTAAGAAACCTGAAACTTCTCCCAACTCCTTGGCTCCCAGTACCACAGTGCTGAGTCCGTACCTCAAGTTTGGCTGCCTTTCCGTGCGGACATTCTGGTGGAGGCTGACGGAAATCTACGAGGGGGTAAGAAGGGAAGCGCTGTGCTGTTGCATATTGAGAGAAGGACACAGGTGTGTTTTCAGCTCAATACCTGTATGTTTGCGTAAAGGTATTTCTGGGAAAAGGTAGGCACAGAGCTTATGAAAACCAGAGGGAGGACAGGGTTGGGCTTGCCTTACCTCCAGCTGGTGCAAAGCAGAGAAGTTGCATTCCCGGAGGGGCATTAAACGCACCTCGAACCAGATCTGCAGGTTTTACGAGCTTCTGCTAAGCTCCATATAGTAATCAGAACTTCTGCCCATGTGCTCGGTATATCTTTAAACCAAAGAGGCAATCTAGAAACAGTGATCTGTGGATTCAAAGAATGTCCTGAAAATGGGTGAAGCCAGCAAATTTGCAGCTAACCTCAGAAATACATACACAGTAGAGCTGTTTGGAGGAAATCTTATAGCCGGTCACAGATATGGCTTCTGCCATCACTCGATGCAAAAGGTCCTTTGTAGAAGAGAAATCTGGACTAGGGGTGTTTTTCCACTGTCACTAGAAGTACCCATTAAGTACCCATTAATGGTACAAAAATGCTATTACGTACCCATTAATGATCATAACAATACACCCTAAGTATTAATGATCATAACATACACCCTAAGTATGATCATAACAATCCATCACTGCTAGACCATACTGAATTTGATATTTGGGAACATTAGACTATGCTCATCTTCTCTGAGCCTCAACTTGCTGGGATGGTTAATGATGTTCCTCCTTTTTACTGGGCTGCTTCTCTAGAAGAAGCATTCTGACCCACCCGTCTCGCTGCATGGACAGCTACTGTGGAGGGAATTCTTCTACGCTGCCGGAGCAGCAATTCCGAATTTTGATAGGATGGAAGGCAATCCCGTGTGCGTGCAAGTGGACTGGGATGAGAATGAGGAACATCTTGATGCGTGGAGTAAGGTACGTGGCTTTTGTGAAAATATATCAGATATTTTTATGGGTTGTTAGATATTCCATTCCTCCCAGCCAGAAAAGGACCGCCAGCAAGTGGCAGTCAGGGGCATAGGGCATCCATAACTGGTGATAAGACATGGCCTTCTTCTCATTGTCCCCCTTTCCTGCTGGCAGGGCCAGACAGGCTATCCTTTTATAGATGCCATCATGGTGCAGCTGCGCACAGAAGGCTGGATCCATCACTTAGCTCGCCACGCTGTGGCTTGCTTCCTGACCCGAGGAGACCTCTGGATATCCTGGGAGCAAGGAAAAAAGGTAACAGCAGGTTGGGTACCATCATGAGGGTCCTAGTCTGGAGCTGGTGGAAGCAGAACTCGTTACTTGAGCAGTTTACAGGCTACATGTCACTGCAACACTGGGAGATCTCCTTTCATCCTGCACGAAGCTGCCCTTGGTCTTTCAAGTTACCTGGTACCTTGCAAGGTCAATCCTGACTGCGTAATAGACCATTTTGATTGCTTACCTTCTGGGCCTTTGCTTGCTAGAATGGCTACTAGAATAGATGCCTAGGTAGATCCTCCAGTTTGGAGACACAGATAGGATGCCTCTCAAGGCCATTAGCAGGAATTCGAGAACGTGTGAAGGTTTTGCCCTGGGCCATTGGGTGAGATGGGATGCTGTGGCCCAATCCAGCAGGGCTCCTCTTAGCTTCCCATCTGTCTCATCTTGGTTTGCAAGTTTTTGCCCCTGCAACCAAGGGACCTACCAAGCACTTTCCTATTTCTGGCTCTTTTCGCATCTATATCCTGGCAGATGTTTCTCCAGGCTGCATGCTTAGAGTCATTGCCACTGTATCAGATCTGCAGCTGCAAGTTCTAAGCAATACCTAAAAGGCTTCTGAAACATTCTGAATGGCCCTACATTGGCACAGGACAAGTTACCCAAATTCCCTGCACTCACCTGCCCCTTCTGGAGATTGCCTGGGAAGGGGAAAACGCAGATTGGCACCTTGTGGCGTGATGACAGTGGTGCAAAGCCTGCTATGTCCGCTGGCGCCTTCCAGTGCTGGGCCCAGAATATCAACTGAACACAGCTGGGATCCCTATGCCCTCATGGGAGTGGTGTTAGTGCAGGCAGCCCACATAAATAAAAATAAATAGGAGAGTAGTTTTTTAATTATTTATTGGAATTTTTATCCAGGGTTTCTGGGCGGGTAACAACATTTAAAATCAAACATTACTAAAACAGCATCTGCAAGTGGGAAGAGAGAGTGTATCCCCATTTAGCCAAAGGCCAGGGCAAAGAGGTGTGTCTTCACTGCCTTCCTAAACAGGTACAGTGTAGGTGATTGACACACCTCGAGGAGGAGACTATTCCATAACCTGGGGGCCATCACTGAGAAGGCCCTCTCCCGTGTGCCCACTCCTTTTACCACTGAAGGTGGTGGGACAACCGGGAGGGCCTCCCCTCCAGATCTTAAGGCACGGGCAGGTTGTCCTGGTCAGCAACCTAGCAGCTGCATTCTGCACTCGCTGCAGCTTCTGAACCATCTTCAAGGGCAGCTTCATGTAGACCACATTACAATAGTCTAGTCTGGAGGTTACATCAATGTGCAGTTGTCTCAACTCTTCTGGACGAACTCTTTGCAATTACAGCCCCTCCACATCCCTATTAGGAGGACCAAGTCATTGACCACGTCTAGATGACCTTCAGTCCCCCAACTTCTCTGATTCCAGGTCTTTGAAGAGCTGCTGCTAGATGCTGACTGGTCTTTGAATGCTGGGAACTGGCAATGGCTTTCTGCCAGTGCATTTTTCCACCAGTTCTTCCGGGTCTACTCGCCAATCGCCTTCGGCAAGAAGACGGACAAAAATGGGGAATATATTAAGTAGGTGCCTTTAATAGTTCACGCATCTGATGGCCCTTAGAGAGCCCTTGTGTTCGCTTTTGGCCTCTGGCATTTGTAGCTAAAAGACCAACCCTGCCTGTCCTGACCACTTTATGGGTGCTGCCTATATACAGGGAGGCAAAGAAGCAGCTGATATGGGTGGAAATAACTGGAATATTTATTTGGAATATTTCTAGGTGGCCCTTAATTAGGAGCATGCTGCTGTTCACAACAATTAACAAAGGAATACAAATGGTGGAGAGAGAGAAAAAAGTACCAAATCAGTACCAAATAGATAGTAATCCCCTGGACTGGCTGTGATCTCTCCAGCAACCACTAAATGCCCAAAGTCCATCACAACAGGTTTTGGGCACGCCATTCAGGCAGGTGCCACAGCAGAAAAGCCCATGGCTGCTCTCATAAGCTGTATCAGAATACTTTTGAGTTCTAGCTTAGGACCAGACAGGGCTATACTCTATATTTTCAAAAAGGACATACATTAATGAAATTAGGAAAATTACAAAAGAAATAAGAAAAAAAGAAAGCAGAGTGAAAGAACTACAACTGAAAATTATATATAAGTGGTAGAAAAGCCCAGCCCAATTATCAAATACGAGAATACCTATAAACCCCAATTTTTGGCATGGGTTTATCAAAGGGGAGTGTATATGCATCTATGGTGGGACGGTAATGAAGTACAGATATTTTGGAATGTAATAGAAAGGAAAATAAATGAAATACTGGGGACAAATATTAGACTGGATAAAGCAATGATATTTAAGTTAATAATAAATGACAATTTAAACAGTAAAGATGCATACATGGGCAGCACAAGCAACAACAGCGTTAGGGTGGAAAGACCAATGAAAATGGACTTTAATTAACTGGTTTAATTATCTTGTGGAACAATTAGAATTTGATTATCTACAACAAAGAAGGAATATATTGTTGGGAATGAGGACCAATGATGTAATAATGAATAAGTGGCAAAAAGTTATTATTAATTACTCAAGAGGGAGAAATGGGAGCAGCAAATTAAAAAATATCCAAGTTTAATAATTCAGTGGAATAGATCAGTAGGAGTTTAATCTTTCTATGCAAGGGGGGGAGTGGGAGAGGGATATTTTGTTTTGTTAATTAAATGAAAAAGTCAATACAACACATTCAAAGAAAAAATAACAAATTATGCAGCAGTCATGGCTGTGGTGCCACCTTTCCTTTAAACCTTCTTCAGTCCATCTTCAAGTCTTGACTTCACACCTCTGCATTTCTATCCATTTTATTTGTGGACTTTCCATTCAGGAAAGTCCAAACGGAGGGTGGAAAGTCCACAAATAAAACAGGCAGGAATGAGAAGGTGTGAGCAGTCGGGCCTGAAGATGGACAGACGAAGGTTTGGAGTGAACACAGCCCATCCTAAATCTAGTCTTAACAGTATGAGCACTTCAGATAAACATGGCTTTTCTAATCAAGCGGGGATGGCAGGGCATTTTAGCTTTGTTACAGGGAACGTTATTCAAGCATCTGCAAGATGTTGTTTGCATATTTCCAAGCACAGCAAAGCGCCCATTAAGAGACCAGAAACCTGCTCCCTGTTTCACGCGTCTGACTTCTTCTTCTTCTTCACAACCTACCTAGGAAATACATTCCTCTTCTCCGGAAGTTCCCACCTGACTACATTTACGAGCCTTGGAAGGCACCAAAGAGCGTGCAGGAGAGAGCGGGGTGCATCATTGGAAGGGATTACCCTAAACCCATTGTCGACCATGAAGAAGTACGCAAACGGAACCTCGAACGCATGAAGGCCGCTTATGCACGGAGATCCCCAGAGGCCGCAGCGCATGCGCAGGGTGAAACTGGCAAGAAAGGTAAGCAGAGCACCTCCTGGTTCCAAAATGAAATGCAGTCGCTAAACCTGGGACTGAGAAGATAAACTGTAGTCTTGCTACAGAGAACGCCTCCTTTCTGGTCTGGGAACATAAATCAATTATTCAGAGTTTGAATAACTGGGTTTACAGTTATGATAGTTTCAGGGGGCTTCAGAGAGAAATGTAATTTCCATACCTTTATTAAAATTCAATGTTAAGAAGAGTTGGCTTTTCTCACCCATTTAAGGGGACTTAAAGTGGCTGACAAACCTTCTGTTCTTCTCCCCATAACTGACACTCTGTGAGGTAGATGGGGCTGTGAGCACTCAGAAGGGAGCTGTGACTAGCCCAAGGTCACCCAGCTGGCTTTGTGGAGAAGTCCTGGTATCAAACCTGGTATTTCCAGATAAAAGTCCGGCTCCTTAACCACTAGACCAAACTGGCTCAAGGTAAATTTTTACACTTAAAAAGACTTAGAGTGTGTGAAGGCTGCTTCTCCATGGGCATCAGATGGAAGATCTACCAGTTAGGAACCAAGGCCAGAGCAACAAAACAGTAACTTCAGGAGAGCTTCCAATACTGTCACGGTTGGTCTGGGTTGCATAGAATTATGTACACTTGTGTTCAAGGTGCAACACATGGTCCACACTCTGTAGATGAAGAAAGACTGAAAGGTCAGAGATCATTTTTTCAGGCATGTTCTATCAGCCTTTTCTTTCATAACTCAACTCTTCACTCTTTGGTGCACAAGAAGGCTTCATAGCATTTTAGGATTGCTGAGTCCTGGGGCCTGTCCAGACTGGGCTTTGTGCTGGAATGTATCCTGGAATAGGGTCCTGCTGTCCACATGCTATTTCAGGTTACAGCAGGTCCCAAGTGAGGCCCGCCAGAGTCTGTATTAGCATGCAGACAACAGATGCCTATCCTGGGAAATATGGCCAAGTGCAAACGGGCTCGTGGTCTATGCGGATCTGACCGGGCTGACAGACTTTGGATGTTTAGACTCATCTTCCCACCCAGTTGTAACCAGGGAACAGTATACATCAAGGGCCCATCATCTAATTCTTGCCAACCATAGGTTGGAAGGCTCCAGCAGTTTTAGAACAGGGACTTAATCCTCGCATTCACTATGGAGCTCTCATAGCGAGTTCATGAGGCTGGAGGTGGATCAGTCATGAGATGAGTGGATGACGCAAAGTCACGTTTCAGAAATACCGCAAGAGATAAAAATGTATGAAGCAACTGTGCATCTTTCTCTTCTAGGCATCAAGCAGAAGCAGCTTCGGACGTCTCTGAAGGCTGAAACGCAGTCGAAGAAAGCAAAGACCAAATGAAGCTAAAAGTGCCGCTGGTTGGCAGTTTTGAGGGCACCTTTAGTAAAGGGCAGACTATCAGAAAGGTCTTCTATGCATGCTTGATGCATAAGTAAGGGGCAACCGTAACGTGAGCTGTTCTTTGATTTTCAAAAACTCGATTTACTAGCTTTCTTGACGCGCAAAATGACAAGGGGTGGAAGCTGCAAAATGTGTTTTAGCTTCATGGTTTGCAAGAAAATCCCAAGAACAGGATGCTGACCTAACATCAATGGCACCAGATTTCCCATAATTCCTTTGAAATCCTGTGAGAATTCACAGAGATTATGGGAAATGGAATGCATTTTCCATGCTAGGGCCTGGAACGTATCCTTCCATGGAAACAGCGACCCAACTGTATTTTAAGCAAACCTAGTAACTCTAAGCCAATTTAACACCAGAACTTTGATCTGAAAAATCAGTCAAGATTCTGTATCCGTCGCTAGAAGTTCTCTTCTTGGCACCATGTTCCATGAACTGCTGCATTTGCTTAATCTCTTCCTTTTGCAGATATCTTGTTCTTTCTTCTCCCAACCATTAAATTCGTTTTTGTTACTCCCCTTTGTTACTGCAAATAAAGAACAGTATGTAAAATGTTTAATCAGTGATTTCATCTGAGATTAAAAAGAGTTCTTTTGTTTCAAGTATGCGGCTCAAAGTAATTTCTGACAGCAAAGTCTTCCAAATCATTAGTTGCCAGTCCAACAAACAGTCATCGTACGAAGGCATAATTTTAACTCTTATCTGCAGAGAATCGAGACATCCATTGTTGGTGCGCTTTATCAGAAAAATGTCAAACCCAGCTGTATTTTTTTCCTCTTTGAAGAAATCTTGTTTAGTTCTCGCATAATCTCCATTCAGCCCTTGACTCTCTCTTCCACTGCCCAGTACATATCTAAGACCAAGGGAGCCCATCTTTTCTGCGCCACTGAGGATAAATGCAGAATTGCAACTGATTACTGTTAAACGGAATTTCAACCGTTGGCAGCGCAGGGCACCTTCCACCTGCAAGGAAATAGAAAATATTGGAAAATTTGAAAAAGAAACTATGCAAGAAGAGGCACTCTAAGGCCTTGGTCCACCTTCAGGTCTGACTGGGCCCACCTTTTCAGTTCTATCCCTTTTATCTGTGGACTTTCAACCTTCTATTTAGACTTTCCTGAATGGAAAGTCCACAGATAAAAGGGATAGAACTGAAAAGGTGGGAGCAGTGAGACCTCAAGGTAGACCAAAGGGTGTTTTCCCACTGTCACTAGAAGTACCCATTAAGTACCCATTTATTGGTACTTAATGGGTACTTCTAGTGACAGTGGAAAAACACCCAAAGAAGGTTTAAAGGGAAGGTGTGGCCACAGCCCAAGACATCTGCCATGTTCTTTACCATTTATCTCCTGGAAATGAGGACCATGCATACAAAGCAGGCAAGGAGTAAGTCCTTTCTGGAATTGGAGTATCTGGCCTTCTGAACATTGGGGGTGGATATTTTTGTCACCAGACCAATGGAAAACAAACAGGTTGTACTTCTAAAGTAAGATTTTCTCCCAGAGAAATCAAAGGCCTTTCTGCAAATACCTCTCTTAATCCAAATTAAGAAGATCTGGGTCTTTGGCATCTGGTCCTCATGGAATCTGGTCCTTGAAGTTCTGCATCATGGTGAGGGCGCCATGTGTCCGTACAGGCTGTCTGACACCCAATAGCAATGGGTGCTAAACAGGGCTGCTGTAGCACCCATCCTGAGGCTCTGATGAGGCCAGAGCAAAAAGGTATGCCAGTGGCACAACGTGATTGGCCCATGCAGCTGTCAATCAGGGGTAACATCCAGTTACAGTGGGCGTGGCAGAGACATGGCTCCGTAGCAACCTATGTAGCATCTGTGTTGAGGGGCGGAGCTGGAGTTGCCCCACTGCAAATGGGAGCCTCTAAGCCCACACCTGGACCCCATATGCCCTGGTATACATGTGGAAGCGTGGCCTCTGATCTGGTCTTCACAGTGGAAGACCAGATTGAAGATACCATTAAAGGGGTCTTGCATTAATCTGGATTTAAGGGCCCAAATACCCCATTAAATCGGATTTTGATGGTGCTTGTACAGATAACGTGTTCAGAATGGGGTCCTTAAGGGGTCATGTGTGCGGAAGGTACATAACGGATCCATACCAACTGTGTACAAAACAGGTTCCTAACGTGCAAAAAAGGGCCCAGACCTACGTTAACACTGCTATGGGGCAGCCCAGGAGCTTGACACAAGTGACTTTGCTGACGGTCACTGATGTGAGGACCGAAAAGGTGACGTTTACCATTGGAGGACCAGCCTCCCGGGTGTTCAGATGATATTCCTCTCCAAAACCTTATTCCCTTCAATGAGGCGGTCGAAGGAGAACAGCCGAAGGTCGATGGTCTTGTAGGAACTGTGCCGAATGAGTTCTGCCACACCCCGGCCGACCGCTGGCGCCAGCTGTAACCCATGCCCGCTGAAGCCTGAGGCAAAGCACATGTTGACCACTAAGGGGTGGAAGCCAATCACGGGGTTCTGATCAAAGACATTGTAGTCATAGTAACCGGCCCACGAACTCTTCACCTAGAAAGGAAGAAACAACAAGGCAAGATGCATCTACCTCAGACACAGTCAAGGGGAGACTCGCGGCACAATCGCACAGACGAGAAGGGAAAATGAGGCTGCCGCCCTATCAACTATGAATCAAACATGCAGATAAATTTGGGAAGAGAAACTATAAGAGAAACAGATCCCCTTTGAATGTGGTAGGATTCTATTCAATACAAATATATTTGTAAAAATTCATACAAATATCTGATACGAATGCATATGTATCCAATACTTATACCATAACATATCAGCCCTGAATCCATGTCGAATGCACTCTGGATCTGCTGCAGAAGGGACTAGTGAAGCCACTTTCCCACCTCCCTGGTTCATGAATGCTCCAAACTCACACGAATATGGATGTCAATGTACAAACGTCGTAACATTTGATTTGTATACGGATCTCCGAATTCCTATGAATATCCAATGTTATGAATATTCATGCACATCCCTACATAAGAGGAATTTTTAAAAAACCAGTAGAAGACCAACAGACCACTAATTCTAGTTTGTGGGGTAGGCGGGGCTGTGAGAGCTCAGAAGAGAGCCGTGACTAGCCCAAGGTCACCCAGCTGGCTTCATGCGGGAGGGCGGAATCGAACCCGGTATTCCCAGGTAAGAGTCCGGCTCCCTAACCACTAGGCCAAACTGGCTCACAAGGGTGCAGTTCCCAGAAAAAAGACGCATTCTGAGAAAATACATTATGGAAGCAACAGATATATAATGAAATCTGGGGGTTAATGGAATAGGGATGGCCATGAATATTCAAAATATTTGTTATTTGGACCAATGCGGAAATTTGTATACGAATCAGATGTCTGGATATTCATTTTTTAGTATTCGTACACATAGAAATATTTTGAGTTATTCGTACACATAATATGGACGTTTGTATGCGTACGGGGTGAGTACACATTGCATATGTATCCGTACAGGATGAAGACGGATGCTTACGAATGTGTATCATTGGATGCGTATTGAATATTTGTACCTGTACCTGACTCACCTTTATCCTCCTTCAGAGCATCAATTATTATTTTGTTTTATGTCTTTATTTGCATTTCTCCAAAGCATAAAATGAACAGACTCTACCTTGAGGGATTCAAACCGTGGCACCCGGTGGGCCAGCTTGGGCCAGATTTTTTCCTGAAAGAAATTGTGATCTACGTCAAGGTTTGTGATATCCGGCTCTTCCTCCTGGGAAAAGAACACAAGATGTTGCGAGGGAATTAATCGGTGGCAGCTGGAGAGAGAACAACCGCACCGGCGACAAAGCCTTGTTTGAACACCAAATCTCTTCTTGAAGAGTAGTGCTATAGGGCCAGGTTGTGCTAAACCCCAAGCTGTGGGATTTTAAGGTGCTGCCAAAGAATACAGTGTCAGAAACTGCCCTCCTTCTCTTTCCTTTGCTCTAGAGGCAGAGGTGCCCCTGGTGCGCTTCGGTGTGTTCACGCAAAAGCAGAACAAAGACCAGAGTCAACTCACTTCTGAAGGACTTAGGCCACCAAGGTAGTTGCCACCCACGCCTTCCCTCCGGAAGTAAGCTCCTGTAGTGTCAATGACGAATGGAGTCTCCAAGCCAGGCCCGTCTGGACAGTGCCATACGTAGACATACCTGGGAAAGGGGAACAAAGACGCAACGGCTCCAGTACAACAAAGAGTCACATGGTTGACCCACCTTCAACTCAGGTTCCCAAGTACCTAGCAGGCAGGAGTTCCATTTCAGATTTTCTTCCCCCAACCTCATTTGTCAGTGTTCAGATACATGCTGGCATCTTGTCTCACACAGTGGCCCACCTGTTCCTTCTGGGCATCTCAGGCGGAACGCAAAACCTTCACCTGCTCTAGACTCCCTGCAGAAGGCCTTCAGAGGCTCCTGCCTGTCTCTCCAACCTTGAGGCTGTGTCTAGGTGGCCACTTTAATAGCCATTAATACACCTTCCTCCAGGGATCTGTCTCACAATAATTAGCTGTACCTTTTCCTGGGTTCCACTGGCAGCCTGATGCCTCTGATGGACTCTGGCGGCCCTGTCCCAATGCCAGCCATCTCTGCCACTGCGCCTGACCATGCGCCTGCGGCGTTCACCACAAGGGAACACTTGATTTTCGCCACTTCGGGGTTGTCGGGCAACCGAACCTAGACGGATCGAAAGGGTTTGCCATAAGGTGATAAAAACAATTAAATGCTGTATTGCTGAAGATTTGGGGGATAACAACAAAAACATCTAAGGGGGAATCACAATAGGCTCTGCTGAATAGGATGAACTTTGTTGTACATGGAAGTTACAAATAACTTCTCGTAAGAACCTAAGAGGAGCCCAGCCGGATCAGGCTGCAGTCCATCTAATCCAGCATCCTGTCTCACACAGTGGCCCACCAATTGCTTCTGGGTGTCTCAAGCAGAAGATGAAGGCCAAACCTTGGCCTGCAAATGGCCTTGAGAGGCAACCTGCTTGTCTCTTCAACCCAGAGGAAGTCCCTCGGCATCCATTCTAGCAGCCATCGATACACCGGTCAATTCTCCTTTGTACAGAAAAAGGATTCTGTTTTTGTCTCCTTCATGGCTTCTGGTAAACACCTCCTTCTTCCTTTTCCAGCACAAACCACAGCAGAAGACTCCAAGGACCTCTGCCAGGAACTGCTGGCCACCCAAACATATTTTGAGCACATATACCTGAGAGCCCTTCACATGGGCTAGTATTGATAAGAGCAGCAATTCAGAAGAGCATTTCCAAGAAGCCAAAAGCAGGAGTGAAGCCTCTGGTTAGAAAGCCCCAGTCACCCTCAAGTTCCTCAACTGGGCTTGGCCTACCTATACAGCTCCAACCTTTAGGCCTGCAGCACTTCATGGAAAATGCGTTCCCTCCATTAGCAAAGGAGGAAGATCAAGAATTCTATAAACGTTATCACTATAGCAAGTTGAATACTTTAAACCAAGTCTGTATATCTAACAGATATCCTGTAACTAATGCATTCATGAAGTAAAGTGGACAAATCTTCGTCTGAAGTTGCAGAAGGCCCTAAAATATGCTCCTGAAGAAAGGCCAAACAAAATCAAACGTTTGGTACAAAAAAAATAAGTCAATGGCCAGATATTATTTTCATTTTGCAAGTGGATTAATACTAGGAACGTCCACAAATATTCAAAATATTTTATTTGGACGAATTCAGATTAATTCGGACATTTGTGTATGAACCAAATTTTGTACTTTAGTATTTGTACAAATACAAATATTTCCAGTTATTTGAATAATTCAGACATTCGTACGTGTATGTATCTGTATGCGTCTTGCGTGTATCCGTACACATCCGTTTGGGATGAAAATTTCATTCATGCTCACCCCTAATTAATACAGTTATTCAGAGAGCCAGACTTGATAAGCCTCTTTGAATACTCCACTCAATGTGCATGCAGGTATTCTGTTCTTTTTAGTACTTACGTTAACAGCAGAAATACGGGAAGTTCTAATGGGCGTCCCATCGGCTGTCATGACCTCTGAAGCTAATAAGTCAAAAGCTAGAAGAGAGGAAAGGTGAAAATCTGATCAGAGCAGTAGCAGTTTGCTCAGCAATTAAGCTAAATGGCCACTATAATAAAGCAAGGGGCAATTAAGAAGGCAACTTCTGAGCGAATCTGGGTCTGTTCTAAGACAATTTCTTCCCATTACTTGTACTAAAAACTGTACTGCAGTCCAAACAGCTGGTAACGAAAGAAAAAGCTCCTCCTCAATTATGTTATTGTCAATACCGAGGAAGGCAAGCCCAACAAACTCACATGTGACTTCTCCGTGACTCTCATAGGTACCCAAAGATACTGCTTTTTTCCGCAAGGCGTGAAGCAAAGTCCAGGGGTCAAACCATCCCTCATTTTCCAAGCCTAAAAGGAAAAGCAGCAGAGTGCAAAAATCCAGTTTTAGGTTCTAGTTATGTTTACATAACAGTTAAAAAAACTTGCTAAATACACAGTTACGAATCAAATGTCAAAAATTTCATTCATGCACACCCCTAGAGTACAAGCAACCCTCTGACCCAGGACAACTCCCGAACTACCACAGTTAGCTGTTTCCGTGAGACAGCAGTACCACCATTATGTCTCTGGATACATGGAAGTTTAGCAGTCTAGTACCATAGGATGCCAGTGCTACACCATCTGTATTCAACCAGGGGAATTTCTGTTTCAGTTTTTCCGGAGACAGGAGAGAAAGCAGTGCTCCTTCCGTCCTAGAAAACCATTAAAGAATCATCAGCAAAATGTGCAGGGAAACCTCTTTCTGAACTACTGCAGCTAGGCATCAGAGGAGTTGCAGCCTCTATGCTCAAAGGAATTAAAAAAGCAGTAATAATAATGAAAGAAAGTAACCTTAATTCATTACAATGTTCTTTGAGAAAAGGCAAAAGAAAAGAAATTCATTCAATGCATGCAAGTGCAGGAAGAGTTCAGTAACAACAGGATTCTAGTCAAAGGAGCAGAGAGGCTAATGCCTGAGAGCATTAAAAGCAAGAGCCAGCACACACCATGTTGAAAAAAATATCCAAAGCATATTTAGGTACCTTTGAACAAGGCAACTGATATTGCTTGCCTTTGGCGCCCCCTAGCCCCAGCAAGAAACACTTGCCAGTGCTTTTTCTTCTAAGCTGCTTTTTAGTTCAGCTTTCATGGGGTTCTGCTGACAGGAAAGCTGATGGTCACCCAAGTTCTGGGTTGCACCAAACCATCTTCTTGCTCTTGTGTCAATTAAAAGATGACATTTGAAAAAAGGATTTTCAAATTATTAATATGTGAGAAGGAAAGTAAAAAAGGGCAAATGTGAGAACGGATTGAGTACTAGATGCCAAAGTTGACATCATTTATCTACTAGATACATTAATTGGGACGTGAATGATCTATCACTGGAAAGAGACTGTGGAAGTCACAGTAGCCTGTCCTATGCGGCTGAACCAGTTCAAGAAGTAAACCAGACTTCCACAGGAAATATCTGCTCACCCATTATATAACCAATTTCATTATCAGACATTTTTGTCAGAGATGGTGTAGCCCAAAGAGGAGACCTTCCTGTTGCCCGTGATCTCATTAATACATTCCCACAGCATCCCACATTCACACAATCTGATAGGCTTTATACCTTTGAACTTCTACATTTTCCTCCAGTATAGCTGCTGTTTCTTCTGAAGCCAGGAAAAGATAACCTAATGGATTAAACTGAATATCTATGCGTGGCCCATTGGTAATGCCCAGGTAGTCCTGGGAACAAAAAGGAGAAAAAAAGGAATGCTTTCACACATCAAGGCAGAGATGAAATAGAAGCTTTACAAGAATACTTTGTGTCCTTCTAGTTTTTCTTCTGAGAGTTCAAGAAATTCAGTTATAATTGAAAGTCAACAAAAACGATTAGGATCTTAACAACATAGCTTATGTCTTTTTTTTCAAATTTAAACTGATTTTGAGTTTTGTGGTTTGGATTCATTCAAGTTTTGTAAAAGGCTTTAAAATAATTATATAAACTAATCTTATAGCTCTACTTATAGGATTACAGATAAACGTGGAATTAACCCCATTTACTCAGAGGTAAGCTTGCTATTTCACTCATGAAAACAAAAGGTGTTAAAATCAAAGGTGGGAGGCTAAAGATTGAAGCAAGAACGAATTCCTCCAGTACCAGCATTTTTCTACGAATGGACACATGGTGACATACATTTATTAAACGCAAAAACGATGCAGAGAAGCAGCTCATCTGGATATTTTCTGGAATTGAGAACTGTTGTCGTATCCCTCCCACAGAGAGGACTGTAGATGCTTTTGAGTACTGTGAAGAAGCAAGAAAGGAAATGGTGGCATTACCTAGTTCTTGTGTCAAATTATCCCTTCTGCTTTCTCCCCACAACAAGTCTATCAAACATCTCACACCTACAAAAGAAGCTAAGAGAAGCCCCTGCTGGATCAGGCCACATCCCATCTAGTCCAGCATCCTGCCTCATGCAGTGGCCCATCAACTGCCCATGGACATCCCAAGCAGAGACAAGGGCAAACCTTCTCCTCCTCTTGAATCCCAGCAAATGGCCTTAAAACCACCCTGCTTGTCCCCCCAGCCTGAAAGATGCACTTAGGTGTCCATTCTAGTAGCCACTGATACATCTGTCATCCATAAATTTGTCTAACCCTTCCTTAAAGCCATCCAGGCTGGTTGCTGTCACCACCTCTTCTGACAACCAATTCCATAGATCGATGACCCTCTGGGTGAAGAAATCCTTCCCCTTCTCTGATCTGACTCTCCTGCCCATCAGCTTTATAGATGCCCCCTGATGCTTGTGTTGTGTGGTAGAGAAAAGAAATTTTCTCTACCCAGTTTGGGACCTCTCAGGGTGGGACCGCACTTCCCACAGCCCCCCCCCCCATTTCACCTACCCATTGGCCTTCCCAGTATCTCCGCAAAAAGAACAGTCTTTTGTTTATCCTTTGCCTCTTTGTTTCCCGCTTCCCCCAAGGCAGCCTTGGAACACTCCTGTTTGATTCTGATGTTCAAAACGTTTGCTCTTAGGCTCAGAAGGACAACTCACCGTGAGGTCCCTCTCCACCACCACCACTTTAAGTTCATCGTGAACACGGGCGTTTATCTTTAGCCAATAGGCAATAGACCAGCCAATGACTCCACCTCCAATGATGACCAGGTCGGCCTGCTCAGGGGGTAGATCTTCTCTAACATCTATAGGGCTCCAGTCACCGCCTGGGAGAGCATCTTTTAACTTCTTGTGAAAGCTGGTCACCTGCTTTCCTAATTCTGAAACACGAGAGAGGTGTAAAAATCATATTATATAGTATGCATGAGCTTCATCCGCTACTTTGTAAAGCAGGTAACCTTTCTCAAGTTTTCTCCTGAGCGTTTTCCTTTTCTACCTCAATTATTTTAGATGTCAGTGTCTTTGTTACTGAGCAATTCTGCTGGTTCAAAGCTGTGATGCTCAGCCAACTTTTCCCAATAATCTAGTCATCGAGTCCCCAAGGCCTACTTTATTTGACATTAGGGATGCGCATGAATGTTTGTTTATTTTTTGTATTTGATTCGTATTGAGTCGAATCCAGGAAAATTAGTATTTGTATTAGTATCTAGATGTCTGCCCATGATGGAACAAACACCCACTTTGGAACAATGAAGTGTTGTGAGCAGAATCCTAGGGACCGATCTCTAGCCAAATCCTCCATCCGCGCACACTTGACCTGAAGCTAGCTTCTTCCAAAAGCCTGTGTTAAAAGATATTGACTATTCTGCAGTGGAAAAAGTGAGACAGTAGCAGCCAGCTTTCAGGTAAGCAGGTCAAATAAACTTCCAAGGAACTTCCAAGTGATATGGTTTGGTCTAGTGGTTAGCGAGCTGGACTCTAATCTAGGAGTACTGGGTTTGATTCATCACTCCTCCATGAAACCAGTTGGTGACCTTGGGCTAGTCACAGCTCTCTTTCTGAGCTCTCACAGCCCCACCTACCTCACAGGGTGTTTGTTGTGGGGAGACGAACAGAAGGTTTGTCAGCCACTTTGAGTCCCCTTAAGGGTGAGAAAAGCCAACTCTTCTTCTTCTAGAGAAGCCCAGGGCAGGTGAGACAGTTACCAAATGCCACCCACTGGAGATTTTAAAATAAAATGCTTTTCACAATGCATGCCAGGCAATTTCAAATATTGCTTGAATTTTCCCTTGCTGTATGGATCACCGACACAGTTTGACGCCTTTAACTACTACCTGAGGAATGCTAAAATACTGTTGCTGTTGGCTTTGATACGTGTGTGCGTGTCTTATCAGCTGCCCTTTACACCTCACACTTTAGTTATGCTGGCTTGTACTTGGTACCCTGGGGTAAAGGTACACCTGATGCCCCGCATTACGCTTATCAGTTTACTCTCTTGTGTTTTACATCTACTCAATAATCTGCAACCACTTTAATTTGCAATGGAAGTGGGAGGGACCATTTCACCTCCACTTTTTTTTAATTTAGTTTTTTTCACTTGTCACTGCAGCAAACACATCAATACTTTGTAAGAAAGTGTTTGCATACCAGTCATTGCAGGGACTTCCGACCCACAACCTTAAACGATGCACATCAGTTTAAAAGAAAAGCACAGAGAACGTCTTCCACTACCCACCCAAAACCATTTTACTGAACAGTTAAAGACATATAGGTCTCAGGTGGGTCAGTGGCCCTTTCTGCACGGGGCCTCAGTCCAGATTATATCCCCAAATAGGGAAGCTGCCTTCCACAGGGCGGTGCAGCCCATGGTGGACTCTGCCCTGGGCCTGCTCCAGTCTGCACCAATAGGCAAGGACAGATCCCTGTTCCCGGATCTAATCTGGAGTAAAGCCCAGTGCAGAAAGGGCTGGAGCCTGCAAGTCGAAGTCACTCTTCTTGACCCCCAGCGTGTTTCTATCCCAACTTTACACTCGCAGGGGAGCAGAAATTAAAAAGGCTGCGTTCACACCTAAGTTTTAATCCAGCTTCAGTCCACTTTCAGAACGGAAGAACAGCAGCAAAGCGAACAGTCATTTTCTTCTCACATTAACCTGTCCCAAAGGTGGATCTTCTGAATTATTTAACCCTGAAAGAAAACAGGTTGACACTTTGCTGCTGCGTTCCCCAGCTCTGACAGTGGACTGAAGACGAATTGAACCTTTAAGTGTGACCCACAGCCACTCTGAAAGCGGACTGAAGCCGGATTAGACCTTACGTGTGACCACAGGCAAAGGGACTACTGAAGCCGAACCCGCTTCCCGAGGGGCTCCCTGTCCCTTGGCGGCCCCGCGGCGGCCCCTCCGCAACGCGGCCCCTCCCCGGTTCCCAGGGCGCCCACCTCTGAGAGGGTCGTAGGGACGAGCGACCCCCGTCCGAAACGACCGCCGGCGGGGCCCCCGGGGGCTGGCGGGAGGCCGGAGCAGCAGCAGGGGCAGCGGCGGCGCCCTCAGCGCCCTCCGTCCACACAGCAGCAGCATCACCGCGTCGAGAGCGGAACAGCGGCGCGCGCGACGACTCCGCTGCTCCTCGGCGCCGGCGCGTCCATGCCAGGCTTAGCGCGTCAGGAGGAGCGCCACGCCCACCCAGGCTCCGATAGGCTCGCCCGCCCGTCAAGCACCGCCCGCCGGCCTGAGGGGCTCTCCCACTGGTGGCCCGACGGACCAATCAGCGTCGCTCCTCCTCGACAGGGTGGGCCAACGACCGGCCTTCGCCCCGCGGACCCTCCGCTTTGGCCGCCGGTTCGATCCCCGCCCCGGCTTCCCTCCAACGTCAAGCGGCTTCTCGTACACCTGGGGGCACCTCAAGGGAAGGGGTCGCTCCGCAGTCTGGGGTGGGTGGGGCCAACACCAAGAAGGCCCTGTCCCGGGTGCCCACCTCCCTCGGCTACAACCAGGAGGCGGCGCAACCAGGAGGAAGGGGTCTCCTCCGCAGATCAAAGGCAGGTCCATAGGGCCCGAGCCTCGTAGAGTTCCGCAAGGTTGGCACCCCGAGAGGATCGAGCCCCTTGGGAAAGCAGGGCGGGGGGGCAGACTCGGTTGCGGCCGGCAACGGAAACCGCCTCGGCATAGCGAAGGGGGACTCCTGGGTGGGCAGGGCCTGGCCGGGGCTGCACTAGAGAGGCGGCCTCGTTGACGTTGGCCCCGTGTGCCCTGCCCGGGAGGAGGGCCGCCGCCGGCCGTGGGCCTGACGTGGCCCCTTCTCCGGCGCCCTGCCAGGCCCGCCCACAGCCGGCCCGCCTTCCCTCGCTGCCCGCCTCCGAGCCCCTTCCACTGCCCTCCGGCCTGGCGGTGTTAACTCTGTGTCTCCTGCGCTGGGGTCACACCTAAGGTTTAATCCGCCTTCAGAGCGAAGGAAATTTCCTTTCCACGTTCTCTATCCTGAGGAGGGATCTTCTGAGTTGTTTAACACCGAAAGAGAACAGCTGATGGGGTATCTCGCTCTGAAAGTGGACTGAAGCTGGGCTGAGCCTTGGCTGTGGTCGCACCTAAAGTTTAATCCAGCTTCGGTCCGCCTTCAGAGCGAGATAACCCGTCAGCTGTTCTCTGTCCCACGTTCTCTATCCCAAAAGGGAATTTTCTGAGTTATTTAACCCTGAAAGGAAAACAGCTGGCCACTTGGCTGAGGCTTCCTCTCACTCCGAAAGTGGACTGAAGCCGGATTAAACCTTAAATGTGACCACAGCCCAGGGTTTGGACTTCAAGTTATGTTCAAAATCATCCCCCCGCCCCGCCGCCGCTTTCGCCCTTGGCATTAGTCTGGAATCGGTGTCTCGGGATGGGCCCCAGGGGAGCGCTGCCGCAGTCTGCCACAGGCCCCTATCCCGAGACGAATCCCCCAAAAGGGCCCCGTCTGGACGTGGCAAAGTCCCCCGTTTCCTCGGACCGCGAAAGCCGCGTCCCAACAACAATCGCCCCCTCTTTCTATAGGCCAATAAACAAACAAACAAACATTGGGAGTGTGTGCGGTGCAGAGTAGATCTATATGAATACATCTATGAAACGTCTCCAATTAATTTGAAGAACCGCCGGGCGGCCTCCTCTTCGCTTTTCCTATCTCTGTGTGCTCCTGCCTGCCGTCAGTGCCCCTCGCCCGGACGCGCCGCTACTTCCGGCGGAAGTGAGGCGCTCCTCAGCGAGCGGCGGAGACTCCTCTGACGTGGGGCTGCGCGGAGTCGGGCTGGCATCCCGGCGGCGTCTCAGCCCCGCCACCCTCCGCTCTCCCCCCCTTCTCCCCGGGGCCGCGGCCCGGAGCCCCCCGGCGGCCCCACCATGCTCGACTTCTTCACCATCTTCAGCAAGGGAGGCCTCGTCCTCTGGTGCTTCCAGGGCGTGCGCGGCCCCGCGGCGGCCTGCACCGCGCCCGTGAACGCGCTCATCCGCTCGGTCCTCCTCCAGGTGGGTCTCCGGGCCGGGCGGAGCGCGCGGGAGCAGCGAGACGGGTCGCACCCTCGGGGGGGTGCGATCCGTTGCTGGGAAAACCGGCCTCTGTACCTACCTTCCTTCCTTCTTTCCTTCCACCTGTAGGGGAAAGCCCTCCCCCCGGAGGGGCGGGCGGGACAGGGCCTTCTCCGTGGTGGCCCCCTCAGTCTGTGGAACAGTCTCCCCCCTGTGGCCCGCCGGGCACTCTCGCTTAACACGTTCGGGAGAGCAGGGAGGAGGCTCCCCTTTACCTCGGCCTTTGGCTGAGGAGGCAACTTTTCCTGCCCTCTTTCAGGCAACCTTATTGTTTATTTTCATTTTATATATATTGTCTTTATCGCTGTTAAACTCGCCCTGAGACTGGCACCAATAAAGGGATTTCAGACAGGATGTATATCCTGTCCTTGCCCTAACCAGAGGCCCAACCACAGGCACTTACCTTTGTAGGGTGATGCCATGCACTCGGGCTGGTCCATGCCAGGTACAGGAGGCCCATTCACATTTCTGGCCAGTGAGGGACGTTCCCACCGGCCAGAAATGCAAACGGGCCTCTGTGGACCAGCCCACGGTGCGGTGGCAAAACCCAGGCTCCCGCCTCTTCACTGGCTTGATCGGCTGCTGCCAGCCATGTCATGTGGTCCATGATGTGCTGGCAGGGCGATGCAGAGGGGCAGGACCGGTCCTGGCAACATTTGGGGGCACATGCCCCACTACCCCCTGGATCGGCCCCTGGTGAGCCTGCTGCTGTGGCATCAGCACATGCAGCTCTGCCCACTCGCGGCTGCATTGTGCCTGCGCAGGGCACCAGCAAACAATCAATGCCCGCAACACGGCTGGGCCTGTGCAAGATGCCAGGAATCAGGTGTAACCGGCAATGTGGCTGCGCATGCACAGATGACATACTCCCTGTCCACCACATGCAGTGAGCTGGATAAAGCATGAATGGTTGTGCCGCCGGATGCTTGCGGTAGGCCTGGGGTAAAGATTGGCGTAGGTGTGGAGCACGGAATCATGTTCCACACCTAATCAACAATTGGTACATCTCTAGTGAGGGCGGGCATGCTTCTAGGCTGTAGCAGCCTAGTTGGGGGGGGGGGGGGTGTATGCTCTTCACCAGCACTGTACTAATTTCTTACGAGAGGCCAAGTGCAAATTGGTCCCACGTATCAGGAGAAGCTGGAATGTTACTGGTAAGGCTTTCTATAGATTTTATAGCAGCCCAAGTCAGTATATTCTATTTTCCATAGGGCATATTGGGCAGAGGACATCACCATCTGTTCCAAGGCAGACCAGTCCCTAAGGTGTCTTATCATTACATCCACCTAGAGAGTCTATAACTCCTAAAGTAAAAGGTCCCTATAACCGCTTAAACACTACATAGGTCAGATGTTTATGAGCAACTTGTCCCCCTGGTTGCATACCTGCTGGAAAGGCAAAAACCTCTCTAGCCTCTCGAGCTTGTTGTAGGGACCGCTGCACTAAAGGTGTTAAAGAAGCAGTCTCCATATAACTTGGAGCTAGGGGGACAGAGGGATCTGTCAGATTAATTTCAGCCAACGGTTTAGTAGAACTTATTGTCATTGCACTTGTACTTCTTTTCATCAGAACTACCCTGCGTTTCATGTAGCTCAGTGTTCAGTGCTTGATATACTACTTGCCATAGTGCAGTTACATCACCTGGGGATGTAATGGCAAAATTCTCCCACAATTGAAATATTTGTCCACACTCTCCCAGAGTTTTAAATCAAAAGTTTCTTCTTTTAAGAAGCAATTAGAGCTGAGTTCCCATATTAGAAAAGCTTTATGCCTCACAGGATTTTTCCTCAGGCAAGTCCTTCTGTCTCATAGCTGAAATATTTTAGGAAACCTTTACAACACGAAGGACTTTTCCTCAAAAGGGAAACTCCTCCTGTCTCATAGCTGAGATGTTTCATCAACAATACTACACCCATATGGTATATGCTTGCACCTTCAGTATCGCATCAGGGTCACCACTTGGCATAAACGAAGAGATTTCAGACAGAAGCTGAGGGAACAGGGGCCATCCTTACAGACAGACTGATTCTACCTGGAAAGCCTCTTTTTGTTATTCTACACTCTAATAAAAAGAGATTTTTTTTTCTGTGATCCAGGAATCACCTGACATCACTTAATCAAACACACACAGCAGCTGCATTCAACTGTGCCAACACCCACTCAGCAACTGTTTTCAGCTGCGCCATTTACTCTTACCAGGAATAAGTCCCTCCTGGATCTTGGTATTAGTTAACTCTTACATACAAAAGCATCTCATTTAATAGTTTAAGTCAATTATCAGCCAATATGGTTGCAGCATTGCTCCCCATGAGACCTTCCAGTATAGGGTGCTATAAAATACAAACAAACAAAAGCTGTTTGGAATCTTCAGGATACCTTTCACATGTACCAACGTTTGCATGTTCTAACAGGAATGTTGGGCATTATAATGCTTTTGCAATAGAGGTGTGATCTCACCAGTAGGTGAGAGCAGTTGGAGCAAGGAATCTGGTAACATCTGGAAGCTGAAAGATTTGCCACCTGACCCTTAGGAGGGTGTTTCAAGCTTTATAACACAGGAGTTGTAATCTGAGTGAGAAAAGTGAAATGCTCTGGAGGTTTTGAAGCAACGCACAATCTTAAAGGGCAATAGTGGTGTGTCCAGATTGGGGGATACTGCACATTCTGATGCGCAGTCGGTGTGTGGGTGTCACACCTGACGCCAGATGCTTTGTAGCGGTGGTGTATTATGCCACCGCTAGTGCAGCTTTACCTGCTGTGGAACGAACAGCCCTCGCTCCACAGTATCAGGTAATTTTGGAGTTTCCTGACAGGATGGCGAGAAACAGCCAATGAGAGCTGAGCCTGCAGCCCAGCTCCTGTTGACTGTCTGATCCCATGTGACGCGTGCCTTATCGTGTGCACCATGGAAGTGTCGCAGCTGCCGAGGAGGAAGCTGTGGACCACCGTTTCAAGTGGGGACAACTTGTTGTGATTTTGCAGCCAAGTAAGCTGCGAATTTATTAGTGACTGTGGATTTTTATCTGCTAGTCTGGAAGGGACTTAGGGTGGTGGTGGTTGCAGGCAATAAACTTGTTTTCTTGAACAGCATTCACTGCTGACCTGCACATCTGGGCAGGAAAGTCTGTTTTTGAATGGCCATTTTTTATTTCAGAAGATCAGATTTGTAGTTTTTCTCTGTACCTGCCTGAATACCTGCCGTATTCTCAGGTACTTGATCTGGGCTTCTTCGTTATGGAATACAGAAGGCAGTTACTTATTCCACAGACTTATTGTCTAATACAGAAAAACAAATCCAGAATGACATCTTTTTGAGGGAGGGAGGGAGGCAGCCGTGGCTCTGGTTTCATCCATTTTGCCACTAATTGAAATTGGAGAATGGGTTACGTAAGCTGCATCTCCTTGACGTATTTGACATTAAACGTCAAATGCTTAGAGCAGGGGTTCGAAGCAATAATGTCCCCAGCTGGGGCAGGATGTGATAACTTAATTTGATCCTTATACAAGTGGCTTGTCAAAAGTAGTCTAGTGTGATCATACCTCTTTTAAAGTGTTAAGAAGTCTTTCTCGAAGTTGATACCTGTAAGCTGTGTAGCTAGAAATGCTGAGTCGCTTAGAACCTAGAACCCTTTCTGCACTGGACCTTATTCCATATTATGTCTCAGGGTAGAGGTCTGTTGTCCATATGCTAATACAGACTATGGCATGCGGAGAGCAGGGCCGTGTTCTGAGGTTCCAGAATAAGGCCAAGTGTAGAAGGGCCCCTAGTTTATATCTCTGGTTTATATCTATCTCTGCCGTAGTTTGCACTAACATGTGGATGACAGATTCTTATTCTGAGATATAATCCGAAATAAGGCCCAGTTTGGTTTCTGTAGAAGGGTATGGCATCCTTTGTGCTGGCCATTCAGGTTGTTCAAAGGTGTGTCACTGAACATAATAGGATGTTTTTGCTCTTCTAACAATAAAAGCACAACTGAAGAATTGGATAGCAAGACAGGCTGCTAGAAATGTAAGAGAACTACTGAGGTAGAAGCCTGTGTTTTTGATCAAATTGTAATTGTTCGTTGGAATCTTAATTGTATGCGGTGAAACAATAGAAGCTTGTAAGCAGGTATAAGGGAAACAGGAGTTGCTCGAGCACTTGGAAATTGGATACTGCTCCCTAGGGGTTGAAATAATTTATATTTCCCCGATGTCTCCTATCAAAAGCAAGATTGTTAATCATGTTCTTTATAGGACACCCAAAGGATACTGTGCCTTGTAGTAAGTTCTACTTATTCCTCCATTTCTTCTTAGGAGAAGGGTGGGAGTAATTCTTTCACCCATGAAGCCCTTACGCTGAAGTACAAGTTGGACAATCAATTTGAACTGGTCTTTGTGGTAAGTGAACTACTTTGTACAAGGCAAATACTGCACACAACAGTCCAAGATACTTGGTGGAACAGTGAACAAAGTTCCAGAGCAGGGAGGTCTTGTCCTGTAAGTGAGCCAGTTTGGTCTAGTGGTCAGGGAGCCGGACTCTCATCTGGGAATACTGGGCTTGATTCCACCCTCCCCCACGAAGCCAGATGGGTGACCTTGGGCTAGTCACAGCTCTCTTTCTGAGCTCTCACAGCCCCACCTACCTCACAGGGTGTCTGTAGTGGGGAGAAGAATAGAAAAGCTTTGTCAGCTGCTTTGAGCCCCCTTAAATGGGTGAGAAAGGCAGGGTAGAAAAGCCAATTTTTCTTCTTCTATGATAAGTTGAGGACTTAACATGAGGTACCTGATCCTTTTGTCTTGGAGGAGACGCAACGTTTCTGCCACTGATCTGCTGATGCAGACTATGGCAGGCCTCACCCAGGTCCTGTCATATTCTGCACGGCCGTATGGCCTATAGGCCTGTTTTGAGATAGTCTGGAATAAGGCTCAGTGCCGAGGGAGCCCCTGTTCAGGAGGTGAACAGGTCCTGTGGCCATCCTCTGATATTACGCTCTTCATGCAGGCCCATGGAGCCCACCTCTTTCCATTGCCCAGTGCTCTGGAGATTCGTGAACCTCACAGAAGAATTTTGAAAGCAAGAACGTGAGAGAAGCGAAAGTGGATGGATCCATCAGGCATGCTGAACTTGTGTCCGTTTTGTGCTGGGAGGTCATTCTTCCAGCTGTAGCCAGCCTGTTAGCAAAGAAGTCTCTCTTCAGCAAGTGCATGCGTGGTTATTCTTTTGGCTCTGTAAAAAGTAACCCTGTTCTCTTCGCAGGTCGGGTTTCAGAAGATCCTGACTTTAACCTATGTGGATAAGTTGATAGATGACGTGCATAAAGAGTTCCGGGATAAGTACCGAAATGAGTTCCAGCAGAACGGAACCCTAGGAATTCTCAATGGCACCTTTGATTTTCAAGAAGACTTCTTACGTCTCCTACGGTAACAAGCCATCTCTTTCAGGAGCCGGATTGGACGGCCTATCCTCATCGCTTTGCCCCAGTGCCTTGTGATTTAGAAGTATTAGCTGGGAGGTTGACGGAGGAGTAAACCAGTTTCACTCAACTGGGCAAAAAGGAGACATTCCCTGCCATAAACTACCTGGGTGAACTTCGCTGTGCTGGGAACCGATGATGTCTCAGAATGAGGGGATGCTTTCTTCTTCTTTGCCCAGACTGAATTGCAAATGGAGGAATTGAAACTATGCCTTGTTTCCTCTTGCAGAGCCGTTATCAATTACAGTATAGTTAAGGGGAAGAAACTAGGAAAGGAAATTCCATCACCCACTTTGAACAATAGAGAGAGACACAATCTGTTAACATTCTTGCTTTTTTAACTAGGGATGCGGAGGAGAGCAGCAAAGCCCGAGCTCCCATTGCCATGAAGACGTTTGAACAGTCAGAAAAGTCCAAAAAAACTGTGAAGACTTTGATAGAAACCAAAGGGGAAAAACCAAAAGAGAAAACTAAGAATAAGAAAAACAAAGGTTCCAAAAAAGAAGGTGAGGCAATGCCCTGGTAAGCAAACAATGGGCTAGGCTAAACACCTCTCTGTGTGTGTGTGTTGGGTGTACATATTCACGTTTGTGTTCTCATGTTTTTGTTCTAAGAAGCCCACTAGATTACCTATTCACTACTGAGCCCAGTTCAAGGTCTTTAGCATGTAAAGCCCTCAGTGGCTTGGGCCCTGGGCGTCTGAAGGAGCGCCTTCTCCCATATAGACCTGCCCGGGCATGGAGATCTCAAGGAGAGGGACTTCTTGTAGCTCCTTCTCTTGGAGAGGTAGAAAGCGTAGGGACATGCAAGAGGGCCTTTTCTGTGGTGGCTCCTAGACTCTGGAACCGCCTCCCTCTTGAGGTTTCCCAGCCTCCTACACTGAATAGTTTTCAGCGCCTGGTGAAAACTTGTCTTTTCACCCCGGCTTTTGCTGTTTAACTACCTTCCACCTGGGCTCTGTTCCGTTAAGGAGGGAGCATGTAGCGTTAGAGAGCAGTAAGGATAAGAGATGACAAAATCGCGAGAGCTGTCCCATCTGGGGTGCCAGTGTAGGGTTGGCATTCGCATTGATAGATTGGCAATAAGTGCTGTACGCTGCAGTATCTCTACATGAAAACCTACTGTGGGTTCCTGCAAAAGCTGTAAAACCATCCCATGGCATAGCATTAGGGACCGAGCAACCCAGTTCCTCCATTGAATCTGAACCTGTGACAAGTTCTTTCACGTCAGCCACGCAGTCAACAGAAAGCAAAGCCAGTAACATGAAGAGACATTAAAGCTCTAACGACACAAGCACCAGCGACGCTGGAGGGGGTTATATATTTGATTATGTTTTACTATTGGATATATGTTATTCTCATTGTAACCTGCCCTGGACCATTCGGTGAAGGGCAGGATATAAATTTCCTAAACAAATAGATGGGCTTGTTACTTTTATCAGAATTTGCAACAGGTCATTAGCAGGCGGAGAGCGTCAGGCCGACTGTCCTTCATGGACCGCTTGCTCTGTGACATTGGTTTAAGGGCTTTGCTTTACCATTGGATTTGATTGAACCCGTGGGGTTTCCAAAGTTTTGGCCTGCAGTGTTGGTATTTCTTTTCTTTCCCAGCTGCTGGAGAAGCTCCTGCAGCCCCCAAAGCACCCCCAGCTGTCAAGCAGGATGAACTGGTTGGAGCTGGAGACAAGGAAGAACTGACCAAGGATGAAATCCTGCAGAAGAACCGGGAGGAATTCTTTAGGAAGCGCATGAAAGGGGGAGAAAAGTCAAAGTAGGTGAAACCATTGCTAGCAAGGGGCACTGTGCTTTGGATCTGCCATTTGGAGAGGTGGGGTTGGAGGCCACTTTCCCACCCCCAGGGTCACTAGGCTCTCTGTATGATCTGCCTCTGGTGCAGGATACATACAATACATTGCAGCTACTAGGCTCACAATTTAGTAATGCCCACAGATGTATTATTTATGATGGCAAATGCATGTATACACCATAGGTCCTCTAGTGGGCACAGTATATCATGGCGTATCGTATGGATTTTGCTTAGGTCTTTTTTCTGTACTAATGTGGAAGTTGGGTTGATCTAATTCATTAGTTTCTCTGTCTTTACTGCTGAGTTAAGCATTGAAAAGTATGTTCGTCCGACCAGAGCCTGCCCCATTTGCCTTAGTCCTCCCCCCCCCCCCCCGACCCTCACAAGGGCCATTGGTTATTTAGGAAGCTGTGTTTTTTGGACTGGAGGAGAAGAGCAAGTATAGCTTAGAGTTCCAAGCCTTTGGTGGCCTTCTCAAAGTTCTTAATGGAGAGAGTTTGCACCAGCGAAGGTCTCTGACTGTGATCTCATGGAGTTTCTCTTATGTCTGTCTTAGCAAATCTCCAAAGCAAGACACTCAGAAGGACAAGGGAAAGAAACCCAGAGTGTGGGATCTGGGGAACTCTAATGCCAAAGTACTTGATTATAGCAACTCTACTACCAATGGAAACATGGACACCTGCCCCACGGAGGACACTGATGCAGATATGGTGAGCTTTGGTTCTGTTGGATCCCTAAGCACGGTTCTGCAGAGATACAGTGATCTTGTTTCTGGCTCAGATCGCTAAAATCTTCACTGACGTTTTGCTAGGGCAGCTTCCCTGTAGCGTGTCTGACTGTTTTCTAAACTGTTGGGTGTGAAAATGAGAAACCCATTGGGATGTTCAGTTAACTGAGCAAGTATGCAAATCCATGGTCCTGTTTTGCACCGTTTCCCCCTGTCTGTATTTCTATCTCACCCTACACCCGAAGGTCTCAACCTTTAAATCAGACATGTTAAAACAGCAACAGCATCTGTGAAGTGGGAAGAGACAGTATATTCCCATTTAAGCAAAGGCCAGAGCAGAGAGGTGCGCCTTCATGCACAGTGTTAACCAAGAACATGCCTGCAGCCTTTGATTGGTTCATGGCTACATCTCATCTTCATTTCCAGATCCTTGGGGATCCGGAACGGGAGCCTGGTCAACTCCTTGATCTTGAGTATGAAAGTGAAGAAGAGCCCGAAGAAGAAGAGAAGGTGGTTCAGAACTCGTCCAGTGCAAGGTAGAGTTTCCTATGTTCTTGGTCCCAATTTAAGCCCCCCAGTCAGGTGCGGAGGAACCGTGGCGTTCCAGATATTGTTGGATTTGAATTTCGTCCGGCATATTCGTTATGAGCAGTGGTCAGAGCTGACAGGTGTTGAGCTTCATCTAGAGAATGTGACGCAGAATTTCTGTGCATGCAGCTGCCACCTGCATTTTGATTTGTAGCGACGAGATCTCCTTCTGGAGCAACGTCACTAAATCTGCCTGAATGAAGTCCCTTATTCAACTACCCCTCCTCCTCCCATTGATTTAATAACACTGCTTCTCCTGTTTCCAGTGCCAAGAAGGGTGGCCTTGGAGGCATGTTTGGGATGCTGAAAGGTCTTGTGGGCTCTAAGAGCTTAACCAGAGAAGATATGGACCCTGTGCTGGAAAAGATGAAGGATCACTTGATTGGTATGTTGGGATCCAGGCTCTTGTGGGTCTCTTTCCGGCAGTGAGGAGTCAGGTACTACCCACTTTTCCAGCACTTCCTGCTACGTGGTGCTTGTAGACTTCAAGGGGAGAGTTAAGAAGACTTGGCCTGGGAATCAGTGGGTTTTGAAAGAACATACTTTTTCATACCCTAAATGGAGAGAAATAGGGAAAGGTAGAGCAAAACATTCTTATGAATGTTCTCTGCTGGTATTATAAGTTTCTTTATTTTGTTTTCCAAACACTATTCTCTCTTCTTTCCCACCCAAACATACAAGCTCGTTTGGCTTTGGTTTTTTATTCTATCAGACACCAGCCTTCTTATGAAGAGAAGTGTTTTGAGGATAAGCAGTATGAGCTAGAAGCAAATGTAATCTTAATTTCCTGTTTTCCCTCCCTTCTTTCTAAAGCTAAGAATGTTGCTGCTGAAATTGCTGTTCAGCTGTGTGAATCTGTGGCAAAGAAACTGGAAGGCAAAGTGATGGGCACCTTTACCAGTAAGTATCAAAAAATGCTGTTCTTTTTATAAAAATGTCTGAGCATGAACCGCAGGCTGTTAACCTAATTTGTTTGAGTGAATGCCAGGATCCCATGTCAGGTGGCCAAGTTTAGATGGGGACTATTAAAAACCTGTTTGCACAGCTCTTCTGAGGAAGGACCTTGTTCGGCATCCAGTAGATATTGCCCAATGTTTCTCAATGAAATGTGATGAAAAGATATCCAAGCACAGCTGGGAATTTGTGTGTTCCCTATGAGTTATCAAAGGTCACACTTGAGGGCCAAAAAGCAGAGCAAGAGTAGGAAGAAGAAGAAGAAGAGTTGGCTTTTCTGTCCTGCTTTTCTCACCCATTTAAGGGGACTCAAAGTGGCTGACAAACTTTCTGTTCTTCTCCCCACCACAGACACCCTGTGAGGTAGGTGGGGCTGTGAGAGCTCAGAAGAGAGCTGTGACTCACCCAAGGTCACCCAGCTGGCTTTGTGGAGGAGTGCAGAATCAGACCCGGTATTCCTAGATAATAAACTGGCTCCCTAACCACTAGACCAGACTGGCTCTCAAAGGATCTCAAAGATTCATGGAGGGCAGTGCTGTCTATAGCTGCTAATCTAGATGGCTGTGCAGTATCCAGTATCGGAGGCCTCTAAAATCCACCTTGGTGTACAGGACTGTACACGGGTTCACTGTGGTCACAGTGCTTCTCAGAAGGAGTATACAAAACCACTCAGGACAGTTGCTTGAAACTGTGCTCTGTTGGGGCTGGAGAGCCTACAGTTTCTACTGGCCGCCTCACACCCAGCAGCAGCAGAATCCGCAGAGGAGTTTGTTTATTATTTGTATTTCTATCCCACCCTATACCCGAAGGTCTCAGGGCGGGTAGCAACATGTAAAAACAAACATCATTAAAACAATAGTATGTATTAAAATTAACATCTGCAAATGGGAAGGGAAAGTGTATCCCCATTTAACCAAAGGCCAGGGCAAAGGTGTGTGTCTTCACTGCCTTCCTAAACATGTACAGTGAAGGTGATAGACACACTTCAACAGGTAGACTATTCCATAGCCTAGGGGCCATCACTGAGAAGGTCCTCTTTCGGGTGCCTACCCCTTTTGCGGCTGAGGGTGGTGGGACAACCAGATCTTAAGGCATGGGCAGGTCGATATGGGAGTAGATATTGTGGTTGGAGCAGAGCACACAGATGAAAAAAACCAATGCATCTCTTAATAAAAGAACATTGAGAGATTACTTAGGATGGGCAGAAGCAGGTTACAATGGAGCGCAAGTGGATTTTAGATAGGGATTGGACACAGGTGGCCCGTTTTCTGTTTGGAAAAAATGCCCGTCTGCCGTCTGGCTGTTCCATACGAAGGGATGGATAGAAGTCGTGATCCTTTGCTTCCAACTTCCTAGCGGTGACCTCAACGGTGAAGCAGGCCCTTCAAGAATCCCTGGTGCAGATCCTACAGCCCCAGCGCCGTGTGGACGTTTTGCGCGATGTGATGGAAGCCCAGCGCCACCGCCGGCCTTACGTCATCACTTTCTGTGGCGTCAACGGAGTCGGGAAGTCGACCAATTTGGCCAAGGTTGGTTGGTGGGGCGGAGGGGGTTTGCCTCTGTGAGCCTTGGATCGTGCCATATAGAGACGCGCAGAAATATTTGAAATATTCATTATTAGTACAAATTAGTACAAATTTGGACATTCCTATACAGGTGGAATGTCCAGACATTTGTACTGTAGTATCTGTACTTATCCATATGCATTGTGTACATATCTATACACATCTGTATGGATACATACAGGATGAAAACGAGATGCATACAGGATGCATATCACTGGATACGTTTCAAATATTTAAATGAATACACATGAATGTATCCGTATGGTTCGAATGTCCAGACATTAGTTTTTCTTTGTTCGTACGAATTTGGATTTTTGAATATTCGATTTGTGATGAACCGAATGTCAAATTGCATCCATGCAGTCCCCTAGTACTGTAAACACTTAACTTTCATGTCTGAACTATAAGCTGCAGGCCTGAGTTTTTTTCTACATCACCGATGTCAGTTCAGAGGTTGAACGTTTCATTGCGGAGTTCCCTCGCGTCCGACTGCTGCCCAATGTACTTTAATCCCACAAGACGCACGTTGCACATCAACCACCTCTGAGATGTTCATTCTTACCTTTATCGCAGCATTCAGATTTTGCCAGACACCCTTGGGAGCATCTTTCTGTCACCTCTCAGGCTGTTCAGTGTGTTAAGTGTCAGAGGCAACAGCTTGTTCAGAGAAGCGTCCAGAAAATCTGCCTCTTCCCTAGGTAGATTTGACAGGAAGTGAAGCCGCAAGAGGCTTTTAGAAGTCCTTTTGTGAAACTGGAGGGCGGGCTGCAGGAAGGAGTAACGCCCTCCCCTGCATCCCTCAGATTTCCTTCTGGCTGATTGAAAACAAGTTCAGCGTTCTCATTGCGGCCTGCGATACATTCCGTGCCGGTGCAGTGGAACAGCTGCGCACCCACACTCGCCGCCTGAATGCGCTGCACCCTCCGGAGAATCACAGCGGCCGCACGATGGTGCAGCTTTACGAGAAGGGATACGGGAAGGACGCGGCAGGCATTGCCATGGAGGCCATTTCATATGGTAAGGCATCTCTCCTACGTCTGACATCTGTAGCCACCAGAGCCACTGCCTTTCTGTGTGTGAGCTATCCATTTCCTCCCTCCTCATGACTACTAGAGGAGCTTCGAGTAAGCTGTGCTCTCCCTGCCAGCCAGGAGGAAGCGTAGGCTTGAAGAAATGGTTCTGAGCTGCCCAGATTTCTTTTCCTACGGTCAGTATTTGGTGTCTTCATCTTGACTCTCTTCTTGAGCTCCCTGATAACGGAGACACGATAAGGGCTGGGAATCCTGTTCAAATAGAGAAGCAAAAGCTAAGAAAAACACACCAGTTTTGCAAATGTTTTTCTTCTTTCGGGAAAGGAAATACCAGAGGCCTTTTCGCACTTCGGCCAGCAGTCAACAATTAGTGAACTTCTGGGGAAGAGCATCTGCGCTTCGAGGAAGCTGTTACAGACTCTAAGTTTGTCGTGCTTCACCAGAAGTTGCCTAATTGTTGATTAGGCGTAGAGCTCCAAATACTGCTCCACATCTTTACCAACGTTGACCAAATGCTTACCTGGAGCGTCCAGCGCTGGGCAGCTCAGAACCATTTGCTCTTCTTCCGGTTCCCTGCGGTGGGTGGGTGGGGGAGGCGACCATGATTAATCACTGACCTCTGACTTGACCAGACCTCAGATCCTTGGGCCTGGGCCTGGCTGTGGTGGGAGTGGCGTCCGGTCATAGTCATGAGAGGGGTATTTGATCATGGGTGCCGATGTGATTGGCCACAATACATCCGTTCTTGAACATGCCTCACACAGCGTTGTCCGAGCAGGTGGCCAATCATGGCAAGGAGGTGGAATCGCTGGCTTCAGATGCAGCAGCATGGGCTGGTCAACGGGAGGAACATTCGCACTTCTGGCTGGCAATGGACGCTTTCCTCGTGACAAGTGTGAATGGTCCACCTTTACCAGTTTACCAGCCCTAGTTCATGGCAGCCTAATCAGAGAAGTGCGAAAAGGCCCAAGTCAAGTCAGCTGCCTTATCGGCTTTCACAGGAGACAGTTTTTTGTTATTTGCTGCCTGTGTTTTATTGCTCACGCCAAAGCAGAAAGCAACCTGCAAATCATGTTACCAGAGCATCAGGCTTGGACTGCCCCTGCCACAACCATTGCTTTATTTATCCCTGCTCATAAACACAACGCTCCCGATCTGTTTTGTCTCTCGCCAGCACGGAACCAAGGATTTGATGTGGTCTTGGTGGACACAGCAGGCCGTATGCAAGACAACGCCCCTCTGATGACCGCCCTGGCTAAACTCATTGCTGTCAACACCCCGGATCTTGTGCTGTTCGTGGGAGAGGCCCTGGTGGGAAACGAAGCCGTGGACCAGCTGGTTTGTGCTTCCTGTGCTTGCTTACTAGTTTGAGATACAAACTCATGAGCTTACAGACCCAAACCTGCTCTGAGCGCTGCTTCACTCCAAGCGCCCACGCCCAGAAGTGTTTCTGCGTTCACGCAAGAGCCGGTGCGGTGTGGGTGCAAACTCTAGGGCTTTGGGGCAGGTGACCAAAGTGTACCCGTGGCGTGCCTTTTCAGTGATAGATACGAGCTTTCTGCTGAGCCAGTGTGGGGAACAGCCCTCCGGTTCACATTGCTGGGAGAAATTGTGTTTGGCTGTTTGGTGAACTTTGTGCAAGAATTCACCTTTGTCTTTTACCCCCAGGTCAAATTTAACAAGGCCCTTGCTGATTATTCCATGGCTCAGAGTCCCCGGCTCATTGATGGGATAGTGCTCACAAAGTTTGACACCATAGATGACAAGGTATATAAAGGCAGTAGGATATCATCAAGGGGTGGGCCATAATTGAATGGTAAAACACATCCATGTGCAAAAGCTTGCAGGCTCAGTCTGGTGGATAAAAGTACAGTCAGACCCCTATATCCACTGATGCGGTAACCGTGGTTTCAGTTTCCCGTGCTGACCAGATCAGCCCCACCCCATCCCCCACGTGCTCCATTATGCCTGCCATAAAGTCTTCTGAGGCCTGGGACAGGCAGAAAATGGGCCGAAATGGTGCACAATTTCCCATAATGCCTTTGAAATCCTGCAGGGTTTCACTGGAATGATGAGAAATGGAGTGCATTTCCCAGTGTTCGCTATTATCTGCAGTTTACGTTATCCGCGGTGGGCCTGGAACATGTCCCCCATGGTTACAGTGGTCCAACTGTGTGTCATTCTGACATGGCTGGCAAGATCTTTCCTTCTTGCACTGGCTTTCCTGAGGGGTCAGCAGATGACCAAGGATACAAGGCAGTTTTAATATGGAAAATGGTGCATTTAGATCACCTTACAGTAGGAGGCATTTAGCCTTGGAAGAGAACAGTCTTTACCAAATGCTTGTTGAAACAGGAAGGCATATAAGTGGGGAAGATGCTTTAATAGGTTTCCTAATGTCACTTTGGGGAGTTCTGTGACCCGTGTCCTGCCACTGTTTGCTCCCTCAATTCTACTGACAGCCTCTCCTTCTCTGCCTAGGTCGGTGCTGCTATCTCCATGACGTACATCACTAGCAAGCCGATTGTGTTTGTGGGCACGGGGCAGACCTACTGTGACCTGCGTAGCCTTAATGCCAAGGCGGTGGTCGCTGCTCTCATGAAGGCCTAACCGGCGGTCGCTGCACCCGTTTTCCCATCAGCTGATGTCTCAGAACGCGCTTTCTAACATGACCATCTTAGAGTCCTTTCTTTTGGTATGGTTCGACGTGAGAGTGGAGGGATGCTAGCAGAAGGGGCTCCTTACCTCACCCACAATCATCCTCTCAGTTTGGTGACCGCCTTACCTAAGGCAAAGGGTGGGTCTGACTAGAGCATAGAGTCACCTGCCTTGGGTTAGGCTGCACACATTTGAAATCAACCATGCCAGTGGCTTTCGTTGGCTCTAAAATGCCCAGGACGCATTGTCACAGACCCTCTTTCTGGTGGCTCTTTGTTCTTCCCAGGCTGGGGGAGTTGCTCTGCCATATTGAAAGCTCTTCTGTAACCCACACAGTTGCTCAATTATGTTTCAGCGAGGCAGGAAGCCTGGGGCTGCCTGTGGACACAAATCTGCTCCCTACCCATGAATTTGTGGCCCCGGCGCTAGCAGACATAAGCGCCACATTTGCAGCCTCCTTTACACTCAGAACCTTCAAACCAAAAACAGTCGATTACAAGGACTTGAGTCCTGCTTAGAGAGAGCAAAGGCCGCCGATGCCTTAAAAAGGTTCTTCTGCACATTGTCAGTGGAACTCGCAGCTGAGCCTTTGAGTCTCTTCCTGGTGTTTGCAAAAGTGCAGAGTTCTGCAAGGCCGTTTCTAATAACATTTTTGCAATTAGTATTATTTTTTTAGTAAAGTTCCTCCAACTGATCAGTGAGCTCCTCTTTGGCCCATCCTTCCCCCTGTCCTTGTGGAGAGGACTAGGTTGAATACAGGTCACTTCATTGTTGCTGGGTGGGTCGTTCAACAGGTATCAGACCTTCCTCTTGAGGCAAATTGCTGTGCGCACAACCAACCTGAAGCTACACCTGTGAAACTGAAGCCTGTGCCCGTCACGAATACAACAGACGACCGCTTAATGCTCTTGAGAGCAAAGTCATGGTGAAATGAGGTGGCGGGCTTCTGGCTTAGAGCAGGACCAGGTTACCCTGACAAATAAGCAACCCGGGGCAGGGAAGGAGGCGCAATGTAGGTCCTGAATGACTCGCATCATTTTAACTCTCACCCCGTCCCGACTAGACATCCGAGGTTGGAGTAAAGATGGCCAACGTGAGCCTCTGCATGCTCTCTACACCTGCACTGGCATTTGCTACTCTCAGCCAGTTCGCGAAAGGAATTTTCTCCTGAGGAAAATGCTGGTGATTGCTTGCTGCTTTTCTGCCCCCTCCGCCGCCCCTCAGAGCACCTCTTGATCCTGGTATAAAGTGCTATGTCAAAATACAAAAATCTATGAAGATGTCTCCTAGCTCGGTATTGCAGATGTGCTCTAGTGCAATAAACTGAATGCTGTCTGCGGAAAAGTAATTTATATAATAAAATCTCATTTAAAAAAAAAACACCATAGTGCCCCGCCCCCCCTCAAAATCTCCTGCCTTGACAGATCCTTCATTTCTCCAGTGTAGAGTTTCATCTGTTGCCGGTTAAAGTGCTAGCAGGCCTGGAAGTCAAAATCTGCTGCTGAGGACAACGCCATCTGAAGTATTACCTACCGCGGGATGTCCCACGTTAACGTGTCGTCGCAATAAATGTATACCGTGGCACATTTTGTGGCATGAGACGCACCAGGATATGAGATTTGCCACAGAGTAGGGAAGCGCACGAATATTCATAACATCTGAAATTTGGCCGAACTTGGCCAAATTCAGACATTTGAATTTGAATCAAACGTTGGAGCATTTGGAGACTGACATTTGGATTTGAATTGTTTTGATACGTTTGTACGAAGCTTCGTAGGGGATTCATATATGGGATCCGCATGCTACTTGTATGCAACTGAACATACTGAATATGAATCCTAGCGCAATGAAAGGGGGTCTGTTTGAACAACTACGCATTTTCTTGCATCCGATTTGATTCAAAACAGCATTTGTGCATAGCCCTACCACGGAGTACGTGGAAATGATAAAACTAGGATGCAGGCTGATTTCAGGAGAAAATACTTTGGAAAAAGGTATGCCTTATATAGCAAAAAATACAGTAACCGTTCAGCATCTGCTGTTCAGAACTGCCCAGAGTTTCCATCCACTCATGATTACGAGCAGCTTTGAGACCCTCCCCGGTATGAATTTACCTTTAGCCATTGAAAAGGGAATATTTTTATTACTTATGCAAATAATATAAAACACTTCATAAAGAAAAGACTTAGAAAACTAGAGCTTCAAGCATATATATTTTTCCTTTTTTTAAAAAAAGGCTTTTTCTCTCAACCCTTACAGAATACAAAAACACTAAGTCACAAACTCTTCCTTCAGACCCGACCGTACATAGAAAATGCCTTCACGTGGATAAGAGAGAATCTCTGTGCCCAAACCAGAAAGGTCCAGATAGGATTGCGGCTGAGTCGAAAGGGTATCTAAGTCTCCCATATCAACATCACAACTAAGCCACCGCAGAGAAAATAATAACACTTTGTTCCCCGAACAGCAACTCTAAAAGGTGTTATATTATCTTCCTAAAAGCCACCAGCATCTTGTCATAAACAGACACTTAAGTATCAGCCAGCAACACCTTGCTGTGTGATGTTGGTTGGGTGGCTGGTTGCGGGTGCATTGTGCCGTCACCTGCCGTATCTTCAAATGGCGCCTGGGGGTAGAGTTGGGATGCTGGTGTTAAACAGGATGCGTCCTGTCTAACCCCTTGGGTTCCACCGAGGTGGCTTGTAACGTAAAGCAGCTCATTGCAGAGAGCAGGATGGGCCGAGGAACCGGCTCTTGCACAAGCTGAAAAGGCACATGCTCCATGATCCACATCACTTGCCCTGGCTGAACTGTTCCTCTCCAGACGGTGACGCTTCTAGGCTCTCACTGATTAAACATATTCCTGCTGGAGTGTTAGTGGTGAAAAACGAGTAACGAATACACACGCAAATGCCAGTCTCCATTCAGTAGCTCTGTTCCATTAATGGCATCAAAGTTCCTGCCTTCTTTCCAAAGAGACTGGGGCACCATAGCATTATTCTAGCCCAACGTTGTAGCTATTGCTGTCTAATGTTATTAAGAAGGAAGGAAACTTCCAAGGACGTTCAGCTGCCCAATTGACCCTTGACTTTTTGAAGGAACCTTCCACTGAACTCAAACCACACCTGGTTCTCTGCCAAGTTTCATGCCCAGCCGAACTCTGAGAACCCAGGATAACAAAATGAGCTTTGCGGCTGAGGTGGAGTGGAAGCTTGCTAGCCTAGGCGTGGATATTCTCTTTCGCTCCCACATTACACTGTTTCTCCAGCATGGAAGCTTTGGAATGGAAACATAAGAACGTAAGATGAGCCCTGCTGAATTGGGCCACAGTCTATCTAACTGGGCCTCCTGCCTCACACAGCGGCCCACCTGTTCCTTCTGGCCATCTGAAGCAGAAGATGAAGGCAAAACCTTCACCTGCACTTGACTCCCTGCAAAAGGCCTTCAGAGGATTCCTGCCTGCCTTTCCAACCTGGAGGTGGTACCTGGGCATCCTTTCTAGTAGCCAATGATACACCTGACCTCCAAGGATTTATCTAATCCTTTCTTAATGCACTTGCATGTATGAGGGTGATGTCAGATCCATGGGGGAAGCGGAACCCAAGGCCAGCATGGATCTTCTCGCAGCCCTGGACTTGGCTCAAGCACCAGAACAATATGGGGCTTTTGTGTACTGCTAGTTAGCGAAGGCAGGGTTGGAATAAAGTCACCATGCAACTGACCCATACCTGCTTGTGTAGCATTCCTCCACGAAAACCTACTGCCTTACACCTACTGGATATGGCAGCAGCTTGGGCACTCTCCACCATGGGGACAAGGAGCAAGCTCCAACAGGAAGCTGACATGGGTTTCCTACCCTAAACGCAGTTCGTTCCGATTACCTGTCTAGAATCCCATCTCTCCTAATGTATTCAATTTGAGTCAGCAATCTTCACTCCCTGTAGTATTCTTCATACAACAAGACCACGTGCCATGGCCTCCACGAGGTCTCACTTGCGCTGGATTGTGGAGTTGGTGTTAAGGGGTCTGGGCAGAAGCTTTCCACCTTCAGACGGAAGGGAAGAGTTTCAGTCCCCCTTCCAGAACTAACAGGCTACTGGCAATATCATGGCTTTCTTCTTCCACTGCTCTGCTACCATCGCAATGCCCTGGAAGGCCCCAAGTTGCAGTGTTGGGGCCAACGCCGTCTTCCACCTTCTTCCTTAGGATTCTTCCATTTCCTCCAAGATACCTTCAGATGTCAAGAGCCTCCGGCGTCCACCGCAGAACAATTTCAGTGTGACTGGCAACTGCTGATCAAGAAGTCTTCCACCCCCCAAAGAAACCCCTGGCTTTAAGGAGGGCTGACTGCTAAGTAAGCACCATACCTTTGACTTCATTATGTGCAGCTGATGTACCATTGAGCTGTCCTTCCTGAGGCTGGCCTAGGAGGAACGGCAGGGGGAAACGGTTCAGTTGAGGGAGGGAGGTACAACCCCAGGCAGTTCAAAAACGCAAGATGCCTTCCCCCCTTCCACGGCACCGGAAGCCTCCAAGAAGGGAGTCTGTTATTGCAGAAGAGTGTTCTTCAAGAGAGGAACAGCTCCGCAAGTAATGGTCAGATGTGACCAAACGTTTCAGGCCAGGAGCAGACCTGGAGTTAAGAGGGGCATGCCACAGGCACGCGACCCACATTACCAGTGGCCCCTCTGACCTCAGTCTCTCTCATTCACACACACCAGAGTGAGGAAAGCACCCCTTGACGTGCTCTGCTTTATCAGTGATGCCCAGGTGAAAGTCCAGCCCAGCAGAAGGGACCGGGGGCTTTTATGGCTCACAGATTAGATGGAGGTTTTGTCACACTTAAAAATTACCCAGTTTTATGACAGTCGGACTTATTCCAGCTTCGACTGCCTCCAGTATGTACTTTTTCGTGGGGGAATGGTCGCTCAGGAAGGCTGGATCAAAGGGTGCCGTGTGGACTTCAAACGTAGACCACAAACTGGCCGTCAGTGGTGGGAGGAGTTTCTGTTTGTGCCATCTACACTTGCTATCAGTTTGATAACATTATCGCTTTTACATGCCCTTGGGTAGTAGGGATGGATCTTCTGGCCTTTCAGATACCTAGAATTTCCCGCCCTCTACCAAATGGTCTCAGGGCAGGTCACACAGTTTGGGTATCTAGATAGTTGTTTGTTTTATTTATTCTTTGTATTTCTATCCCGCCCTTTGCCTGAAGTTCTCAGGGTGGGTAACATTTTAAATCAGGCATACATTAAAACAGTGTCAGTGTCTGTGAAGTGGGAAAGGCCATATATTCCCATTTAGCCAAAGGTCAGGGTAAAGTGGTGTATCTTCACTGCCTTCCAAAATGTGTACAATGAAGGTGATTGATGCACCTCAAGGGGTAGACTATTCCATAGCCTAGGGGCCATCACTGAGAAGGCCCTCTCCCGGGTGCCCATCCCTGAAGGTGGTTGGACAACTAAGAGGGCCTCCCCTCCAGAGCTTAAGGCATGGGCAGATTGATACGGGAGAAGGCGTTCCTTTAGATATTTGGGGCCCAAGTCACTTAGGGCCTTATAAATCAAAGTTAAAGCCTTGAACTGGGCTTGGTAGCGAATGTATAATATAAATAGTTGTTTATATTATTAGCTTGGAAAAGGGGATTTTGTCTGACAATAAAGTGGCATTAAGCCAGTGGTCTTTCCTGTTGTGATGTACGGCTGTGAAAGTGAGATGCTGAGAAAAAAGTGAGGGGCAGAAGAACAGTGCCTTTAAATTATGGTTCTGGGAACAGAGATTAGGAATACTGTACTGTAGACGGCTGGAAGAACCAGTGCTCCCTTGATGCAGTGATTGTCACACTAAAATTCAAATACTTTGAGCACATAATTTGAGCAAAGGAAGGGCTAGAAAATACTATTAGCCTTCTTTGGGCGAGAGGAAGGAGAAGAAAGGGGAAGGATGAAATCAGAGATACCTTTGAAAGGGCTTTACGATGATATTAGAGAAAGGAAAGGGCCAAGTATTATCCATATATACACCAGGAATCTCATGTGATTCGACAAAGCCTCCATCTCCTCCAGCCAACTAGCCTCCTTAAGAGAAGGCAGAAATTGCAAACTCACACGGCCCACAGGAGGCAGTCGGTCCACTTACCTGCTTGACCACGGCTGCAGATCTCACCGGCGAGCCTTTCAAAGTATTCCGGCAAGTCTGAGTAGTCGTTGCCATAGGAAATCACTTTAATCCCTTTGTCCAGCATGTTTTCCCGGAGCTTCTTGAACTCGTCCACATCACCACGGCGCACCAGCATAAAATGCTCTAGATCAGATTTGTGCTTCACAGCTTCTAGGAAGAGTGCCTGGAATGTTGTGTCGTCCACAGTCCAGCCACAGCCCAGGAAGAGGAAAGATTTAGCTTCGTACAACTTCTGGATCTCCCGCTGGGAAAAGAAATGTAATATTAGAAGGGGTACAGGATTCTCTCCTTTTGTCTCCTTGCGATCTGAATCTATAACTTGCTTTTCACCCTGAGCTCTGAGGAGGTTTGAAACAAGATGAAAACAGGATGAAAAATAATACAAGGAAGCAATGCTAAAGCTGCAGATAGACAGCACCTTCCATATCTGCAGGGTTCTGCTTGGTCCTTAGTCCTGCCATGCAGAAGAGACTCAGCACCTGGCTGACTTCCCCTATCCGTCCATAGAATGCTTTCTGCAACACACCAGGAAAGGGATCTCGGGGTTCTGGTGGACAGCTCAATGGAGGTGTCAGCCCAGTGCGCAGCAGAGGCAAAAAAGCTAATTCAATGCTGGGAATAATTAGGAAGGGAATAGAGAACAAGTAGCAAGTATCATTTTGCCTCATCATAAATCTATGGTGAGGCCGCATTTGTGATATTGGGTACTATTCTGGTCACCACACATCAAAAAGGATATTGTGGAACTGGGAAAGGTGCAGAAAAGGGCAACCAGAATGATTAAGACCCTTACGAAATCAGACTGCAATGTCTAGGCCTCTTCTGCCTGGAAAGATGGCGTTTAAGAGGGGGATTGTTTGAAGTATATAAAAGCACGCACGGTATAGAAAAGTCGGGGTACTCCTAGACTCCGCACTGATGTCTGATGGTGTTTGATTTTAGATGTTGTTACCCGCCCAGAGACCTTGGGGTATAGGGCAGGATAAAAATGTAAATAAATAAATAAACAAACACTAAAACCAGGGGGCACCTATGAAGCTGATGGGCAGAAGAGTCAGATCAGATAAGGGGAAGTATTTCTGCACCCAAAGGGTCATCGGTCTATGGAACTGGCTGCCAGGAGAGGTGGAGACAGCAAGCAGCCTAGATGGCTTCAAGGAAGGGCTAGACAAATTCATGGATGACAGATGTATCAATGGCTACTAGAACGGATGCCTAAGTACATCTTTCAGGCTGAGGGGACAAGCAGGATGCTTCTAAGGCCATTTGCTGGGATTTGAGAGCAGGTGAAGGTTTTCTTGAGATGCCCATAAGTATCTGGTGGGCCACTGTGTGGGACAGAGTGCTGGAGTGTCTGATCCAGCAGGGTTCTTCTTATGTTCTTATCCTTCAGCCTATCTTTCTAACATTGCAAATATTGCCTGCCGTTGCATTACTGCAGTGATTTCCAAACAGAAATCCAAATGAGACCCACATATCACAAAGTCTGTGTATTCACATGTAATATTTTATAGTTCAGGTCCCCCATTTCTGGTCTGTTGACCCGAGTGTTTGAGGATCCAACCGAGTCCTCAGAGCTAAAAACTCAGAGCATGATATCCTGGTAAACTTTGGTGTTAAGCAACAAAGCCCAGAGATGGCTACAAATCTCACCATGACCTCTGTGTTGCGTAGAACATTCTGGTAACCGGCCGGATGAAGGACTATTCCGCTGGGATTTGTGTACACTCCATGAATATGTAGGACACTCAGCTTCCTCTTTTCCTGTGCCCACTCCAGTACCTGCACAACAGTTTTAAAAGAAATGCTCATTGCCTTATCCCTCCCCTGGGTGCCTTTGATTTATTGATGTACTCTGGGGAGGATCAGCTCAGTCAGTTACAGGAAAGCCTTTGCTTTTTTTCAACCCCAAATTCCAGAAACAGCACTCTGCAAATCTGTTTACATTTCTAGCCTCCAGGGAGTTCACAGCATCTACAAACAAAATAAATCCAGCACATCTGCAAACTATCTGAGCTTTTGCTCATATTTATTTTGCCCTGCAGTGACCAGGTCAAATTCATCTGCTCTGGCGTGCATTTGGGTATATCTGTGCCAGACCTTGTCAGGACCACGATGGAGGACCAGCTCTCAAGAGCAATGCCATTTGTGGTTCTGGATTAGGGTCGCAGAGGTTGGGAGCGTGGAGGATTCTGGGAATATTTTTATCATGGATCAAAGGGTATTGTTGCTGTTCACATTGGGGACATGCACAAATGGTTTTTGGCATTAGATTTGTAATGAATTGAATGTTAGAAAATTCATATTCATTCAAATAGATCCCCTTTGAATGTGATAGGATTCTATTCGATATGAATGTATTTGTAGAAATTTTTACTAATATCTGATATGAACGTATTTGTATCCTGCATAAAGGTCCTATAAAAATGCATAAGTATCTGATACATAACAGATACATACCCTATACAAATGCATAGGTAGCTATATGTATCCCCAGTTTAACTAATGTACGAATTATTCTTACGAATGTCCGAATTCATACGAATAGCGAATGTTACAAATATTTGTGCAGTACTTGTGGGGGAGAAAACTGACCTTCATCTTGATGGACGGTTTTAGGCTGTAACCATTTGCAGCATGCAGAGGTTTGCTATAAATTGACTGTGAATCGGTAGAACAAAACTATTAGAAACCATTTTAGATGAATACGCTGAGGATAAGAGAAAAATGCTGGGAAAGGAAGGGAATGACTGTCTTCAGAAATAACAAAACGGGCACCTCAGAGAGACTGTGTGTGGCCTTCACGTTCCCAGGAGAAGAAGAGCTGGCTTTTCAACCCTGCTTTTCTCACCCATTTAAGGGGACTCAAAGCGGCTGACAAAGCTTTTCTATTCTTCTCCCAAGAACAGACGCCCTGTGAGGTAGGTGGGGCTGCGAGAGCTCAGAAGAAAGCTGTGACTAGCCCAAGGTCACCCAGCTGGCTTCATGGGGGAGGGCGGAATCAAACCCGGTATTCCCAGATAAAGAGACAGGCTCCCTAACCACCAGACCAGACTGGCTCTGAAGTGCCTCAGAGGCATCTCTGTGTTCAGACATAACAAAATGGGCACCTCAGAGAAAGCAGTGTGTGGCCTTCATCTTTCCAAGCCTCCTCTGATCCACCTTTTCTAGGATAGGATGTTCAGGAGAGGGGGGAGGGGCAGACTGGTGTGTGAACAATCTCACCTCAGAGCCTTTTCTAAGCTCCCTCAGAGGTGCTTTTTTTTTTCTTCCTGGGTCTGATCACAGTCTTAGATAGGGGTAAATGACCAATCCTGGTTGCCACTGATATGTCTGAACGCTGCCTCCTCACAGTGGCTATCACCAATGGTGGAAAAGCCTCCTGAGCTGAAGACCGTGCTGAGAAATAAATGGATTCAACTGCCACCTTGGCTGCAATTACCTTTTTCTCATCTGTAAGGTCAAGAGATTCAAGCTGCTTTCCTTGGTCTGCTGCATAAATCTCCAGCAAGTTATCGAAGTTTGTGGTCAGTACGAGGGCCCCGGTCTCCATCAGATGAAGTACAGACCGAAGCAGCTGCTTTCCAGTGTCCTCCATTTTGGACTCCAAGTCATCAAAGACTTCGTATAAGCAGTCTTTGAAAAATGTGGAACGGACATTGCTTGTGCGCTGCCGAAAAGATAAAAACAAGATCAGTCTCTCTGACTCCTCTGAGAAAGAAAATATGAGCACGAAAGAAACCAATTTTCACTGTTTCACTGAAAATTCTTTAGTGTCTTTATACTCAAAATATTTTCTGCCTTGACATAACAGTATTAGAAGAGACTAAAGGCTTCTCTCTCACACACACTCCATGCTGTAGCCTGAAAGAAGCCCCTCCGCCCCTGAAGAGCAATTTAGACATCTGGATTTTGCTGCTCCTTTTCTTCAAAAAGCAAAACAAACAGGCCCCATTCTGTGTTCCTACCCCATGTCTTCCATACTTCATCCACTTACTGGCGACAGCTTCTGGATAAGGTCATGAGCCACATGGATGAGGTTCTTATCGTCACGGAGACATTTCTGAAACTTCTTCCTCTCTTCCTCTTCAAGAAGGTCAAAGTCAATAGCGGCATCCAGCAGAGCCTGGATCAGGCCCTTCCAAGATTTCAGGGCTGGCACTTGAGGGGCCACGGCTGCACTTATGCCTGTCCCAATCACTAGAACCAGCTCTTGGGGCTTTTTGGTTTTTAGACTCGGCAGCAATTTCCTGCAATTAAAAATAGATCTATTTCATTTTCATCCAAAGGCTTCAAGGTGACCTATGGAGTCTTCTCTCTGTCCTCAATTTCTCCACAAAACCATCCTTTGAGATTTGGTAAGGTAACGGGACCAAGGCCCTGCTGGGTTGGTTTTATAAACATCTCAACCACCAGCAATCCTTTCTCTCCATCCAGGCTTCTTAACCGTGATACAACAATGGAACAAATATGTCTGAACGTGTGTATGAACTTAAAAGTGCCACTAGTTTAGCCTTTCCTGCTGCCTCCATTTGATTTCCAGCAATGATACTCAGATGCCTGGCACCTTTGCTCTTCGTAAAACAAAGGGAGTTCAGGCTTAACATGAAATTTACTTTTAAAAATCGGATCGTTGACAGTTTGTTCATGCATTGTGTGGACTGCTTGTATACTATAGCCTCTATGAAACAACAATACTTCTAAAAGCAACAATGCTATTACTTTACTGTGAATGGAATGAACTTTAAAAATGAAAGGTCAGTTTTGAACATTCCTTACCTATAGCCAGTTGGGCTACCTGGGGTGGTAGACTTATCCTCCATGATTTAGTCTATTTTATTGTGCTTACCTAGGTTTCTTTGCAGGTGGCACTCCATCCTCTGACAGTGTTTCTCTACCCTGGTTGAGGTTCACATTAGAAGCCATCCAGTTTCTAAAAAAAGAGTGTGGTGAGGCAGAGGAAGAGAAGAGAAAAGGCAAAAGTTACAAGGAGAGAAAAACCCTTGTGTTAATTAAGATAACATTGTCAAGAAAGATCCTGTTCTATTGGCTGCTGTTAAAAAAAACACAAAGCACACATGATCACGTCAAGGAGAAAGAACCCCCTGGAACCCCTATATCCCTGCTGCGCCTATATTATCTAATTACAGAGAGATTTCTGTATCTGAGACATCTCCCACCACTACTACGCACAGAAAGACACTCTTATACTGTGTTTTTCCCGGACGGACGGACGGACTATCTATCTGTCTATCATCTAGCCCTATACTTGAAGGTCACCTGGTGGGTAACAACATCTAAAATCAAACATCATTAAAACAACAACAGTGTGTATTAAAACAATAGCATCTGCAAGAGGGAAGGGAAAATGTATCCCCAAAAGGTGCATCTTCACTGCCTTCCTAAGCATGTACAGTGAAGGGGCCTGACGTGCCTCAAGGGGAAGACTATTCCACAGCTAGGGGCCATCACTGGGAAGGCCCTCTCCTGGGTGCCCAACCTTTTTGCTGCTGAAGGTGGTGGGACAACCAGGAGGGCCTTCCCTCCAGATCTTAAGGTACAGGCAGGTCAATATTTGAGGCCTGTTGGATGTTTAGACCACAGCCACAGCAAAGCCCATAGGAGAAATTCCTTCATCTGCACATCTCCCGGAGAGCAAGATTTTGTTCTCCTTTGTATCCAGACACCTGGGCGGCAGGCTATTATTGGCCAAGGATTACTGTGATTAAGAAGCGATGTACCCTAGTTGCTGGCTGGCAGAGAAAAGTCCTTGCTCTCCCGAGGAAGAGTAAATGAAGGCTAATCTCTTGGAATGCTGCCTGGGGTCCTGCAAACACCAGCAGCTCCAGTGCATCCGATGGGAAAGGGTTATTTGAGCTTTTCCTTTATTCCTCCACTACCGTGGAGCTCAGTCTTCGAATCAGTCGCCATTCCATGGCTTGCATTGCTTCTAGAAGTTTACTTTGCAACAGCCAACAGGGGCCATATCTAGGGAGAGCAAAGTGAAGAGCGCTTCCATACCTGGTAACTCAAAGCCTGAGGACCACCTTTCTCTTTCATCTGAGTGGCAGCTCAGGATTGGCTGGTATACGCTATGATCCATGATACCTCAGGGAAGTTAGCTGTCACTGGAGGCCCAAAAGGGGGTCTTCTGCCATTAGCTCTCCCTACTTTGAACTTGGAGACCCATGTCCTTTTAGCTGTCTTGCTGCTATTCCCAATGGGCACCAGCCACCATCAAGACCTGACCTTCTCCATAGGAATCCTCCCAGTGGCTGAAAGAGACTTGTCCTCTGTCTATGGCCCCTAAGTAACAGGACAGGACACCTGTCTGCAGGCTGGGGAGGCAGGCAGGAGGCCTCCAAAGGCCATTTGCAGGGAGTGGAGAGCAGGTGAAGGTTTTGCCTTCATCTTCTGCTTGGGATGGCCAGAAGCCATTGGTGGGCCACTGCGTGAGACAGGAGGCTGGACTGGATAGGCTGTGGCCAGATCCAGCATGGCTCTTCTTAGGTTCTTATGGACTAGATGGGCTGTGGCCTGATCCAGCATGGCTCCTCTTAGGTTCTTATAGACTAGATGGGCTGTGGCCTGATCCAGCAGGGCTCCTCTTAGGTTCTTATGGACTAGATGGGCTGTGGCCTGATCCAGCAGGGCTCCTCTTAGGTTCTTATGGCTAGATGGGCTGTGTCCTGATCCAGCAGGGCTCCTCTTAGGTTCTTATGGACTAGATGGGCTGTGGCCTGATCCAGCAGGGCTCCTCTTAGGTTCTTATGGACCGGATGGGCTGTGGCCTGACCCAGCAGGGCTCCTCTTAGGTTCTTATGGGCTAGATGGGCTGTGGCCTGATCCAGCAGGGCTCCTCTTAGGTTCTTATGGCTAGATGGGCTGTGTCCTGATCCAGCAGGGCTCCTCTTAGGTTCTTATGGACTAGATGGGCTGTGGCCTGATCCAGCAGGGCTCCTCTTAGGTTCTTATGTACCGGATGGGCTGTGGCCTGACCCAGCAGGGCTCCTCTTAGGTTCTTATGGGCTAGATGGGCTGTGGCCTGATCCAGCAGGGCTCCTCTTAGGTTCTTATGGGCTAGATGGGCTGTGGCCTGATCCAGCAGGGTCTTTCTTAGGGTCTTATAGACTAGATGGGCTGTGGCCTGATCCAGCAGGGCTCTTCTTAGGTTCTCATGTTATTAATTTAAAACAGACATTCCTTTCACCACTGCCAGGCAAGCTGTGACCAAGGAACCTAGTTTTTTTCTTTGAAACTGCTAAATATATGTACACAAGGCCATGTATGATCCTTATTTATGCTTCTGTGCTTTAAATTCCTCCCAAATGCTGCTGGAATTTGTTCTCCAACCTTCCTGGGTTGCCATACTAACTGGCATGGAAAATTCAACTGACACCTTTTTTTCCTTTGCCAACTGCAATGTTTCAGCCAGGCAGGCCAGGATAGGAATCCCAGTTCAAAACTTAAAGGTTGTTTTTCTGATGTTGCTGCCTGTGAAGACACTCAGCTTCCACAGAGCTGAGCACCACAAGTCTGAAGCAAAAAAATAAAAACCCTCCAGAACTCTGCATTCTGAAGACCAAACAGCAGTGTAAAAGATGCCAATAATCAGGAATTGAAACCTGAAAACGTTTTTGCAACCCGCTTATGGTCAGATGTGTGCAGATGGCTTGCAGGAACAAGGAAATGACTTTCCTAGACTCTTTAGCTTTAAGCCAGCCAGATAAGGCATTAAGCAAAACATGCAAGAGGAAGAAGATTTACATTCCAGCCCTTCTATGCCAACCAGAGTAAGAACACAGTGTTTGCCGGCTCTCTACAGGGGCTCTTGGCCAGAGGATAAGCCGATTTGAAGGAACCCGTAAGTGGCCTTGAAACTGATACAAATGAGAAAATGCTGTTTAACATTGAGAGGAAACAAAAGTAAAAGCAAGTGAAGAGGATTGTAGGTGTTGCAGCCACCTAGAGAGGCAACGTGCAGAGTGGGAGGGGTGTTCAGCAAGGCCTAGAACCTCAGTTTGGCCAGTCACTCATCCTGGGTGACTCAGGGCCAGTCACTGCCTTCCTGACTGCCCTGCCCTATAAGGTCGTTGTGAGGACAAATTGGGGGAAGACAAACATATGGTTGTTCAGACAGAAAGAAGAAAATGTTTCAAATTAGAAAGCATCCCCTTCCAAAGAGACCTATCGGCTGGCGTCCGCATGGAGAAGAAGAAGAGTTGGCTTTTCTACCCTGCTTTCCTCACCCATTTAAGGGGGCTCAAAGCAGCTGACAAACCTCCTGTTCTTCTCCCCACAACAGACACCCAGTGAAGTAGGTGGGGCTGTGAGAGCTCAGAAGAGAGCTGTGACTAGCCAAAGATCACCCAGCTGGCTTCGTGGAGGAAGAAGAATCAAACCTAGTAATCCCAGAAAAGAGTCCGGCTCCCTAACCACTAGGTATTGTAGATGAAGGCAGGGAAGGCCCACGACCGCACTCCTGGGTTCTCCAACACGCGGCTTGGAAGAGGTGCGGACGGCTGTCGAGTGTGGACCCTCAGCACCATTGAAGACAGAACCATACTATGAGACCTCAGAAGGCAAGTGTTGACCTGCAGGTTCAAGGGACCCCTCACGGTGAGGTTACCTGCCCAAGCCCTCTTTGGGAGCAAACTAAATGGGTGGCCCCAGCTGAAGTCCTCCCTTTGGCAGGCTCCAGGGCAACCTGACGGGAGGCGCAGGGAGCCTGCTCTAAACCGAGCTTGAGCAGGTCTCCAAATGCACAGAATTCGGTGCATTTCTGAACAGGCATTGCAGGGTCCTGCAGTTTGGGGGGGGGAGGGCAAAGAGGCCCCTTAAGGAGGGAAATCTCTTGCCGTGGCGCACTGGGGGTGACGTCTCCATGTCAGCAGAGGCACAAAAGCAGAGAAATGGCTTGGTTCAGCCTCCGCCGTCCGGGGTGGAAGCTGGGTGGGTTGCAGCTCTGACACCCACCCAGGATCAAAGCCCCTAGGGCGGCGGCGGCGGAGGAGGAGGGTCCCGGGTTCCCAGCATTCACCCAATTTTCCTTCCAAGCTGCACTTAAACGCCCTGAGCCTATAAGGCTGCGTCCACACCTAAATTTTAATCCGGCTTCGGTCCACTTTCAGAATGAGACAATGCACCGGGCAACATGGCAACCTGGCTGCTTCTGGCATTTCTCTAACTCAGGACATCCACCTTTGAGTTAAAATCAAGCGGGGAGGGAAACGGACAGGCCACGTGGCTGTTTGCCTCGCTCTGAAAGCGGACTGAGGCCGGATTTCCTATCCGCACCGGCCCGACGGCCCTTGTGGGGCTGCTGCTGCTGCTTCGAGGGGGGGGCCTTCCTTTCCCCCCTGTGGCAATGCAGCTGGGGGGGAGAACCTGCGCTGGCGGGGACCCCGCAGGGCTGCTTACCTGGCGGCGCGAGGAAGAGGCGGCGGCAGCCAAGCGAGGCGGAGCAGCAGCAGCAGCAGCAGGAGGAAGCCAGAGCAGACCCAGGCGCGCCGCTCCCTCCCACTCGCCCCCACCTTGCCGGCTGGGCATAGAAGAGGGCGAGCCTAGAGCGGCCACTTCCGCCTCTTCTCTGGCTCTCTTCCTAGAGGGGCAGCCTTGGCTGCAGCTGCTCTTCGGAGCGGGAGGGAGGAGGAGAAAAATAGAGATCCAAAAACTGCAGAGTGGCAACAGCATAGTCAGTAGCATCTTCTCCCCCCGCAAAGTCTATAGGAAGGAAAGAAACAGCAGCCAAAGATTTGAAGAAAAAAAAAAGAGGAGGAATAAGACTTTGCTTTCTACTCCGCTTTTCTCACCCGCTTCTCCTGCCTGTGGGGGCAGTAGGGCTGTGAGAGCTCAGAAGAGAGCTGTGACTAGCCCAAGGTCACCCAGCTGGCTTCATGGAGGAATAAGAGTTGGCTTTTCTACCCTGCTTTTCTCTCAGAGTGGCTGGCAAACCTTCCATTCTTCTCCCCACCACAGACACCCTGTGAGGTGGGTGGGTCTGTGAGAGCTCAGAAGAGAGCTGTGACTAGCCCAAGGTCACCCAGCTGGCTTCATGGAGAAGTGTAGAATCAAGCCTGGTATTCCCAGATAAGAGTCCGGTTCCCTAAGCACTAGACCAAAGAGGCTCACTATAGTTTTCCATTATAGCCTGAGGGCAGCTGCAGGGTGGAAAGAATTCAGCTCCCTGGTGGTGCTGAGTGTGTACTACAAGTCTATGGAAAGGAAAATCTCTGGCTCCCTTTTTACTCCTGAGGTTTGTCCTGAACCAGTGAAAGAGCTATACTGAGAGGGGCTGAAAATGAGGCCGGGGGGAAAAATGCTGAGCAGGGCCAGAAACATTTAAAACAAGTTGTTCAGGGGATTTTCATCCCTAACTTCTGCTGCCAGGATAATTAGGAAATATGAAAGGAGGCAGATCTGAAAACAGTAAATGTTTAATGAATATAGGAAAAGAGTTTCACTGAAGACGGATCATGGTGGGATAAAAAGAACTACTGGATAATGTCGTGTATTGGATGCTGGATGGAATCTTTCTTCTAATCCTGTGCTCAGCTCATGATAGAAAAGGTTTGCTTCAGCAGCACTGAAAAGCTCTAGAAAGGAGTGCTTTTCCCGGTTTGTCATCCATTGATTTGTCACATCACCACCGATCTGCTTGAGTATGATGGAAGCAACTGGCAAGTTGAGCAAAAGTTCCCCTGTCCGGTGACAAAAGCATGGGTTTTCATAAGAGCAGATTAAGCGGTAGAATAAGGCACGTTTTAACAATTAAAATTCCAATGCAGATTGAGTTTCTCTCTCTTTTTTGTCCCTTGTGGTCGTTCTGGAAGAAAAAGAAAAGTAGTTATGGGAGTTATCGTTCCGGTCAGCCAAGGCTCCTCTCCCACCCCATCGCAACCCTCTGCGGGGCGTAGGCGACCCCCCACCCACCGTTCCTGTGTGTGAATGGGTAAAGCGTCCCAAAGTTACTTAGGCCGGATGTAGTGCGAAAAGGCCTCAGGATGGGTAGAAAAGAGAGAAAACCATGATGTTGGCTCAGGCATCAGCGGGCTCGTTTTAATTTGTTTTTACTGTTATAAGCCACTGTGAGACCTTTAGGAATAGTGTGGGAAGTTAAGTAAGTAAATAAGTAAACACACAAACATGTAATTTCTCTTCTGGCCTTGCCTCAGGATTAGAGATGTGCATGAATATTTGTAACATTTATTATTCGTACGAAGTCGGACATTCGTAAATGAATTGAATGTTACAGCATTTGTAGATTAACATTCATACGAATACAAATGCTTTGGAACATTTGTACAAATAATGCGTACATTTGTTAAACTGTATCGGATATGTATTGGTATGTATTGCGTCCGTATAGGATATGTATCCGATATGTATGTGTTTGTATAGGATCCATGTGCAGGATACATATCCAGGATGCATATGAATTCCTATCGGAAATGTGTACAAATTTGTATGAATACATTTGCATTGAACAGAATCCCACCACATTTGAAGGGGAAAATTCAAATTAATACGAATTTTCTAACATTCAATTCATTAAGAATTGAAAGCCCAAAACCCGATCCGTGCAGATCCCTACTCAGGATCCACTCACTCATATAACTTTGTGGTCAAAGTAGAATTTAGAAGCCTTTGTGTTTTTACCTCTGCCCAGTACACGGGGACGTTACCACAAAGGACGTTCACTGTGGTCCCCAAGGTTGTGTGATCAGCCTGTTTTCCTTGCTTGAAGCTGTAGGTCACCTGGTCCCCTCCTGAGGAGGCCTTGTAGAAACGAAAGTGAAAACCTTTCAACAGCCAGGAAAGCATAAATAATACTCATTTTCATACCAAGCAGAGCAATGAGGTTTGGGTGGATGAAGGTAGAAGCTGACCTCAGACTATTGCAAGACATGGTTTCTGCCTATCTCATAAGAACCTAAAAGGAGCCCTGCTGGATCAGGCCACAGCCCATCTAGTCCAGCATCCTGCCTCACACAGTGGGCCACCAATTGCCCATGGGCATCTCAAGCAGAGACAAGGGCGAACCTTCTCCTAACCTTGAATCCCAGCAGATGGCCTTAGAGGCCTCCTGCTTGTCCCCCAAGCCTGAAAGATGTACTTAGGCATCCATTCTGGTGCCATTGATACACCTGTCATCCATAAATTTGTCTAACCCTTTCTTAAAGCCATCCAGGCTAGTAGCTGTCACCACCTCTTCTGGCAGGGAATTCTATAAACCGATGACCCTCTGGGTGAAGAAATACTTCCCTTTGTCTGATCTCGTACTGATCTTCAAGCTGCTGCTGCATATTTTCCTACATCATTAGAATGCAAAACCTTTTAAGTCCTTCAGAACAGGCAGGTTTGGGTGGGTCGTGGTTTATTGGGAACCAGGTGAGACAGCCAAGGAGAGCTGCCTCTCCTGCAGTAATGTTGTCCCTGGAAGCCTTCTTCATCACAAGGGGCAGCAGCTTCTCCAATCGCCACCTTGACCCTCCCAAGCTCTAGCCTGACCTGAAGGAAAACAACAGTAGCTCCTCCTCCACCACCAGAAAATCCTCACCTCCCTTTGCAGCAGAAGCCTGTTCTGTTTTCTAATCTGCAGAGGTCTTTATCTGCTTTTTAATCTGCTTCAATTTGTTTTCAATTTTTGGCTTGTTTGTGACCTTTTTGGTGAAAGGAGGGCTATAAATGGAATGAGCGCAGCTCAGTAATCGAGCAACTTTCTAAGAGTTCAAGGTTCAGTTCTTGGCACCTCCCTGGAAGCAGATAACGGCAAACTGCTTCTAGAGGTGCTGAGAAACCTGCATGGATTTGTCCTTGGAGTTGCAAGGAATTGACCTGTCCAGTTCTGGCACAAAACACCGACAGCAGGTTATAAAGGCAACAAATGAAAACAATAGCATCATTTTTCCTCACCACGTCATCAAAGTGCTCAATTGCTTCGGTGATTTCCTGTAGGCTGGGTATGTCGACGGAATCCATTGCCACCACTGAACACTGGTTTTTCTCCTTAATTCGGAAGCCAATCAGCCGCTGGGAAAGAAAGTAGATGCAATGAGATTCCAGGGGAAATTAGCAACGTTGGTGTTGTTCCATGTGCTGCTTCAAGTATGGTTGTAGCTGTGTGTGTGTGTGTGTGTGTGTGTGTGTGTGGAGAGCAAGTACGCTATAATGCAGTAGTTCTCAACCTGGGGGTCGGGACCCCTTTGGGGGTCGAACTACCCTTTCAGAGGGGTCATGACAAGTCTCCCACCGCCCTTCCCTCCCACCTCCCAGCTGCTCCACAACACGAGGAACTCCATTAAGGGGTTGCGGCATTAGGAAGGTTGAGAACCACTGCTATAATGTAATGGTACCGGGGTAAGTGTAGGTAGAATCCATAACGCAGATTAGCCAGTCCTGGGGTGATTCTGCGCTTCCCTTTCTGTCCGCTGGATGGGAAAGGAGTGTAATCGCCCAACGTTAAATAGCGCTCACACTTTCGACTGCTAGGTAACTACAGCCTCTCCTCACACGATCAGTCACCCACCTGAGACCAGTCCCAGGGCTGGTCCTCTTCTGGGTGCCACCATTTTGGTTCCATCAGCTTCCGCAACTGTGCACGCGTCAGCCCCGTCACTATGACAACACTGATGCTCTGTGCATGCGCAGTCACATTTGTGGTCATTTTAGGTGCCAGCACACTTGCGCAGCACTTTAGACAACCCTGGAGCACTGGAAGAGGTGTGAATAGCCACCACCTGGACATGCCAGGTATGCTTTTGGTTAAGGTTGGTAAAGGTGTGGAGCATGATTTCATGGTCCACACGTAGTGCATGATTAGGGAACTTCTGGGCAGGCAGGGAGCATACTGTGGAAAAGTCTCCCTGGACAGAACCAGATAGTTGCAAATATCAGTCCCAGGAAATGATAAAATACTTTGGGGAAATCCGATACCCACCTGAAACATATTTGGAACTTACCTTTACATAGTCATAGACAACGGTTGCTGAAGATGTGTTGCTTTGGATATGGAAGACAGCTACACTTTCCTGGTTGTTGACCATCAGCGTTTGCTCTACCACTTCACCATCGCTTTTATTGCTAACCGTTTTAATGACCTATTGAAAAAACAATGCTTAGCCAGGAAAATGGGTTTTACATATTCTTGGGCCAAACCTTGTGTTATGCCTTTGGTCTCCTGTTCCAATATTTTGTCTTCTATTATACCTTTTAGGAATTTACTAAGGACCATTCTCTCCCCCACCCCCACCCCCAGTGAATGGTTAAGGATATGTCTGGGGTCAACCAAGAAAGCCTATGGCATACCCTTAACCATTCACTGGGGGGGAAGACCTGGGTAAAGAGAATGGTCCGAACTGCATGTAGAATCGCCTGAACACCCTTGCTGTTCCAAAGGACACCTGCGTGACTCAAGAATCTACTCACCTTTTCTGTGTGTTGTTGAGTCATGTGAACTCCAATGAGGATTGCCCCAATTATGATAGTAGACAGAAGAACCAGTATCACGGCGATGAGGATCATTTGCTTCCTTTCTTTAGGCACTCTGGGTATGAACCTGAAGGCCTAGGGAAGAATAAGAGGCATTTAGTTAGAAAATGCAAGACAGGCGCTCTATTGATGGACGGAATCCACACCAATCCCTCCTCTTGAGGCTGTGGGATCAGTGGTGCATGATGTTCATTTGAAGGCTGATAAAAGAGAGGAGAAGGCAGTTAAAAAGATGTCATTCTAGGTTCCTGAGTAAATTGAACCAATAATGGTAGGTGGGCCACTGTAAGGCTGTGTTTTTGTGCAAATCTGCATGAAATTGACGCCACCCAACATGGAACATGATGCTCACGTTAGCTAATCATGAAGCATGCAAAAAGGCAGAATGGAGCGTGGAGAAAAGGGACAAAATATTAGAATAGTAGGACATCTCATTTCCCTTAATAGGGTAGACAGACAGACAGACAGACAGACCTCTGTCTTGTGTATAGATCTGACCCAATGAACATATGAGGTATTTGGCCTGTGGAGGACAACTTCAAGATGCCTAGATACCTCCTCTGTGTTGGAGGGACAGGCAGGAGGCTTTTGAAGACCATTTGCAGGGAGTGGAGAGCAGGTGAAGTTTGAGATGCCCAGAAGCAATTGGTGGGCCACCATGTGAGACAAGATGCAGCACAAGATGGGCTATGGCTGGATCCAGCAGGGCTCCTCTTAGGTTCTTCTGACATAATAAAGAAGATACACATATACCTAAGGCACAGGACTGTTTCTCTCACTCTTCCCATTCTACATGGCTTCCCACCTGAGGCTGCCTCCTAACTTTGATAATTAGGGCATCTCCGTGAAAATGCCTTACATGGCATTCAGATGGCCAGACCGAAAGGAGGACAAAGACTTGGCGCCTTCCAGAGTTAACAGATGCCACTTCTTTCCATGCAGGAAAGACCTACTGAAATCTCCTCTTCAGTGTTGACCATTAATGGTGGAAGAGTCTGGTTCTCCTTTCCATTGGGTCATGTGGCTTGGGATCTCCTGTAGAAAGCCTTTCAGATTTAACTGTTATGTTACAGTTAAGAAGGGTCTTCCTGCAATACTTCAAATATGGTAATCATCTACTTACAGGGGGTTCTGGTCCCATGTTGATCTCTGTCTTGTTAGCTTTGGTGTCCATCCTGCTGCCCATTGAGTGAAAGCCACCACAGGTATCTCACACTTATAGGGAGATATGCAAGCAAAATAGGGCTGGAAGTTCTGGAAAAGCTTGACTGGGGGAAATACGATCGCTTGTCATTATGTGTGACCTAATATTTCCCCTCCTTTAGCTAGAGGGAGAATTTCTATTTGATCAGGGTGCCACACAGAATGCTTTGCGGAGTAGCACCTGAAAACCAGAAATCTTGCATTTTTAGACAAGGCTAGCTAATTGATTATGCAGCAATAATGAAGCATTTCTCTAAAGCCTTTTGCTGGGATTCGAGAGCAGGAGACATCTGCCTGAGATGCCCATGGGCAATTGGTGGGCCACTGTGTTGGACAGGATGCTGGACTAGATGGGCTGTGGCCTGATCCAGAGGGCTCCTCTTGGGTTCTTATGGACTAGATGGGCTGTGGCCTGATCCAGAGGGCTCCTCCTGGGTTCTTATGGACTAGATGAGCTGTGGCCTGATCCAGCAGGGCTCCTCTTAGGTTTTTATGGACTAGATGGGCTGTGGCCTGATCCAGAGGGCTCCTCCTGGGTTCTTATGGACTAGATGAGCTGTGGCCTGATCCAGCAGGGCTCCTCTTAGGTTTTTATGGACTAGATGAGCTGTGGCCTGATCCAGAGGGCTCCTCTTGGGTTCTTATGGACTAGATGAGCTGTGGCCTGATCCAGAGGGCTCCTCTTGGGTTCTTATGGACTAGATGAGCTGTGGCCTGATCCAGCAGGGCTCCTCTTAGGTTTTTATGGACTAGATGGGCTGTGGCCTGATCCAGAGGGCTCCTCTTGGGTTCTTATGGACTAGATGAGCTGTGGCCTGATCCAGAGGGCTCCTCTTGGGTTCTTATGGACTAGATGAGCTGTGGCCTGATCCAGCAGGGCTCCTCTTAGATTCTTATGTTCTCTCTCTATATCAGTTGTTTACCCACTAGGAATGTGAATGAATATTCGAAACATTCGTTATTCTTACAGATTTACTTATCCAATATGTATGCGTTCGTATTGGATATTCATAGGTATTCATATGAATGCTTTCATATCGAATACAATCCTACCACATTCTAAGGGGATCAAACAAATACAAATATTCTAACATTCAATTTGTTACAAATCACATACCCCCAAACCTATTTGTGCCTATCCCTATTACCCACCCTTTGGTTTATCTGATCCCGCTTTTGTTACAAAAGCAAATTGGAGGTTTATGCAGAATGATTAGAAATAAAGACGTTTTGAAAATATTCAGGATATTGGAAGATGGTGATTCTGTTGGTACAATTCATTGCATGACTCTAATAATCTGTGCTATTATGTTTTTTTTAACAGCTGCTTTTCAGAATTCCATGTGACCAGAAAAGCAGAGCAATGCTAACTCTGCCTTTCAGAAGTAAGTGGGTTCTGTGTGGGTAATTTTGCTTCTTTTTTAAAAAAAAATATTTATTTTTTTTTACAATTGCTTTAAATGCCCCTTCCCCCTTCCCCCAAGGGTAATACATAATTCACAGTTCTTATATCAATCATAGAAACGTCTACGAAATTCATGATACTACACTGAGAAAATTCAATGCAACTTCAGTTTTTCACTTTCACTCCTAAGCTTATTATCTAAATATTGAGTTAGCTATCATCCATTTTTGTTTGGTCAATTTTGCTTCTTCACTGGAATAGGTAAGTGACGTCTGGATGCAGTCCTAGTCTGCGTTCACACCTAAGTTTTAAGGCAGCTTCTGTCTCCTTTCAGAGTAAGAGAACACATCAGCAAAACATCAAGCTGTTTTCTTTCAGCATCATCTAACTCAGAAAAGCCATCTCGGAATTAGATAAAGAAGAAGGAAAAGGATGAATTGCTTTGTCGATCTCTTGCTTAAAACTCAGGTGTGAACACAGCCCTAGTCTGGCATGCCCTAAATTAGCCCTTAGGAAATCACAGAACAATTTAGGGATGTGCAGTGAGGTATAGTAATTGCTTAATCGCTGCCAAGCACAAAGATGTAGTGATAGTAATCTAACTGGATGGCCAGTGAAGCAACTTATATGGGCTTGTTTATCAGGAAGTTCCATCTGTATACATAGCCCAGTAGACTGCACTTATGATGCTGAGGACAACAAAAAGTTTTCCTTTGTGCAACAGGGAAAGGAGGAAAAATTCCTGCCCGCATTCAGCTCCCTCAAGCGTGTATCTTTGGTGGCATCTCCGCCTAGCCTGTATCTTTGGTGGCATCTCCGCCTACCCTGAGGTGCCTTGACAAAGTACGTAAGCCGCCACATCTCCCTGTGTGATGGGACGGGGCACCTTGCAGCAAGTGTGCCACCCCACATCCACCTTTGATCTCCATCTAAGGTGGCTTTGGAGAAAAGGCATGATTTCTGGCTGTCCTCAGAGGCACCTCAGATTCCTGCTTCAAGTGATGCCTCTGTCCTTCAAGATGGAGATGTGGAGGAGGCATCCTATGGAGTGGTGGTCATGGCACCCCATCCCAGGCCCCTATCTCTCCCACAAAATGCCCACTAACCCCGCATACATTACTACAAGATGCTCTCATGAGTTGTCCTAGCATTGTTCTTGCATGAAATCTGTGTGGACCTTTTCTTTGCCCTTGAGTTCTTTCCGGTGTGGCGTTTTAATTTCCCTCCTCTTTGAGAGCCTTAAAGTTGCAGTCTAAGGCTGTGTTCCCATTCAAGATTTAAAGAGCTTTGAAATCATTTTGAGAGCTCACCACTCCCAAAGTTTCAAAAGAATCCACAGTTTCTGAGGATTAAAGGACCCAAAATGCAATTATCTGTATTCGAATCACAAGAGGTCTCATTGCTGGATTTAGAAATAATCCTCACTGTTTAGGAATGAGAACGCAAGCAGTTTTTTTGGGGGGAGGGAACCTTGCTTTAGGGGCATTCTCCTCAGTTTCCCCAGACCCAATGATAAGCCATGTTTTCCTCCCCCTTTCCCCGGGCTCTCACCATTATGTGCTAAATATGGGACTTAGCTGAAAGGGATGAGTGAGCAGAGAATGCAGGAGCTTACAGTGTAATGAGAGATCAGACCATAGCAGGGAGTGAATCAAAAGTGTCTGATTTTACTTAAAAGGGTAGGCATCAGAAAGACTTTGGCCTCAATGCCATTTCGTGCTGGATACAGTGCAAAGCTGGTGGATCTTAAAAGCTGCCTAATTCATCCTCCCTCCTTTCCCTATCATGATCTCTGTTCTCTACCCTCCACCTCGTTTTTCCCTCCCCCCTGCCATTTTGTGCTGCTTTGATGTACCAATCTAGCACAAAACAAAGGGGAAGTGATCCTTAATCTTCTAATGCCTTGTTAACAAAAGAGGCTGTGCTACAGAGAAACGGTGAATTAAAAACTGCTCCCATGATCTGAATCGAGGACAGGCTTATATACAGGGTGGGGTTTGAATTGTCCGGCCCAATGAAGTCAGGTTATGAGGCTGCACAATTGCTGACTTCATGGGGAGGGGGTTCTGCTGAGGGGAGGAGGGAGGGGAGGGGTTTCTCCCCTACGAATCCGTATTATAACCTAACAGTGAGAACACACAAAAAAAGACCTTGCTGCTGATTAAATAAACCCTGCTTGGGAAACGGATTAAAATGCCCAGTGGGAATCTGACCTAAAAGGCTTCACTTAACCCCAGAACAATTTTATATCTATATTTTATCAGGAAGCCAAGATGTTCTCTGGTTCCTTCACAATTATATTGACCTATAGAGGACCAAAAGGACCTTAGATGACAAGGAAATACAGCGAGCAGGAAGTGACTTTGTTCTGAACACAGTAATCCCAAGATGTCCCTGTGAGTTACCAATGTAGATTTGAAGAATGAATGACTCTCCCTGTTTTCCCCACAGAACGTTATATAAACTGACCTTTACAAAGAGATACAAAGGTGTTCATATCGGCTGGAATGTCCAGACATTCCCTTTCCTTTATTCATACAAATCTGGGTTTTCGAATATTCAGTTCGTTGCAAATCGGATGTCGAAAACAGCATTCGTTCCCAGCCCTAGTGTGGACACACACATCCTGTTCTTGCAAATCTCATAATTCCCGCTGCATCTGCTGCCTCGTAAAAAATTATTCTCTGCCGTCAGTTGCCCGGTTCTGCAAATAGCTGGAGAAGGAGGCGGCGATGGTGCGTGGCTGTCTCCAAAAGAGCTCTTTTGCAAGGTCGCAGTAAAGTTATGCTGGTTGACTTTATGATTCTGCAGTGACCCTAGATGAAAGGACACAGCCCTTGGTCGAGAACAGGAAGTTACCTCCTGACTCCACTCCAGTGCGTCTTCACCTGCTGAAAACTGGCCTTTGAAGTCTGGACGATTCCCCATCTGCACTCCTCCATCAAACAATATATTAGGCGGTGCATTTCCACAGGAATTCCTCATGTGGCACAGTCACCATGCTCTGCACTGGCACTGTACACGCTGTCCTGGTTCTAGGATTCCTCCTGCTCTGCTCTGAGCTTCAGGGTGGCACAGCCGCTTCGCCAAGTGAGTGTTCTGTCTCCCCCATCTTCCGGTCCTCGTGTGCATTAAGTATGCAGTCTATCTGTGGGGTGAAGCGAGTGGGGAGGTGGGGTGTGTGTGTCATTGATGGGCCCCTAAGGCAAGGTTGGCAGAGCTCCATCAGACCCAATTGCCAGAGCTTGCACCCACCTTCCCTGCTCCTTTAAGCGTGTCTAAATCCAGGGAACTGAATTTTCATGTGTGTTTGATATAGACAATCATCTGCCACTGGCATTACTTATCCTGACTCTGGTATCACTTGGGCACATGGTCACACCTTCACTGTAAACCTTCTTCAGTCCATCTTCAGGTCTGACTGCTCCCACCTTTTAATTTCTATCCATTTTATTTGTGGACACCTCTGGTTTCTTAAACAAAAACCTCTTGCCACCCTCTTTCTCTGAACCTGCTTCCCCTCCTGTATTACACGCAGACCTCTCTCCCGTCTCTCTGGGTTTCTCTGATCCTGCTACCTCTGGTGTCTTACACACACACACCTTGCCTCTCTCTCTGTTTCTCCCATTGGGCTTCCCCCTCAGTCCCCCCCCCCCCCCCCAGTTTAATGAATGTCCGAACTATTTGTATGAATGTTAATACACAAATGCTGTGACATCTGATTCGTGTATGAATGTCCGAATTTGCCCAAATTTGTACAAATAATAAATATTAAGAATATCTGTCCACATCCCTACTTGTTACCTTTCTCAGGGCTCTTTCATTGACTTGTCAGAGATAATACTCAAGCATCAGATCCATAATCACGAAGCCTTTTGGTGCCACGTCCATCTTCTTCTAAAAATAGAAGATTAAGTGTATAACCCTGGCCTTTCTTCCATCAGACACAATGCCCAGGAAGTGCAGGCTGCCTCCAAGATACGGACGCTGCAAAGCATCCCTGCAAAACTTTTACTACAGTTTTGAGGACAGCATGTGCAAGACATTCACGTACAGTGGCTGTGGAGGCAATAACAACAACTTTGTGACCCTCTTGGAGTGCCTTTACGAGTGTCAGAGGTTTGGTGAGGACAAACATCTACCCCAGAACCCTCTCCTCCTTTTCCCCTGCTTTGTTTGTAGGTGGGAAATGTAGGTTTAAAACAGTGCCTGCCTCTACGTGGGAAACTGATGCTTGAAGTACTTTGGTGTTCATACAAATTTGAATATGCAGACATTCGTTTTTCTTTATTTGTACGAATTCGGATTTTTGAATATTCAATTTGTTATGAACTGAATGTTAAAAATTTCATTTGTGCACACCCTTAATAGCTTTCAATACAGAAATGCTAATGCCAGCAGCGATGACATTGCTTCACTTTGCCTTCTTTGCTCTTTCTCTAGAACTTCTCGCCCCCTGGCACAGCTTGGAGAGTGACATGAAGAGGAAGCGAGGTAAGACCTGTTCCCTGGCTGTTATAGAGAGGTAAAGTTGGGGTGAAGAAAGCCAGAAGATATTGTATGATTGCTTGGTCTGGGGTGGGGGTGGGGGCGAGAGATCTTGAAGTCAATGGAAACGTAGCATGGTTTATATATTCGATTTGTAGACTGACTCTCTGTCACGCCTTATGTCCTCTCTGACTCCTTGGAGAAAGGTCCCACTCCTGCCAGCCAAAGCGAGGGAGGCGCCTCATTGGGCAAACGTGAAAACTGCCTCTGTCCCCCCAAATGGGGATAGTTCGGACTCAGACGATACGCAACACCCAGAGCCGAGTTCTCTCCGGAGGGAACATCAACAGCTGTGCCGCTCGCCTCGCCTCCATGCGGAACAGCTGAGCTGCCAGGGGCGTGACTCTCTGAGGAACGCCCAACTCTGCACTCGCAGTTGCAAACAAAGCATCTCCTTGGCAACCCCCAACTTGTGTGAACCCTGATTCCTGACTCCTGACCGACTTCCCGAACTTACAACGACTCTCTAGTACCCCGACTCTTGGCCTGTTTGATTGCTCTATATCCCCAAGAACTCTGGAAACTGACTTGGCTTCTTGCTGTGCGCATGCGTGTTTGTGCGCTCACTTCTGCTGCTGCCTGCTCTGGATACAACACTATCTAATTTGCTTAGGAAGGGAATAATCTGCACAATGGAAAGGAGAAATCACTTTCCTTTCCCCTGTAGTACTTTCAAAGCAGTGCTTCACTTTTTATACCATTTTATGTTTGAATTGGGGATGTGCAAGTATATTTGAAACATCCAAAATTCGATTGAATTTGGACATTTGAATTTGAAACAAATATCTATACGTTGGTTTTTTAACATTCGAACAAATTTGAATGTTTTGAATAATTTGTCTGAATTATTCAGATATTTGTATGTGTACAGATACGTGCGCGTTACATACCTATCTGTACGCATCTTATTCGTATCTCTATGCATTTGTATGGATACATATGAGATAAAAATGAAATGCATATGGGATAAAGACAGGATACATACGAATGGGTGCGGATGCACACAAGTGTTGTCAACACTCGTATCTCCCTTGAGTGACTCAAAGGCATCCAGTAAGAAAGGAGATACATTTGATGGAGCAAAAAGGGGTGGAGAGCCAAGGGTTCCATGGAGGAGGCTCAGATCAATCATGGAGAAAGGTGTAAGCAATGCAGCCCAAAGTGAGGATGGACTGTGGCTGACCTATAGCGATCTAGGTGTGACCAGCACTGGTGCAACCACAGTTCGAATAATGAATAGGCCGTGACCATGGCCTATGTTGCCTCCAGGTGCATCATGGTATCCTGGCATCCTCCACTGCGCCAAACACTGATTATCCGCATTGTAATGCCGTGTCAAAATACACCACATTGACAACCTAACGCAACTGACTGCTTTGCATTTTCCCCCATCAGGCACGGTTACTATTTTACGCCTTAAAAGAGACCTCCTGCAAAGTTTGGGTTATGGAAACGCTACCAGATGCCATTCAAATATGCCATGTTTTCAACCTTCTTTTACCCTCAGATCCACCGCCAAGGTGCAAGCTTCCCAGAGCCAGAGGATGGTGCAGAGGGAACTACGTGCGCTTTTATTACGATCTGAGAAACAAGAGGTGTAGAGAATTTATTTACAGGGGCTGTGGTGGCAATGAAAACAGGTTTAAGACCTTCAGGGAGTGCGTTGAGGAATGTGATCAGTCTGGTAAGAATAAATGACTTTATAGTGCTATTTTTTTCTCCAGATGATCAAAAGAACCTGTGTTTGTCTCTTTCTCTTAATAATATTTGTATGCGGTGGTATCCTTACTCCCATAATGTAGCATTTTATTTTTTAGGATTTTGCCCTTGAAAAACAAAGAGGAAATTTGTGGCACTGTGTGACTGGGCTTGCTGGTTTGGTATGGGTTCTCCTTTGGACCGGAGCAGTAACACTACCTAGCCAAAATGTCTGCAAGACATAGAGGGTTTGATCACACAGGTCTTTTTTTGGTCACTCTTTTACCAAGGTGTGCCCCACCTGTAGATGCATTAAAAAGTCCATTATTTATTGCTTTTCAAACTTATAACCAGACAAACATCAACATTTATATTTAGTGTATATTCTACATTTCTCTTTTTACTTAATATTACCCCTTCCCTTCCAGATAAAGAGTTGACTGCCCAAAATTCTATCTCACTTTTTTATACTTTTCATTCATCTTCAAGTCTGGCAATATCTTCCTTGGTGACCAGTGCTACTCACTGATTAACCACTCATCTGCCTGCGCTCAGTGGCCTTGATTGGACACTCAACTGTAGAAGCCATTTCCAGTTTGTAAATAGCTAAATTTCCCTCCTCTGTACTTAGGTGGGTTCCCACCCAATCCAACCAAAAGAAAGAATAACCCTCGGTGTTACGATTCCCCAAATAAGGAAGGGGCATCCATTCCCAGCCTTTGAGACAGAGTAAGGTGCGTGGAGGGGAAAATGTCAATTGTCCCAGATTCCAGTTTGCTCAGGGTGCCTGTCTAATTGTACCCAAAGTCTCAATCAACTTTGTGGTTAGTAATGTATTGATTTGCTGTTAGTGAACTAGGAAGCACCATGCATGCTGAGCATGTTTGAAGTCGGCTGTGGACAGCAAATTTATCTGTGGCTCAATCCACATCAAGACCCACAGAGTTGCATCGAAGACAGATTGGCTCCAGTGTATGGGTTGACTCCTGGTAGTAGCTTAGCTGAGAACTGGGAACTTGAATGATTCACCATGGAATGCAGTAACGGTGTTCTTCTTGGCCTTATAGGACTGAACCCTGAAATTAAAATAGATCCTGAAAGAAAGAGAAGTAAGTGTCTCGTTATGGTTCTCCACTGAAGTATATGTCAATTATATCGGCCTTTCGTTTTTGAGGATCTTTACTCCAGAATATTACTAAAGGCATCTGGAGGCAGCCTTAGCCAATGAAAGTTCCCATCAGCAAACAGCTCTAGATTTTGGTTGGTGAGTTCAGAACTTCCCACTGGCCAAGAGACACGTGGGTTCAGCAGCTGAGGCAACCTAGTAAGTTCCAAACTAAGGCTAAGATGCGCCTCTTTGCCCTGGCCTTTGGTTAAATGGGGATACACTTTCCTTTCTCACTTGCAGATGCTACTATTTTAACACATACTGTTATTGTTTTAATGATGTTTGATTTTAGATGTTGTTACCTGCCCTCAGACCTTTGGGTACAGAGTGAGATAGAAATACAAATAACAAACAAACAAACAATAAAATATCTTCCTACCTGAATTGCACCCCAGCAAGCATTTGAGGGATTTCTCTGCAAAATCCAATTGCAAAAATGCCGGGTTTCCTCTTTGGTGCAAAACCGCTCAGAACCTTAATTCACAAAGTGTGCCCCTAGATGTGGGGGGGAAACTGCAGTTCTTTTGGGACTATGCTGGGAATGCCACACATATCCATGAATATAGGCCCAAGTTAGTTAATTGAAGATCCAGTACATTGGTATTATGGGATATCCAGCAGTTACACCAGACTTCTTGTAATATTAGTTCCTTACCTCTGCTTCCTCTTTGTGTTATTGTTGCTGTTCCAAAATACCCGGATGTTAGCAAGAGCAGGAAGAAAACGAAGGGAAGTGGGCAGGCACTTGCTAACATCCGGGTATTTTGGAACAGGGACACATAGCACAAAGAGCCAGCAGATGAGATAAGAGCTCAGGATTATCTCAGGATTGCTCATCTGACCGTGGTGGCGGGAGGCAATTGTAGGGTCTAAAGAAGATCCCACGGTTCCCCCTTGCTGTGTGGAGACACCCAAGGATGATGCCTCTCAGTGCTGCTGCTTTATTTTATGTTTCAGACAAGATTGCAAACAGTAACCAAGGCCATGCCTTAGGTTTTAGGAGGATGGAGGCCTCTTCAGCCCTCGCAAGCCAGATGCTAAGTGGTGTTCCTGGTTTGCCCGAGGACTTTTCTGTCTGGACAGGGGTTACCCTAAATTTGGATTATCTCAGCACTGAGTGATTCAATAAGATATGGAGCCAGCCAGGCAACAGCCTACTGCTCCCCGCCCCCCCCCCCCACCATGCCAGTGATGCCTCTGGCCCCTCCAGCCGCCATTGCAAGAGTAAAGCTTTGGTGTGGCAGGGGGGCTCCAAATCTCCCCACCCCCCTGCCAAAGCCTTTGCCTTTAACCAGAGGACCCATGGAGGGCTCAAGAGCACAGCACAGTAGGTGTGACCAGGCCAGGGGATGCTGAAAATGGCCTCCATTCCTTCTCCATCGCAGAGATGCACTGAAAGTTGATTTAGAACTCCTGAGTTTCTTCTCCCTCTTTTCTCCATCCCACTTTTTTCTCTTTTCAACCTCCAGTATTTAACCTTGACACGTGTCAGCAGCCACGAGATGAGGGTCCTTGCAAAGCCATCTTTCATCGCTTTTACTATAATGCCCAGTCCAAGAAGTGCCTCCCGTTCAAGTTTGGAGGCTGTGATGGCAACCGGAACAACTTTTATACCTTAGAGGAATGCCACCGCGAGTGCATGATTGCTGGTAAGACCAGGCAGCCTCTTAGGCTAAGTTTCCATTGGTCAAAAGAATCTGGGTTTTAACCTGAATTTTTTTTCACCAGCACCTAGGGCTCCTTGCAGCTGTCCCGACTGCTTTGGGGTGCCGTCTCCAGCCACTCTCCCCCACCCCATTCCTCTGTCTTTTATCATCATCCTGCTGCCTGCCTTTCCCACCGTTCTCCAACAGATGGAGGAAAGGGGCAGGGTGGGAGAGGCAAACACTGGGAGACGAAAGACAGAGGAATGGAGTAGGGGGGAAGGCAAACACCAGGGGAGATGAGGAAAGACAGAGGAACAGGGGGAGGGGAAGCAGACTCCGGGGGAGACGAGGAAAGACGGAGAAATGGGGTGAGGGGGAAAGGGAAACACTGGGGGAGATGAGGAAAGACGGAGGAAAGGGGTGGCAATGGAGGAGATTGGGAGGCTTCCCATGAATAAACATTCAGATTTTAACAGGATTCTGCAGTGAGTCCTGTTAAAATCCGAATAGGGATTCCCCAGATTATTGGACATATAGTCTGCAGAAATGGCAAATCCCGTCTGGATGTTGGACCCTTGAACTGGATTCAGGCTGGACCAAAGGGCCATTGGAAACACACCTTTAGATCTGCTTCACGAAACCCAGAAAGCCTCTTTCTTTATGGTAGACGTTTCTTCTGGGTGAGAGGTAGGAGATCTGGCACAGTTGATAGACTTTGTGCACAGGATGGAGCTCAGCAAGATCTTCTTGGTATCCTTATTCAGGCAAACATTTTGCTGCTGTAGCATGTAGATGGGTAGTTCTTTGTGCAAAATGTGTTACCAGTGTTTTAAAAAATATACCAAGAGTATGAAATAGAAGGTCAACGTTTGCATCTGCTAATTCGGTAGAATTTAACCCCCCTAACTTGGAGACAGTCTAGTCTCTCTGTGTGATCATGCCATCCCTAGGATAGAAGCACAGGCAGCTGTGCATGAAAGTTTAGGATGCTTCCAGAAATCATTTATTCATTCCACTATATTTGAAGATTCTAGACTAAAGCATGGATATTCCAGAATATCCATGCTTTATTCCAGAATATCCAGATGTAGAGATATAAGTAACCAATAGCTGGATGCAGACCTAGTTTTATGCCTCCATCACAGCTGCTTCTCCACTTTGCCTATTGCTGCATTTATGCCTTGCCGTGTTCTGTGGCAGAGAAACTGTTTGACCCCTGCCTCTCCCTAGAGGTGGACACGGTAAACTATATCAGCACCCTTGCCAAGGAAGTGGCACAAATGCATGCAAGTAGTTGACCAGCCCTTGACTTCAGCCACGGGTGTTTCCTCCTTTCTTCTGTTCACGTGCCTTGACATCTGAGGCCAGGTCATGCTACAGCCTGTAATGCATGATTAGGGAACTTCTGGGGAAAAGCATCCGCGCCTTGAGGAGGCTGTTGCAGCCTCCAGGTGCCTCCTGCCTGCCCAGAAGTTCCCCAATTTTGTGCTCCACACCTTTACCAACCTTAACCTAAAGCTTACCTGGCGCATCCAGGTGGGAGCCATCCACACCTCTTCCGGCGCTCCCGGGTTGTCTGAGGTGCCGTGCAAGCGTGCTGGCACCTCATACAACCATAGACCGATTGTGTGTGTGCAGAGCGGCAGTGTCGCCATGACGACAGCACTGATGCACGCGCAGTTATGGAGGGCGCCACAACCAAAATGGCAGTGCGATGAAGAGGCCCAGCCCCTGCATCACAGGTGCGAACGCGACTCGATGTTGCTTCATCACACTCCTTTCCCATCCAGCGGGCAGGAAGGGAAGTGTGAAATCACCCTTGGTCTCTGAATGGTCCTTGTCCTGCCCAAGGATAACTCCTGAACAGGATCAAAGCAATGATGATCCTCTTCTATAAAGGCACCCTGGATCAGGCTCACCTTCCTTCTCAGAGTACCTCTGTCCTAAGGAAAAGGATTTTCTGATAATATAAACATTATTTATTACCTAATGTATTTGTAAAATACTACGTGTCCCAAGATATTTTTGGGTGGGAATCTCATGCAGGTAAGGACCAGCCCATGGGGAGAGGAGGAAATTAAGGGCAAGCATCTTTTTTTAGCATAGAATTTATTTTTGATTTATTAAGCTAAAAGGTCCCAAGGGTAACGTTTCCTTTGTCCTTTCCCTTTAAGGTTATTTAATGGATTCTTGCTTCTTTCACCAGGTTAACTTTCTGCAGACACGGGACTCTTCCATTTGCAGAGCTGCTTAAGACATCGCTGGAATCCTTGGAGGTCGAGGCCTCACCGTCCACCGTTTTATCCTGCTCTATCCATCCTTGCTTAACTGTTACATGAGGATCTCCAATAAATATTCTCCCTCCCATGGATTCGGTGTCTTGAGCAATATTATCCTTGCTGGCTTCATTTTTGAAGGTACTTGGGTCGCTGTGGAGAGAAGGGCAAGGCGGCCTTTCTAAGTCGAGCTATGAGCTACGGGGCACAGGGACAGGCAAGAGGGCCTTTTCTGTGGTGGCCCCTACATTATGGAAAACAGCCTTCCTCTTGTGGTTCTCCAGGTGCCTATGCTATATAGTTTTCGGCGCCTGGTGAAAATGTGTCTTTTCACCCAGGCCTTTGCTTTTGTTTGAATAAACTTGAAGGAGGGAGGGAGGGAGGGGGTTATATTTTTAATTATGTTTTAATATTTGATGTGTTTTATTCTTATTGTAACCTGCCCTGGGACCATTTGGTGAAGGGTGGGATATAATTAATTAATTAAATAAATAAATAGCGGGTGTGTCAGTGTGCCTGTGAAAAAGGGGCAAAGGCTTTATCTCAGTAAATAGTATTCATCCAACTGCATCATCCAGCTGCATCCAACAGGTGAGCTCAGGTGACTTTCAGGAATTGGGAGATCCTGTAGGACTGTGTGGCGTTGCTCAAAAATGTCCAGGTCTAGGAAGCATCAACCTACAACACCTCTATCTCGATGGGATTCCTATTCAGGTTATTGTCCCGTCCCCCCCCCCCCCCGCCGCCGCCACCCACCTACATTTGTCCCCAGATAGATTCACATGACAGGCAGGTAGAAAGAAAAGGATTGCTGGGAATTGGAGCCTGCCCTGTTGCCTGGTTCTAGAGTAACTACACCTGCCTCCAGACATGAAATAAACAACGTGGTGCTCTTGGAATTGTGTTTGGGTTGCCAGACATATATACCTGCGGCATTCCCAAGGCGATGCCAATTGCAACGTACAGAAAATGTGTTGCAACTCTAGAACAACACATTCAGCAGCAATGCTGGGTTTCCCATAATAGCCTAGCCTACCTGCACATCTGGTGAAGTGGAAAAAAAAGGCATAAAACTAGGTCTGCATCCAGCTATTGGTTACTTATATCTCTACATCTGGATATTTTGGAATAAAGTCCCTCCCCAGGGACTCTGAGGAGCCAGCCTAGCAGATAAAACTCAACGAAAGGAAGGGGACAAGCACGTGGCCACATCTGGAAGCCTGCAGCAAGGCAGTTTTGGGAGGGTCCTGCCTCTGATGGGGTAAGGGCAGAAAGGCCCTTGGGCTGCGTTCCCATAGGAGCTAAAATTCGAACTTGACTTGGACTCGGGAACAATCATTCCCATTAAATTGACCGGAAGACCGGATCTGGGAAGCCTCGTTCCCATGCCAGTTCTTTTCTCCCGGATTTTCTGCAGATTTAGGTGTGAATGCAGCCTTTGTTTGAAATTCTGTTGCTTATTCTGGTCCTGGACTGTAAATTAACTTCTGTACAACATGTTGCTATTCATAGTTCAGCTTGGTCTCAAGACTTATTTGCCACTGATTTATGGCTGGCCAGAAGCTTTGTTTATTGTGTTTATTGTGGGTGGTACTTATTCAAAAATAGAAAATTATCTGGAATTCAGCAGAGCAGCTGCAGCGTGTTCCTGATCCTTGACTAACTGTTCCAGCTACCTGAGTGCCCATCTGAACGGCCTTACAGAAAATAATATAAGGGTTTTTTGCTCAGTTCTGGACTCTTGGTGCCCCGCAGCTGCCATGAAGGCTGGTTCTTTAACTTTCGTGGCTTTTAGCCTAGCAATTTTCAGCACTTGGTTTGGGAGAGAGAATGCCCATCCTTGGAAAAAAGGTAAGGGGTGCACTTTAAATATTTTTGTACCAGTTACGGGTTCCCGGCAACATAATTTTTCCTGCCTGAGTTGCAGAATAGGTAGGGCTTGGACAAACTCCAGGCAATATTTCCTTGGTATGTATCATTCAACTGTGACCATGCAACACACATCAAGTGGACATTCACCTTTCAGATCTTGGCTTTGGTCACACCTTGCTGAAATAGTCCATCTTATTCAGAAGCAGGACCGAAGGTGTACTAAACCTGATCACACCTCATGCCTGCTAATCCTTCCTCAGTTCATCCTCAATTTGGGTTGCTGTGCTCACTCCTTTAGGTTATCATCCTGTCTCCTGTATGTGACTCTTTGGTTCCCTACCGTGTGCTCCGATAAGATAAAGTTCTGTCAATCAACAGAGGAGATGGGCGTGTGATCGAAGGAGTGCTATCCTCAATAATCATTGGGCAACAAGGAAGGAAGGTTCCGCCCCTTATAGTACTGATCCGCCCCCTTTAGTCCACCTTTCTGATCACAGTAGAGTGGTTTAAGAGCTGTGAAAACCTGGGCCCTTTCTGTGCTTGGCCTTATTCTGGAATACAACTCAGGATACCATCTGCTGGCCTCAAGCTAATGCAGACTATGGCAGGCCTCAACTGGTCCTTTCCATATTATGCACTAACATGGAGGTAGCAGGTCCCTGTTCTGAGATATATTCCAGAATAAGGCCCAGGACTCTGGAAAGTCCAGATGGAGGGTGGAAAGTCCACAGTTAAAAAAAAAAAGGATAAAAATGAAGAAGACTGAGTGTTGCAATCTGAAGACAGACTGAAGAAGGTTTTTCCTCAGGAAAGGCTGCCTGCAGAATCTTCCTTTTTGTCCTATTCTTGTTTCTGTGTCTTTCCCCTTTCTCCCTTAGAATCTCATCCTGCAGAATGTGAGGAGATTTTAGACACAGGAAAATGCAAAGTACACATGAAAATTTATTTCTTCAATGTGAGCTCTGGCTTGTGCGAAGAGACCATTTACGGAGGCTGTGGAGGAAACCATAATAACTTTCTATATCTGGAAGACTGCATTTGGAAGTGTGAAAGGTTTGGTAAGGATCGTTTGAGGACTTTTGTAGGGCACTGGGGCAAAATATTTCAAAACAAAACAACCTCCGCGGTCTTATTCATCCATTCTTACCATGCTACACCCAGTAATGAAAGAGTTCTTTCATTTGGGGAGAAGAATGTACCGTATTTTCCGGCGTATAAGACGACTGGGCGTATAAGACGACCCCCAACTTTCCAGTTAAAATATAGAGTTTGGGATATACTCGCTGTATAAGAAGACAACACCCGGCGTATAAGACGACCCCCGACTTTTGAGAAGATTTTCCTGGGTTAAAAAGTAGTCTTATACGCCAGAAAATACAGTAACAGGATCCCTGCTGGATGAGGCCACAGCCCATCTCATTTGGCCTCGTGTCTCACACAGTGGTCCAACAACTGCTTCTTGGTATCTCCAGCAGAAGACAAGGATGAGGCCTTTGCCTGTACTCAGGATCCCTACAAATGGCCTTCAGAGACGTTGTGTCCGTCTCCCCAGTCTGGATGATGTACCTAAACATCCATTCTAGGAGCTACTGATACATCTGCCCTCCATGAATTTGTCTAACCATTCCTTAAAGCCATCTATGCTGGTTGCTGTTACCATGTCGTCTGGCAGTAAATTCCTTATAAGAACCTAAGAACCTAAGAGGAGCCCCGCTGGATCAGGCCACAGCCCATCTGGTCCAGCATCCCATCTCACACAGTGGCCCACCAATTGCCCATGAGCATCTCAAGCAGAGACAAGGGCAAACCTTCTCCTGCTCTCAAATCCCAGCAAATGGCCTTAGAAGCATCCTGCTTGTCCGATGACCCTCTGGGTGAAGAAATCCTTCCCGTTGTCTGATCTGACTCTCCTGCCCTTCAGCTTCATAGAGTGCCCCCACCCATAAGAACATAAGAGAAGCCCTGCTGGATCAGGCCACAGCCCATCTAGTCCAGCATCCTGTTGCATGTAGTGGCCCACCAAATGTTCATGGGCATCTCAAGCAGAGACAAGGAAAAACCTTCTCCTGCTCTCGAGTCCCAGCAGATGGCCTTAGAAGCACCCCAGTTCCTCCCACCCTCAACCTGAAGGATGCACCTAGGCATTCGTTGTAGTAGCTATTGATACATCTGTCACCCAAATCGGTCCTAGAGAAAAGGCCTAGAGATTGCAGTCTGATTTCCCAAGGAAGGTGTTCCAGCCCCATGATCATTCTGGTTGCTCTTTTATGTGCTTTTTCAAGATGCTCAAAATCTTTTCTGAGGTGTAGTGTCCAGAATTGTATACAGTATTGCAAATGAGGCCTTACTCTAGATTTCTAAGGGGACACCATGACGCTTGCTGACTCATTTTCTATTCCATTCCTTGTTCTCCTTAGCATTGCTTCTGCTTGTTTTCACCATTGCTCTGCATTGTGTCAACACCTTTGTTGAGTTGTCCACCAGAGCCCCAAGATCCCTTTCCTTTCCTGTCATAGAAGGCTCAGCCGCCATCAGTCTATGGGTACCATTGGGGTTCTTTGCTCCGATGTGGATCACTTTGCACTTGCTAAGGGTGAAGCGTGAAACCAGGGGCGTTTTTGCACTTAGCTGGTTAGGCTGCCATGAACCAGGACTGGTAAACTTCTGGTAAAGGAGGACCATTCGCACTTGTCACGAGGAAAGCTTCCCCAACACGTCCATTACTGGTCAGAAGTGCAAATGGTCCTCCTGTTTACCAGCCCATGCTGCTCCATCCAAAGCCGGAAGTTCTGCCTCCTTACTGCCACAATTGGCCATTCTGTGCCATGTTCAGATGCCGTTGCAGAGGGGCGTGTTTGAGCAGAGGAACATATTGCGGCCAATCATGCCAGCGCCCATGACTGAGCATGCAGCGCCCACTACTTATTTGCTGATCTCGTGACTCTATGACCTGATGCCACTCCTGGGGATTGGTAGTCCAGTCATGTCAGAGGTCAGCGATAGATGATGGCTGCCAACACCGCCGCTCCTGTGCGGACACACACCTCCCCTGCTCACCAATCGCAGGGAACCAGAGGAAGAGTGAATGGTTGTGTCGCTGGATGCTTCAGGTAAGCTTCTGGTCAAGTGGAGCACTAAATTGATTTAGTGCTCCACACCTAATCAACAATTAGTGAACTTCTTCCTATGAGTACACAGAGAGTTTTCAGTGCAGGTGTCGAGGAAACCCCTTGCAAATTTGCTATGCTCTCCCCCCCCCTCCCCGAGCCTGCGATTGCCCCTTGCCATGGGGAGGCACTCTTAGATGCAGCTCTTGTATCATGGTAGTAGAATAGAGCCCTGGATGGTTGTTGTTGTTTTGATACATTTCATTTCAAACTATGAAATCCTCTTAATTATTTCCTTATTCTATTCCTCACCCCATGTCCCTTCTTCAGATGTCCTGCCAAGAAAATGCAAACTTGGGTTGCAAAGAGGAAAGGGCACAGAAAGTCGAAAGAGATTCTACTATGATGTCATCACCAGGAAGTGCAAAGCTTTTCTTTATAAGGGTTCCAGAGGCAACGCAAACAACTTCCGGGACATTGAGGAGTGTAATGCACAGTGCGGCCTATTCGGTAAGAGCAAAGGACTCTGGGAGAGAGACATTCTTCAGTCTAATGAGGATAATGCATGCAAGTGGTATTCCAGCTTCAGTGGGGTGGTATAAATAGGATCCCACTTGCCATCCTACTTATTTTTTACAAGGATGTTTCTTGTAACATTAAAGGAAGAGAAGGCACTCTTCTTTAAAACTCTCAGTGTAAAACGTCACTAAAAAGCTGAGTTTCATCTTTCTCTGTCTTCCTCCTTTCTACCTCTAGTAAAAATGCCTAAAAAATGCACCCTCCGGAAAAGCACCGGAACATGTTCCCGGCTTGTTATGCGCTATTTCTACAACCCTAAATCGAACAAATGTGAACACTTCCTTTATCGCAGCTGTAAAGGCAATGAGAATAACTTCAAAAAGAAGGCGGATTGCATTCGGGAATGCAAGAGCTACGGTAATAACCTAAATCAGGGTGTTAAACTCAAATGCACCTTGGGCCAAGAAAACTTGGACAAAGTCATGGGCCAACCTTAATATTTATTGAAAAAATGTCTACAATTGAGGAAGTTTTTCCTTCTCATCAGATATAAAGACAAACCTTTTCACATAGAAACAAACTTAAGTGTTGCTTAAATACTGAATCTGGAACAAGCAAAGCTTAATGCTATAAACACACGTGAAATCAAATGTCAAATAAAAGACACATCCCATATTTGATCAATTTGTCAATAAGTATGGTATGAGACACTTTGTCGAATGCCTTGCTTAAGTCAAGATACAGCATTTCCTTGATCAACCCATCCATTGATTTTGTCATAAAAGGATATTGGATTAATCTGGCATGACCTGTTTGTTAGAATTCCGTGATGCGCCATTGCACCAGCAGAGCATTCTGGGATTTGTAGTATTAATGGTGCATGCTCTCCCTACCAGTGGGCCAACTCTAGTACACCTCTGCTATTGCAGGTCAAATATAATTAAAGTGCAGGCCAGATTTGGCCCATAGGCCTGAGTCTGACATCTATGACCTAAATCAAGGAGTCCATTTCAAATCCCACATTCTCTTTTTTAAATTTTTTTAAAATTATTTTATAACACAACCTTAAAACTTCAACCTCTCGATATGAAATCTCACGTACATTTATATTATATCATTCGGTTGTTAACTATAAATCGCTTCCTCTGTCTTCTGAGTCTTCTTTTAGCATCTCCTTTTTAGTGCTTCTCAGCAGTCATTTTTCCTTTTTTCAGCTGTCCTTTAGAATATAAAGTCAGTCAAAGCCAGCAGTTATTATTCCGTCTTACTGTAGATAAACAATGAAGGGTCTCCAGTCTTTTATGTACTTATTGGTTGTTCTGTTCTTTAAAAAGTTTGCTAATTTGTTCCATCTCTGCAAATTCAGTCAATTTAACTAGCCAGTTCTCCACAGAAGGAATCCCATTTTCTTTCCTTTTTGGTCCATATAACATTCTTGCTGCTGTTATTATTAGGGACATGCATGAATATTCAAATGCATTCAAAATTCGATCGAATCAACCAAATTTTGACATATTGGAGATATGGGTATTTGTTCAAATTCAGAAATCTGAATGTCCAAATTCCTACAAATAACTAATATTTTGAATATTCTTGCACTTGCCTATTGCCTCTCCTTTTCTCTGGACTGTGACCAATTCTCTTTCTTTTTGCAGTTCCACTTTGAGACAGACTGTGCCGGCTCCCTTCCTGTTAAGGCACTACTGAGCCCAATAGACAAAAGGCACAAAGTGAAGAAGAGCCGATCCTCAAACTGTTCTGCCATCCGTCACTAAAATGTCTGGATTGTTGTTTCAGTAAATAAACCTACTTTTCAGTGCCTTGTGCGTCCTGCTTCTTGAGTGTCTATTTTCACCCGTACCTTAATTGCTCTTTCTTCATATGCGAACCCTATAGATGAATGAATGCCAACATATGTTTTCTTTTCCCTGCCTGCGTTTCTGCAGGGAATCTGAAGCCATTGCTAAGTAGAGATACACAGAGGGGCGCCCAGGAATTTCTCACGAGTGGTCGGAAGGCATCATGCTGGTCAGTGTGGCCGATCAACTGGTGGCAGCTTGGGATGTCCACAAATATTTGCAATATTCATTATTCGTATGAATTCGGACAAATTCAGGCATTTGTATATGAATAGAATGTTATGACGTTCGCACACATCCCTAGTGGGAGCCCAAGATGTGGCTATGTTAATCTGGCTAATCCAAAGAAAAGGTGGTGGTGGGGTTGTAGCAGCACTTAAAGACTAACAAAGAGGCATGAGGCTTTTGCAGACAAGTCCACCTGAGTAGATGTGTGGTACTCCAGATATTTCTGAACTGCAGCTCCTAAGCACTGTGCCACTAGAGGGGCCATCCTGGCGAAAGTCATCCTGACTTAGAATTCTGGCAAAGCTCTCGCCAGATTACACCAAATTACCCCAGACCTTGGGAGGATGTAAGGGGAGGTTTCAAGCAGAGCCTTGCCCTTTCTATGCCACCCTGCTGGTTCCGTCTCTGTGATGGATTATGAACAGGTTGACCATCCTTGGGTCATAAGATGGGAAGAAAATAGGATGGGTGGGGGTGAGTTGCTGGGTGTGATGGGGACCTCCCGCCTTTTGTGGACCAATTCACCCTGGTCTGCCCAGCTCAGTCTAAGTAGACTGGCAGTCACTGTATGGATCTGTAGACAGGGAACTTCCCCAGGACCTAATGGAAAAGATGAGAGAGAGATGAGGGGTAAAAAGAGGTGGGGCAGATGGTAACCCCACTGAACATAGGGGCTTATGTGCAGACTGTTGCCGCTACTGGGTACCACCAGGTTGTGGCCATCTCCTGGGTTGACTGCATGGGCATCTCCTTGGGCACCTCAATGCAGTTTTCTTGGCAAAGATCTGGAGAGGCCGGGGATTGAACCAGCAACCTCTGCTTTCCATGCTGCTTTCATCATTATCACTGATCCTGTCCCCCACATTAGCCAGTCCTACAGCAGGCACAAAAAGAAGAGAAAGGACAATTAGGCTCTGAGCTATAGGGCATGATGGATCAGCTCTCCATGAAACAAAGACCTTGAAGTTGAGTACTGAGCTCCTGCTGTTGATCCTAACCCTAACCCATGGAGGCAACAGTCAAGGTTCTGGAATGAAGGCTGTTTCTCCTCTCTGCCAGCCACAAAAATCTGTAACTCCATAGTTCACGTTGAATTCTCACTCACAGTCTTGGAAGGTCCCACAGAAGTAATCCAGACTGGAAAGTGTTCTTGGAATTGCAGAATCCTTCACTAGGATAAGTTCTTTTTCCTGCAATAGCTTTATTGCATTATATTGCTTCAAGATTTCAGGTTGACTACGAGTGCCATCATAGCTGGTCTGGAAGAGATCCCTATGTCTCCATTCTGGAGCGAGGAGGCATTTTCTGAAGGGTTTATCTGAGCCCACCTGAGGTGAGGGCAGGAAATCATACCCTGCAGATCAGTACCTTGGACAGCGATGGTGGCTCCACATGGCACGTTCACAGTCATTCCAGATATCCATTTTATTTTATTCGTATGAATTTGGATTTTTGAATATTCAGTTCATTACAAATCGAATGTTGAAAATTGCATTCATGCACACCTCTATATATGGAGATGTGGCAGGTAAGATGATTCACCAGTGGAGCCTTGGCCAGTATCTCTTTTTCCTTCTCTCCTTGCCCTTTCTTTATACCTTTTGAAAGGTAGAGTGTGCTCCAGACCTTGGAGCAGCAGGGCTGTTTGCTCAGCCAAATTTCTGATTTTGCACACCAGAAATTTAATGGAGACAGACAAACGCCAGGAAATCTCTTTCATAGATTCATTGGAGAGGCCCTTACATAAGACAAGGAAGTTACCTGGAATTACCAAAGAAGACGCGGAATGTTCCTATTTGCAGACTCTTTGTTCTGGCTGCCTGCACGTGGTTCTCCACTTCCCTCTAGAAGACAATATAAAAGGATTTTGCTTTTCATATCCATCAAACAGCCACGATGCTGTCCAGCCCCTCCACTTTCCTCCTCCTCCTCAGCTTGGAACTTCTCACGCCTTGGTTTCAGCTCCTGAATATTTTTCAAGGGAAATCGTGTAAGGGTGTATTTCAGTTATGCTTGGCTGGTTCTTCTTTCTCTCTTGCCTCTAATTTTTTTTCCTGGCTCTTCTCAAGATGTGTATCCAAGGCAGAGTGGATGAGACGAAGGAGGGATTTCCCATCTGCAAGTTGGACGCTCCATGTTTCCCTTGTGCTGCTGCCTGCAGAATTAACTGTAACAGAAACTAAAATGTTCACATTCGGTCAACACTGGAGAAAGTAGATTTGGATGCTTGGTAGGAATTTGCTGGAGCAAATTTCTTTTTCCTTTTGATAAGTGTTTGGGAATCTTGTTCTATTAACTGATTTGCTCAAATTTTGCTCCAACGGTGGAAAAATAAGTCAGTGCTGCAGCAGGCTGTATCCCTTCCCCTAGACCAAGAAAAGGATCTCGGGGTTCTGGTGGACATCTCAGTGAAGGAGTCAGCCCAGTGTACAGCAGTGGCAAAAAAAAAAAAGCTAATTCAGTGCTGGGAATAATTAGGAAGGGAATAGAAAACAAGTTAGCAAGTGTCATTTTGCCTCTTTCAGCAATGGTACGGGCAGAACTAGGGATGGGCTCCCCTGAGATGCCGTTATAATTGGATAGTTCAATTATTGGCTAAAACTTATGTATATAAGAACAGACAGACTCCCGTACCTCTGTCTTGAAGAACAAGCAAACCACAGATCTGGGCTGTCAGGGTTAACTATACTTGTACCTCAGATAAATTATCTAGGCCTGTCCCTACAAGACCTCGGAGCATTAGGCCACAAGACAAAGGAATCACCAAATGATTTAGCCGCCATAACACAGGCTAAGGTAATTCCTTATCTGTCTGCAGACATCAATTGGAATTGGAAAACCATCTGAGGTCCATTGACCCTGCAACTCGCTTTTACTAGGGCAAGGTTCAATCAACTAGATGTCAAGATGACTCAAGGACGGTGCCCGAAAATTCCAGTCCAAGACAGACTTTGCACATATGAAGCTAAAGAGGTGTAAGACAAGATTCAAGTCCTTTTAAACTGCACTTTTCATCATGGTATCAGAGAGCGTTACATATCATCTTTTTGAGCAAACAACCAATCATTAGAAAATAGAGAAAGTGAGTAGGCTCTTTAGTGGAACTGATAAATTTGCCACCGGTCAAGTGGCCTTGTTTATTAAGGCTGCCAGAATAGGTGCTGCTATGTAATTAGTTTTTAGCTGTATTTTGTATTGTATTCCATTGTATTATATTTCATGATATGGTGAGTAGACTAATCATTAAAACTTACTACTGCTACCTTTCTGCAGGGCCTAGCAGTAGTAATCTAAGGGTGCTTTTCCACTGTCACTAGAAGTACCCATTAAGTACCCATTAATAGGTACAAAAATGCCATTACATACCCATTAATGGGTACTTAATGGGTACTTTTAGTGACAGTGGAAAAACACCCATTGCCTGCTCTGTGTTTACATAGTAGGTTTCCCCACTTTGTAAATGAAGCAACCCCAGAGGTAGATCCTGTCCCTAGGTGTGTCAGCCAGGTGACAAAGGTAGGCCTGGCCCTCTTTTGGCATAGCGTGCCAAGGAGGCAAGGCGTGACCAGAACTCTGCCGGCTGAGGGTTGGGTGCAATCAGACATAGTGAAAGGGGCGCCTTGCGGGACTGCCCCAGCACTTGGGCTGCAAAAGAGCACAGCTTTTCCCATTGTTAACCAGCCTGGGATGGTCTTCAAAGGCGATCTGGAAATGGCAAGGGCCAGTCTGGTCCTTGTTTTCTCTCCTGTCCTAGAAGAGAGGGATCCTGGAGCTGTGTAAGTTTTATGTATTGAAAGTTGGCACGTGCACAAATGTTGGTAACATTTGATATTTGGATTAATTCGCTCATTAGCATACAAAAGGAATGTTATGACATTCATACACTGACATTCGTATTCATATGAAGGCTTCGGAACATTTGTGAACCGGGAAAGTGGGAAAGCAGCTGCGCGAGTCACATCTGCAACGGATCCAGTGTGCATTCGACATGGATTGAGAGCGGTTTCAAAGTGGATTCAGGGTAGATTTGACGCTTTCAGAGTGGATACGTTACAGGTTATGTGTCGGACACGTATTGGATATGTGTTGAATATGTATGCATTCATATCGAATAGAATCCCACCACATTCGAAGGGGATACGATAAGAACGGATACAAATTTTCTTACATTCAATTTGATATAAATTGAATGCAAACCTCCCCCCTCCCAATTGGTGCACATCCTTAATTTAAAGTTCTCTGCTGTTTCCCTCCAGATTTTGTTGACGGAAATCGCTATCCTGACCTCTGCCTACTCCCTCCAAGAAAAGGCAGTTGCAATTCCAAGGAGCACCCGGGTGCTTACTTTGATCGCAAAGACAAGGTTTGCAAGAAATATGCGGACGGCTGTGGAAGAAATGCTAATAATTTTGCTGACTTATCAAAGTGTGCTACGACGTGTAAACCATACAGTAAGGAACATCGCATTTCAGGCTTCCTAACATTTGTTGGACTGCTTATTTTTTTCTCAGTCTCGTGCATGCTAGAGATTTCTTTTTATTTATTTATTTACTGAAGACATTTTCCTACTGCTTTCTGTTTTTTTTAAAATCAAAATAGCTTATGGAACATTAGAAACCAGCGTAACAATAGAGTATAGACAGCAGTTGAAACACATTACAAATTTAGTGGGCCAGGGAAGAAATGAACTTTCACGCAGGTGCCTTATGAACAACAGAGGGGAGGACATTCCAAAGGGAAGGGGCCACCACTGAGAAGCCCCAGCATTACCTGCGTAATGTTGTTAGATGCTGTGAAAAAAAGAAATTCCTCTCTGGGGCACGCAGTGAGGCAGTGGTCAAGGCGTTCTGAGGTGGGCAACTGCAGAGGCGGGAGCTTTCATTTCTAGTTCATTTCCAGTTCATTTCCACCAGAACTTGGGGCTGAAACCACACTAACAACCCAACCCAACTGGCTGCTTTGCGCTTTCCACCATTAGGCACCGTTACTTATTTTACTGCTAAAAAGACACATCCTGCAAAGTTTGGGTTATGGAAACACTGCCAGATGCCATTCAAATATACCGTGTTTTCAACCTTCCTTTACCCTTAGCTCTGCCGCCAAAGTGCAAACTCCGCAAAGCCAGAGGACGGTGCAGAGGGAACCACGTGCGCTTTTATTACGATTTGAGAAACAAGAGGTGTAGAGAATTTATTTACAGGGGCTGTGGTGGCAATGAAAACAACTTTAAGAGCTTCAGGGAGTGCGTTGAGGAATGTGATCCGTTTGGTAAGAATAAATGACCTTCGGGTGCTATTTTTTTCTCCAGATGATCAAAAGAACCTGTGTTTGTCTCTTTCTCTTAGCAATATTTGTATGCTGGTTGTATCCTTACTCCCATAATCCAGCATTTTATTTTTTAGGATTTTGCCCTTGGAAAACAAAGAGGATATTTGTGGCACTGTGTGATTGGGCTTGCTGGTTTGGTATGGGTTCTCCTTTGGACCGGAGCAGTAACACTACCTAGCCAAAATGTCTGCAACACATAGAGGGTTTGATCACACAGGTCTTTTCTTGGTCACCCTTTTACCAAGGTGTGCCTCACCTGTAGATGCCTAAAAAAGTGGACTATTTCCAGTCCCCGTGGTTGGGATGGGATGGGCATCTACAAGACAGACAATCCTTTATGCAAGCTGGTGAAAGCCAGGTGTGGGATAACCAGCGCCATTCTGGGACAACCCGTGTATGAGCAGAACCATGCCATGCAAAGCCATGATAAATGAAGGGCATCTCGCTTTGCTACTGTAAGAGCAAAACTGTGCTTCCTGTGGGGTGATCATGTGTTTCTCACCAAATGTTTGCTTATGGGGATAAGGCATATTGTTTTAACCTTCTCAGGGAACATTCACATTTATGGCAGCAGGAATCCCCAGGGACATGGCTGTCAAATGTCCAGGCCCTTCACCACTGTCAATGGGTAGCTGCCCTGTGGGCAAGGGCCCAATCCCACGGCCTTTTCCTGTGCACAGAGGGCCCTTAGTCTTCCGATTCAGAGGCAAGTCGACAGCTCTGAACCCAGTGAGGGGGGGCTGTGGTCACACGTAAGGTTTAATCCAGCTTCAGTCTGTCTTCAGGATGAGAGAACACCTCATCAAAGTGACCAGTAATTTCCACATTATCTTTCCCAAAGGTGAATTTTCTCAGCTATTTAACACTGAAAGGAAACAGCTTGTCACTTTGCTGATGCTTTCTCTCACTTTGAAAGTGGACTGAAGCCAGATTAAACCTTAAGTGTGACCACAGCCTTGCTTTTCATACGCCATCATAACATAGATTTAAAAAACGGTTTCCCTCTCTGCCTTTTTTCTTTTGCTTATTTTCCTCAGGAACGTCTCTACCACCAATGTGTGAACTGCCTGTGAATAAGGGGGTCTGCAAGGCTGGGTTGCCTCGCTATTACTATGATAAAAAAGAGAAGAAATGCCTGTTTTTCCTTTACGGAGGCTGCGGAGGGAATGACAACAATTTTATAGAAGAAGCCGACTGCATTCGGAACTGTGTAAGCTCTGGTAAGCAAGGCACCATTTCCAGATGGCGATAGGAAGTGAATGGGCGGTTGAAATGGTTAGGGCCTCTGCACTGATCATTGCACAGAGAAGGACATGAGAGCAAATGTTTCATTCATTCATTCATTCATTCATATATATGAGTATTGCTCAAGGTGGTTTACAACAGTATAAAAAAATTAGCAAAATATAAGCAAAATATAAAAATCATACAGTCTTCAATAATATTGAGAATAAAACTCTATAGGTCACAGTATACCACTGCAACAAAAATAAACAGCAATTGGCAGCTGTCCAGCAGGAACAACTTTGATTTTGTTATTCAAATGAATATGGATTTTCTAACATTCAATTCATGACAAATCGAATGCCAAAAACCATTTGTACACCTCCCTAGTTCCAGCCCTTATTCCTACAAAGGGTCTAATGGTTTCTATTTTATGTTCCATCTTCATACAACATTCTGATTGCTGTTCTCTTTCTTCTTAGCTCCAGCCTGAACATTTCCAGTAAGGATGCTACTGGAATAAAGACAGGACTTTGGGGGGGGAAAAAGCTATTTTTCATGATACCAATTGGTTGATATTTCTTTCCAATAAACTTCCAAGCAAAATTGAACATGTGGACTGGGTTATTGATCTTTTTACTTCAACACACACACACACACATTGGAGTGGAAAGGGCAGCCACATAGCTATGACAGGAAAGAAAAAACCCATCTGATTTGCTCTCAGTATCTGGAAGTTATATCTCAGAGGGCTGCCACACACATGGCCAACCAGCTAAATTTTCCCAGGCAGGATCCGGCTAGGTCTAACGAAGAGACAGAACCCGTTGTTCCCATTCCAATTTCCCAGGGGTGCGTCACACAGCAGAAACACACAAAACATCCCCCAAAGTCTCCTTTTCTCAAGGCCGCAGTACCTTCTGAGATCTCAGCAGTGAATATCCCTCACAGGGAAAGGTAGTAAAGTGTGATTTGTGTATTTATTTATTTCCATTTCTATCCCATCCTTTACCCAAAGGCCTCACGGTGGGTCACACTAAAACAATTATAAAAGCAGATAAAGCAGATTGGCTAAAATACGGACTGTTCTGTTGTGGGAAGAAGAATGAAAAGCTTTGTCAACTGCTCTGACTTCCCTTAAATGGGTGAGGAGAGCAGGGTAGAAAAGCCAACTCTTCTTCTTCTTCTTCCTCCATGAAGCTAGCTGGGTGGCCTTGGACTAGTCACAGCTCTACTCTGAACTCTCACAGCCCCACCCACCTCACAGGGTGCTTCTTCTTCTTCTTCTTCTTCTTCCTGAGCCAGAACAATGCTCCATCTATTGTCTGCATGGACTGGGGCAGCCCCCCCCCCCTTTGTTCATGTGCTCATTGCACAATTTTAAAACCGCAATATTCGCATTTTTCTCCTGTGCAATTTTTCCATACCCTACTAGTTGCACAGGTACTGGTCACACCACCAATCCATGCTCACCTCTCTTCCTTCCAGGGGCAAACGGTGTTTACGAGGAGAGAGGCTATCTGCTTGACATTTTTAATTCACACCTACATGTTAATCCAGCTTCAGTCCACTTTCAGAGTGAGACAATAGGTAAGCAAAGTGACAATCTGTTTTCTTTTGGCATTATCCAACTCAGAAAATCTGCCTTTGGCTTAGATAACGTGGAAAGAAAATCACTTTGCTATTGAGTTGTTGCGTTCTGAAAGAAGACTGAAGCTGGATTAACATTTAGGTGTAAATACGGCCATGTCTGCTCATTTTTTCTCCCTTTGCAGAAAAGAGAGAGAAATCCCCATCTGAACTACAGCTCCCTGGCTGCTCTCGGGTTTTGTGACTGATTTATAATAAAAGTCAAGGGAGGCGTGGAACTACGTTTCCCAGGAGGCACTTGCGGCGCACAACTAATGTCGTCATGTTCCCAGGCTTGGCTATAGGGGCAGCAGCAGCACAGCTGTTAGTAAACAATAGAACAGAAAACCAAGGGGCGAATCAATCTTCGCGATGGCCGCGGCTAGAGATTGACAGGTGTGTGCAATCCTGGATGTGGCCTGTGGGAAGAGTCCCAAAAGGTAGGCTGGGACCCCGACGGAAATCAAGGATCGGTTTCCCCGATTCTGATTTGGGCTGCGGCGGTTGCAGAAACGAAGGCTGCCATTCTGCCTAATGGGAACAAGCACTCGAATATTTGTATTATTAGTTATTCATACAAATTTGTATACAAATTGGGCATCCAGACATTTGTACTTTAGTAGTCATACGAATATGAATATCTTGTGCATATCTGTATGCATCTGTATGGATACATACGGGATGAAAATGGGATGCAAACGGAATTTGTACGCATACTGATGCGTATGAGATTGGTATCGTTGATATGTATCAAATATTTGTACGAATAGATACGAATGTATTCGTTTTGCTTCAAATGTCCAGACATTCACTTCTTTTTTCTTTTACTCGTACCAATTCAGATTTTTGAATATATGATTCGTTACAAATCGAATGCCAAAAATTGCATTCATGCTCACCCCTCGTACCCATGCGGTGGAGTAGGAGGGTGGATAGGTGTGAAGCTAGTAGTAATGCAACCGTGGAATCCAGCATGTAGTATTATGCAAATGACCATTGGTTGGAAGCAGGATCATCCCTTGTGTTTCTTCCTTCCCCTAAGAGTGGCCTTAGCATTTCTGCCTTGTGTTATTTGTGTGTTTTTCTGGTGTGGATACCAATGCTCAGAGTGGTAGATCTGTTTCTGGCTCTGATACAAGCGGAGGCATTTAGATGGTGTAAATAGCCTATTTGCCAACTTGGCTTCCATTATTTCATTATTTGATTGTGCTTTTCCATGTATTTGGCTCCTGAAGTGAATCTTTCCTGCCTTCACAGTTTGCTTGTGTTATGAGGCTTGACATATGGATCAAAATTTGGTGTTGAAGTTTAATGCCTTTTTTTAAAAAAATCTGCCCTGCTAAGCTGTTTGTTATAGTACAAGCCTTTATTTATATGTATTTTAAAATCCTACCTTTTTAATCCAGTTTGAAGAAGAGTTGGCTTTTCTACTCAGCTTTTCTCACCCATTTAAAGGGACTCAAAGCAGCTGACAACGCTTTTCTATTCTCCCCACCACAACAGATAACCTGTAAGGCAGGTGGGGCTGTGAGAGCTCAGAAGAGAGCTGTGACTAGCCCAAGGTCACCCAGCTGGTTTCGTGGGGGAGGCCGGAATCGAACCCAGTATTCCCAGATAATAATCCAGCTCCCTAACCACTAGACCAAACTGGCTTGCTAATTCTTTAAATAAGTGCAACCTGTTGATTGTGTTGAAACAAGCCACTTATTACAAATAATCCATGGCTTTTTGCTTCTGTAGAATGGAAGGCTATGAGGTAATATCTCCTTCCTTGATGGACAAGGTGTTTACTGTGCCGGATAGTCTCCTGTAATATAATTAGAAGATGATTGAAAGATGATTCCTGTTTATGAGATAACCACAACTGGTCAAGAGGTTATGTTGACAGCATGAGGTGTTTACGGTTGCCAGGGCAGTGTCCCAGTTAGATCAATGCTGTTGGACTATTTGACTAAAATATATTAGATAATAAATAAATAAATAAATAAATAAATAAATAAATAAATAAATAAATAAATAAATAAATAAATGGGGGTGCCACAGCTGAGAAGGCCCTCCCCCATGTCCTAACACAGCGAATTTCTCTAATTGGTGGGACGGGGAGGAGTTATGTGTTCCCCAAGTCTTTAGGACATATGAACCCCGAAGAATAAAAGCCGCATTTGCATTTCTTTATTTTATTCAGAATTTTTTTATGTATTTAAATTTGAGTGGCATCGGAGGCGGGCGTGGAGAGGAGCGCTCGTCGCCATGGCAACGCAGCATCCCTGACTGCCAGGAGGAGGCGGCGACCTGAACGCACGAACCCCGTACCTGCTGCACTGCGCGTGCGTGTTGCGCTTTCCCTAAGGAGAGCGAGCGAGCAGCGCATGCGCTCTCCCCCCCCCCCCGTTGTTTAGGTAGGAAGGGAGGAGGAGGAGGAGGAAAAATTCCTCTGGAGCGAGACTGGCCGGCAATGAGCGGCCTTGGGGAGACGACGGGAAGGGACGCGAAAGGAGGACTGCGCCTGCGCGGGGGCTCGCTCGCTCGCCTCTCCGTCCGGTCGCCGCCGGTGCTCCCGGGATAAGTGCTCGGCCGCCCCGCGCGCCCCGCCGCCTTGACGTTCCCGCCTGGCCGAGGAGGAGGAGGAGGAGGAGGAGGGGGCGCCTGCCGTGTCCGTGGGAGCCTCGCTTGCCCCTCTCGCCCCGCCTGGGCCGGGTCAGCCGCCGCCACGGACTCCGAGGGCCCTGGGCTGGCAAGTATCGGAGGGCGACGGCGGGGGAGCCTAGGGGGGCCACCCCCTCGGGGCCCCTGCTGCCTGTCCCGCCCGCTCCCCGCCCTCATCTTCGCCCCCACCGCCTCACCTGTGCGGAGCCCTCACCTGCCCTCTTGGCGGGGCGACCCGGATTGCTTCACCCCCCCCCCTTCCGTCTTCCCCGGGCCTTCGGGGGCCAGCCCACCAGCTGAGACTTCCTCTGGGCTGTCTTCCCCCCGTGGGCTCCTCGAAGCTGCTTCCCAGCCTCATCGCCCTCCTCCCCGCCAGGCATACCGCCCCGCTCCTCCCGGCTGCCTTCATGTCTTGCTTTGGGGCCGTAGGGGGAGGAAGAAAGGGGTCTGGTGCTGCGCGAGGACAAGGACAAGGCTGCTCTCTCTTGAGCGAGTCACAGCGCCCCCCACCTACCCCACAGGGTGTTCTGTTGTGGGGAGAAGAACAGACGGTTTGTCAGCCGCTTTGAGTCCCCTTAAATGGGGGAGGAAAGCCAGGTAGAAAAGCCAGCTCTTCTTCTTCTCCCTCCACAAAGCCAGCTGGGTGACCTTGGGTGAGTCACAGCTCCCTTTCTGAGCTCTCACAGCCCCACCTACTTTGCAGGGTGTCCTGTTGTGGGTAGAACAGAAGCTCTGTCAGCCGCTTTGAGTCCCCTTAAATGGGTGAGAAAAGCAGGGTACAAAGTCCAACTCTTCTTCCCCCCCAAAAGGGGCTGATACAAAACCCTTCTCTATGGCGGCCAAGGAAATTTGCGTGGATGTGGCTAGTAACCCTCTAGCTAGTGGGATTCCAGCCTTGCTCGGAGGAGAAGGACAGCGAGTGAGAAGATTCTTAAAAGAGCTGCACTAGCTGCCGATTCACTGTGGAGCCCAATTCAAGCTGTTAACTTTGACTTATAAGACCCTAAATGACTTGGGTCCCAAGTATCTAAAGGAACACCTTCTATATCAACCTGCCCATGTCTTAAGAGAGTGATGGTGAACCTTTTGAGCTCGGTGTGTCAAAATTCGCAAGAAAACCTAGCTTAACTCGGGTGTTGTGTCACATCTAGAAATATCCATAACTTTGTGATATTTGTAGCTGTAGTAAAAAAGCAGCTATTTTTGATATATGTATTTTATTAAAAGAAAAACAAATAATTCTTTCCATTAGTGGCTTTTGTTGCTGAATTTCATTTGCTAAATCTTCACTTGAAAGTTGGTATTTTGTACACTTCAAGAACAAGCAAGCACTACACACCCAGGTGCCAGGGGACCATGTGTGTCACCCAAAAGGGCATGACGTGTCACCTGTGACATGCGTGTCATAGGTTGGCCATCACTGTCTTAAGATCTGGAGGAGAGGGCCTCCTGGGTGTCCCATCACCCTCAGCAGCAAAAGGGGTGGGCACCTGGGAGAGGGCCTTCTCAGTAGTGGCCCCTAAGCTATGGAACCATATGGGGTTTTAAAAAACATTGTTACCCACCTTGAGACCTTCAGGTATAGGGGGTGATAAAAATGCAAATAATAAATACATAAATTTCTCTTTCCTTAACCCTGTAGTCTTTAAAACCTGGAGTGAATCTCTACAGCTGAACAACATTGCACTCTGTCCTTTGACAATGTGGCTGGGCAGCCATCGGCTCCACCTACTCTGTCCTCGCTAACCTGACCCAAAACTTCCACCTCATGTTTACTCACAGTGGCTGAGATCAGATGGGTGGAGGAATACTGCATAGTTTGAAGCCCTCAGTCCTTTGTCAGACAAAAGAGGAGGGAGGTTAATGTACTATTGCTTCTCTTACTGTGGTTTTCTGAAGGTCAGAGTGAGTACCAAGGTCTGTTTTGAATCAGGAAGTCACTAGGTTATGTTTTGTGCAAGCAGAGGCTGTCTTGGTAAACATGGTTGACTGAGATTCCCTCAGTCTGTTGGCTTTTAAATGTTGCAGTAAAAATGGGGCCTAATCTGACAGTGCCGCTTTGAGTCCCCTTAAATGGGTAAGAAAAGCGGGGTAGAAAAGTTCTCCTCCTCCTCCTAGGGGATCAGTGAACAAAAATGTGTGAGGAACCCTTTCCTAATTAACTTAAACCCACAAGGTGTAAGTGAAACAGATCAAGTTTCTCTCAACATAGGTACTTTTCCATCATCAGAAGGAAGAGATTTTTGTGTCCATGCCTGGGCAGTTTTTAAATGGTTTTGCATTTGGCTTTAATTTCCTTGAAACAGGCCTGTGATATAGTGAGAATTTGTATGAGCTCTTAGTAAGTATCAATCTTGGCTAAGTTTCCCTTGTTCCCCTGTAATGTTTCCTTCCTTGTTTCCTTCCTTCAGGCCCAACCAATTTCATACCCTTTCACCATGAGACAGGCCTGCATCCTGTTCTTCCCGTCACCTTGTAGTTGATAGTTTTAGATGCGGAGACCATGCTGGAGTAGAGATGGCCGATAGCATCAAGATCTTCCTTAATGATCTCATCAGAGTAAGTATTTCCGCACACTCCTCCTCAAAATTGACCAGTAGATTGGAAAACCTGTTTGCAGGCTCCCTACAGATTGTCCATGCTTCCGTACTCTTCTCTCTCTTTCCTTTTCACGCTTCCTACAAAGCCCTCCTGAATTTAGGCTAGCGTTTCTTTCTTCCATGTATAGGGAATTAAAGATTCCATATGGGGAATCTGGACTATCTCCAAGCTGGATGCTCGGATTCAGCAGAAGAGGGAAGAGCAGCAAAGACGAAGAGCAAGCAGCGCTCTTGCCAAGAGAAGGGTGCAGAGTGAAGAAAGGAAACAGGAGAAGTAAGTCCGGGTGCTGTACGTGGGGTGAGAGGTTGAGAGAGATAAATTCATGGAGGGTAGACATATTAATGGATGCTAGAATGGATGCTTAGGCACTGTCTCCAGGTTGGAGAGATAACCCGGAGGCCTCTAAAGACCATTGGCAGGGAGTCAGGAGCAGGTGAAGGTTTTGCCTTTGAGATGCCCACAAGCAACTGGTGGGCTACTGTGTGCGACAGGATGCTGGACTAGATGGCTGTGTGGCCTGATCTAACAGGGCTCCTCTTAGATTCTTCTTTTTTTGCAACCAAAATGAGCAAAAATTCACAGGATGAAAAACTCTGGAGTAAATGCAAACGGGAACAGTATGTCCTTAGGATATGGTAGAGGTTGGGGCACAGGTGCTTAGTTTTCCTGTTGCACCACCGAGCTATGTCTAAGAAGAGCTTATAACATGATAAATTTAATTTTTCTTTATTTCCTTTCTTTTAAGCTATTTGCCCTGCATATGAACGATGCCCTCACGCTTTTCTCTTGTTTCTCTCTAGTGAACCCCGAATAGTAAACCGAATAGTTCAGTGTTGTGCGTGGAACGGCGGTGTATTCTGGGTTAGTATATATCTGTTTACCGACTGATTGGCTAATTGATTTTTTTAAAAGATACAAGCATGGGAAATGACTGGATTGCTGTTTCGACGCATGCATGCTGGCTGTCTTACCCTGAAATATTGTGTAACGCTGAAGATTAAGAAATGTGTTGTAATCCTTCATATCTTGCCTGAGAAATGATTAGTTATAATTTAGAATTAAAATCAGTTTGTAGTGATCTTCATTTCCAAATGTTAAATGTGATAGGGTTCCTTTTTATTCCCTGTGTAGCTTTATTTCCAATAATCACGACAGCTTCCTCTGCCAGGGAGTGAGGTGCTCTAATGTCTAGACTCCTCACCTGCCAGTTTTGCCTATCATATCTCATACACCAGACTCTTCAGGGCATTGATATTTAGAGAGATCCTTGAGTGCAGCATTGTGGAAGTGAAGAGGATGCTGGCCTCCTCTCTTCTGCTCTTGGTCTCTGTGGTTAGTCCTAAAGGATATGTCTTCACCTTGGCTATTGATTGTAGATATTGAGTTTCCATTTAGAGCATGTACTGGCAGGAGAACAAACAGGATGGGAATGTGAAGAGGAAACTGCTTTCTGTTTTGCATGTTGGCAGAATTCATTGGAAAGGCATTCATAGCGTCTTCTGCTCCTGTCTTTAAGAAATGCGGGGCATTTAAGTCGTTATTTGAGTTTCGTGGTTGTAGGTAACTTGTAGGAAGCCTGCATATACTAAACTGTTCTGATTTTCTTCTTTTAGCTTAGTCTCTTCTTGTTTTACCGTGTATTTATTCCTGTACTTCAGTCAGCAACAGCACACATAATCGGTAAGTGTACAAGTATGCACATCTTTTAAGTGATCATGGCTTAACTTTCTTTGAATTCAGCTTTTCATAAAAACCAAGCAATCCTAATAAACTACAACTCAATAGGATATAGGTAAATAATAGTATATGACAAATCTTTTCCCAACATTACTATATGATCAAAAATTGGGGGGAATTGTGTTTAATTGCATAACCAGTAATCGTATAAGAACTGTACAAATATCAATTTTCTTTAACAGTTGGAGATTTGTCTTTTCTTCTCCTTTATCATTATTTTGCCAAATGTGTTTCAGCCTCAAAGGCTCTTCTTTAGTGGCTAAAGCTTTTCCAGATCCATTGTCACCTACTGGTGAATATGAATATAAGCCAATTATGTATTGCCAGTTCCAGATGTTGTCCAGCTATTACGCAGTGACTATCTAAAGTAAAAGTAACACCAAATCAACAATTGCATATGATTGATGTTACGCTCAGCTTTTGCCAGCTTTCTAGCTTGGAATCCTTTTTCAGCAAGTTGATCTTGCATCCATCTTCTGTGTTAAAATTGTTGCTATTGTTTGCTCTGTGTTGTAGACTTATAGCTATCTGTGCACTTGAAGGCAGATCTATGAGAAGGAGAGAGAGTGACTTAACTCGTCTGTAAGCAACCCAGATGTATGAACTCAGCAAATAATAACTTTGGAAGCTTTTCCTCTTTCCCAAAGGTGACCCCTCCTTGCATGGTGATGTCTGGTCTTGGCTGGAATTTATCCTGACCTCCATTTTCAGCGCCCTCTGGGTCCTTCCCCTGTTTGTGCTCAGTAAAGTTGTCAATGCCATCTGGTTTCAGGTAAGTGATCTTGTAGGTCAAATAGGACGCTCTGCCAGTGCTCTTCGTTGGCTTGCTTCGTTTTGCGCACTGCTGATCAGCTGAAGGAATTGCCTGAACCCCAGCTAACGTGCAGACAGGCTGCTGGGTGCACAGCCATGCACTTAAGATTTTGCACTGCTTGCCAGTTAGTTCCCGGGTCAGATCCAGTGTTCTGTGCTTGGCATAGAACAGTGGTTCTCAACCTTCCTAATGCCGCGACCCCTTAATGGAGTTCCTCATGTTGTGGAGACCCCCCACCACGGGGGTAGAGCAGCTGGAAAATGAGAAGGAAGGGCGGTGCGGGACTTGTCGCGACCCCTCTGAAAGGGTAGTTTGACCCCCAAAGGGGTCCTGACCCCCAGGTTGAGAACCACTAGCATAGAAGATCCTACATAACGTGGACTTGGGGTATCTAGTAGGCTGGTTTCCCTATTATAAACCAGGAAGATTGCTGAGATGGCCCTCTTAACCTTTTGCTTCCCCAGCATGATTTATTAGCCTAATGTCGGCCATGTATTTAAATATTCTCTTGGTGTTTGGGGGCTGATATATGCTTATTTTTTAAAATGAAAGTTTGGGAAGATTGCTTCTTGTGTATCTTAACCCTACACAATTAATTGTTAATAAATCTTGTGGTGCCCAATAGGAAGAGGGTGAATTCTGGTCTAGTGGTTAGGGAGCCAGACTCTTATCGGGGAATACCAGGTTCGATTCCGCCCTCCCCCACGAAGTCAGCTGGGTGACCTTGGGCTAGTCACAGCTCTCTTCTGAGCCCTCACAGCCCACCTACCTCACAGGGTGTTCAGTTTCAGGGAGAATTAGAGAAGGTTTGTTAGCAGCTTTGAGTCCCCTTAAATGGGTCAGAAAAGAGGGGTAGAAAAGCCAACTCTTCTTCTCTTTCTTCTTCTTCACTAAAATGTCTTTCGGTATTTCAGGACATCGCTGATCTGGCATTTGAGGTGTCAGGAAGGAAGCCCCAGCCTTTTCCCAGCGTCAGTAAAATAATTGCTGACATGTTGTTTAATCTTCTGCTTCAGGCTCTCTTCCTCATTCAGGTAAGAGCAAACAAGGCCTGAATCCTGTCCAGGCCTCAGAGACCTTGATGTGATGCATAAGTGTGTACCTTTAAGCATTGCTGCTCCACTGTGGCCTTTCAGATGTTCCCAGTGGGATGCTGGGAATTCCTGGAGTTGAATCCTGGGCATTGGACATTCAGGAAGATCTGCAGGGCCACAGTTGGACATGCCTGCTTTTGAGATCTCAAATGCTCACAGACAAATCTTTCTGGATTACGCAAAGAAGTAAAGATATTTGATGGGAGATCTTTTCCGTGTTCAGTTAATTTAGTTAGCTTTGCCCCATGTGCATAAAACCTTCAATAAACCTTCTCAAAGAAAGAGTTGCTTTAAGTTCCACCTGCAAGTGTCTGAGCAGTACCAGGCTAACATCTGTGGCATGTGCCAGTATCCAGCTAGCCAGGACGGAGAGTGTCTTGCCTCTAATCTCGGTGTAAGAATGGCAGTGGTGAAGCTGTTTCCTCTCAGACTTCAACCACGCCAAAATAGTGGAGATAGATGGGAAGAGGTTCACGGGTCACGAAACAGAAAGCCCATCTCTTCATTTCTTTGGCATTTCAGCTTGTCAGTGATAGCTAACTGTCTGTGCTTCTATGGCATCCATTTTGGCAGAGCAAAAGGTGACTTTGACGTGATCTCTTCTTGTCTTGCACAGGGGATGATTGTGAGCCTTTTCCCCATCGATATTGTCGGCCAATTGGTCAGCCTGCTTCATATGTCCCTGCTTTATTCCTTATACTGTTTTGAGTACCGTTGGTTTAACAAAGGTAGGCGCACCCTTTTTTCTCCCTGAACTGCCAAAGGAAAGCTGCAGTGCATATTTGAGTTTGCTGAAAGGTGATTTTTATTTGGGTAAACTGTGGCTTCGCTGGTAGCAGATAGGGATGTGCCCTGAATCCGCTTTGAATCCGCTCTCAATCCATGTAGAATGCGCTCTGAATCTGTGGCAGATGTAACTGGCGCAGCCGCTTTCACACCTCCCCGTTTCACAAATGTTCTGAAGCATTCGTATGAATGTCCCAAAACACTTGTACAAACACGAATATCAATGTACAGATGTTGTAACACTTGATTAATATACGAATGTCTGAATCCATTTGGATTCGTACGAATATCAAGTGCTACGAATATTCATGCTCATCCCTAGTAGCAGATAAGTAGGTGGGGAAAGAATTTCAGACCACTGGCTTTCCCTTATGTTTGCAAAGATGTGGAATTTGTCCATCATCTTGTGTGCTTATTTATTATTTATTTATTTGTATTTTTATCCCGCCCTATACTCGAAGGTCTCAGGGCAGGTTACAGTATTATATTAGACAGGTCCCTGTCCTCAGGCTTATGGATGACCGATGTATCAGTGGCTACTAGATTGAATGCCTAGGTACATCTTTCAGGCTGGTGTGTGTGTGGGGGGGGGGCAGGATGCTTCTAAGGCCGTTTGTTGGGATTTGAGAGCAGGAGAAGGTTTGCCCTTGTCTCTGCTTGAGATGCCCGTGGGGAATCGGTGGCCACTATGTGAGACAGGATGCTAGACTAGATGGGCTGTGGCCTGATCCAGCAGGGCCTCTCTTATGTTCTTATGTTAATCTAAAGTGACAAGATACAAAAGGAAAAATGGATGTTACTACTGTAGCGTAGATTGATTTATGAGTCGATCCACTGGCAAGGCGATTATTTTATTAAAAACACTCATGTGTTTCCTGAAAAAAAGGTTCTCTCTGTTTAGACAGGATCTGGGAGAGTTTCACAGTCTGCTGTCCTGCCACAAGTTAGAGCTCTGGAAGGGGCTATTTAGGCTGTGAATCCATTACTCTGCTGCCAGCCCAGAGACGCATGTAGCTTCAGTGAGGTAGAAGATTTAAACCACAATTCCAACTGTAACTCTGTTATGGGGAAAATTGGCTAATATGCAACCCATGATAGTGGGAATTATACTGTACGTGTGTTCTGTTCTTAGAAGTTGCTTTAAAGAGTTCTGGAACATGCCATCCACATTCATTTTTTAACCCTTTGTGTTTTTGCCAGGCATTGAAATGCATCAGCGGTTGTCCAACATTGAAAGGAACTGGCCCTATTACTTTGGATTCGGTTTACCCCTGGCCTTTCTCACTGCGATGCAGTCTTCTTACATTATCAGGTGATTTTCCTAGCGCCTGTATGTTACTCGGGGTGGATCGGGCTGGTGGGATACGTTGGCTTCTACTCTGATGATTAGACTATTAGAATAAAAAATTCAATACGGTGGGCATTCCTTGTGTTCACGTTGCTGCAGCGATAGTGGTTTGCAGGCCAGTTTCTGTAGGCCCACCCAGAGACCCTGTCAGCATTTTTAGATATTGTGGGGATGGGCCGGCAGAAATCGAAACTGCTAATCAGGATGCTGTGTTTGTCTTTTCAGTGGGTGCCTGTTCTCTATTCTTTTCCCTCTGTTTATCATCAGCGCCAACGAGGCAAAGACACCAGGAAAAGCATAGTATGTACTTTAATATATATTAATTACATTTTCCCCTGACTTTCGTCCTGTGCCTGATCCTTGCCCCCTCATGATCCTTGCCCCGAATTTGGAACTGGTGCAGACTGCAGCAGCCCAACTGTGACGGGAGTCTCTGACCAGACTCATATCACGCTAGTCTTAAAGGAACTGCACTGGTTACCTATTCGCTACCGAGCCCAATTCAAGGTGTTGACACTAACATACAAAGCCCTAAATGGCTTGTGCCCTGGGTACCTGAAGGGGCGCCTTCTACCATATAGACCTGCCTGTGCCCTGAGATCTCAAGGAGAGGGCCCGTCTTGTAGTTCCTTTTCTGCTGTGGCCCTTAGACTCCCTCTTGAGGTTATTATAGAAAGCAAAATTACTGAGGAGAGGAAAAGGGAGCTGTGAGAGAGAACAGAGTAGTATTATCAAAGAAATCAGCCCCTCACAGTCCTTGTTGCTTGTTGTTAAAATGCTAGGCCTTAAGGTTTCCCTTACAGGGAGCACTTTGGCTGTAATCCCAGTTTGGCCTTGTGGTTAGAGTGTGGGACTCGTATCTAGTGGTCTCCCAGTTTTATTCCGGACTCTTCGACAAAGCCAGCTGGGGCTAGTCACAGCTCTCTTTCTGAGCTCTCTTGCTTGCCTCGCAGGGTGCCTATTGAGGGGCGAAGAACAGAAGGTTTGTCAGCCACTCTGAGTCCCCTCAAGCATGAGAAAAGCAGAGTATAAACGCCAACTCGTCTTCTTGTATCTTCTTTTATCTGAGCCGGTTTGGTCTAGTGGTTAGGGAGCCAGACTCTTATCTGGGAATACGGGGTTTGATTCCACCCTCCCCCACGAAGCCAGCTGGGTGACCTTGGGCTAGTCACAGCTCTCTTCTGAGCTCTCCCAGCCCTACCCACCTCACGGGGTGTTCTGTTGTGGGGAGAAGAATAGGAAGCTTTGTCAGCCGCTTTTGAGTTCCCTTAAATGGGTGAGAAAAGCGGGGTAGAGAAACCACCTCTTCTTTTTCGTCTGTGCCAGCTGTCGGAGGGCAGATCTTCTGTAGGCAGGTGACATAAGATGCTAATAGACCTTCTCCTGTATTCCAGCCACTTCCAGCTGCGTCTCTTTTCCTTGGTGGTCTTCCTTAGCAACCGGCTCTTTCACAAGACGGTTTACCTTCAGTCTACCCTAAGCAACTCCGCTTCTGTGGACCGGATGCCCTCAGCACATTCATCGCCTGCCAGGCAAAAGGCCACTTAACGACCCTGGACTATAATCAGCGTAGAAAGGAAGGAAGAGGAGTCTTTGTGGCTTTGGCATCCATGTTCCTGTGATCCAAGGAAGAACAATATGCATCCTGCATTGGGTGCACCTTCTTCCCCCCCCCGCCCGGTCATAATTGCAAAGCCCAAATGGAAGCATGGGTTTTGTATCACAGTGTGTGTGTGTGCACGTGTGAGTGTGTTGGGAAATTCTTGGAAGGCGGAGAACTTTTAATACCGTTTGTGAGTTTTTTGAAAGTCAGGTTCTTTGCTTGTTTTTATAGTGTGTTACGGACCTGTGCCTGTATTGTTTTGGATAATTAATTTTTTTTGTATACTCTCCTGTTCCTGTGCCATTTCCCCCTGGTTCTTGGATGAATGGTTTTTGTAATGCATATTTTGTCGTCGCTTTGTGATGCTGCTGGGGTCTTCATGGTGGTCTGTACCACAAGTGTTTGGATTTTATCAACGATCATAGTTCTTTGTATATTCTATAACTCAGGTCAGGATTTTGTAATCCCTGTTGTGCTAAAATGAGAAGTGGATCATGTAGCTCTAGATGCAATATCAGGGTGCAGCGTGGGAAGGACCCTTCCTCCTCCTCCTCCTCCTCCTCCTCCTCCTCGGTGTAGGGTGACTTCAGAATGGTTCCCGCGGTCTGCGGAAAAGCTTGGACGGTGTCACTGGACGGTGCTGCTTGAACTGTTCTTCTGCTGGAAGGGATCTGCCTTTGCCGGATGAAACAAATTCCTAACCTTAACAAAGAATGTATAGATTTTTTTTTTCTTAAGGAAAGAAAAAAACACCTCTACATCCTTGGAGCTTTAACAAAAGTTCCTCCAGAACTTTCAAAGGGAAATCTGAAAAGCGTACGGGTAAGGTCAGGACTAGAAATGGAAGCAAAATAAATTGGTGGCTGGGCTTATCGGGTTTGCAATGTTGTATGCACTTCAGTCTCTGAACCAGGTAGGAACTTATAAAAGCTAGAATTTCTCTGGATCCTCATTTTGGAAGGAGAAACAAGGAGAGGGATCCAGAAGAGATCCACGGAAAGCAAGCGAGCTGATTCTGTAGGAGTTCTTCCCAGGATCTGTGCAGTTTAGCACGATAGCTGTGTCTCCACAGCTAAAAGGATGTTCAGGTCAAGATGATGAATGTTTAGGTTCAGCTGAGCCTGCAGTTCTCTCAGCCAGACTAGAATGATGTACGCTGAAGTGCTCCTGAGGGGTTGTAAGTGCAACTGAAACATAAGTACTAGTTGGTTTAGGAGATATACGGTTTTTATATGCCTGTGTCTGTGTGTACATCTGCAACTGCGTATGCACAAAGGGAGCACATTTTATCTTGATTTTTAGACAGTGTTTCTCATGCATGTGAAATGTCTTTAGGGCTGAAAACGATGAAATTAGAAAACAAAAGGAAAGCTCTTTGGTTTTGCAGAATGGAGGTCAGTCTACAGACAAACTTTTTCTCTAGGATTTTCACACTGAAATATTAAAACTAAAAACAAAACCTCAAGAACTTGAAGTATTTGTGTGTCTTAATCATCATGTCACAGGAGAAGTCTTCATGTAAATTAATTATTAAATATACTTTAAGGGAGTTATTTCTTTCAAAATGGGCTTGGAAGAAAGCCTTTTTTTAATAATGAGAGACAAAACTTGACCGAATAGGGCTAGACAACAATCAGGTAGTTTGAAGAGACTTGCATGATTTCCTAAAAATGTCGTTGCTGAGCTAGAAACATCCCCTTAGCTAAGAACTTAAATCACATATGGCTGATGGTAATACTTCCGTGCAAATACTATGCTCAATAGATCGCTTAATATTTCCGTGCAAAATGGGTTTTCTGCTCTGTGTTTTGCTGCTGAGGTTGACTAAGAGCGGGAAAAATCGTCAATGCCCTGATAGCGACATCTGGGTAAATTTACAATATGGGTCTACATCAGTGATGGTGAACCTTTTGAGCTCGACGTGTCAAAATCCATTAAAAAAAACTAGCTTAACTTGGGTGCTGTGCTGCATCTAGAAATACCCATAATTTTGTGATATTTGTAGCTCTGATAAAAAAGTTACATTTTTGATATATGTATTTATTGAAAGCAAAAACAAATAATTCTTTACATTAGTGACTTTTTTGTTGCTGAATTTCATTTGCTAAATCTTAATTTAGAAGTTGGTATTTCATACACTTCAAGCCCAAGGAGGCACTACTAACTTCATCTGTCATTTGGTTTCTTGGTCTTAAAATTTAACGCTGAGAATAAGGTCTCACAAAAGTACATAGAGGGAGAGTAAATCCATTGCTGCCTGCCGCATGCAGGCCTTCAGTCCTCTAGCTGCCTGGAGCACAGACTCGACTCTTGGTGTCTGTGGCCGGTTTTTCCATCTTGACGTTTATCGCGCCGGTCCTGTTAGCCTGTTCTCGCGTGGCTAAAACCAAGCCTTCCATTTCTTCCTTCAGTGTTACCTTTGTAAGCCACAGGCAGGCCTTTCCTGGGTGATTTGCTCCAAGAGTTGTCCATGCAATGCTTTGGTGCGCCAGCGCTCTGCTTGGGCTTGCGCTGCATTTCTCCCATGCTTAGCCTTGCTTTGCTGCACTTGGAGCAGCTTTCGATTGTCCAGCTTCATCAGAGCTGCTTCTTGACTGCTGCCTTACCATTATTATTACCATTACCATTATTATTATTGTTACCATTTATTGATATAGCACTATTAGCACGCACAGCAGCGTCAGAAGTCCTGCAGGCGGCTTACAATCTGCAAAAAAAGATTATTTAATGTTTATGAATAAGTTGCATTAATAGTAAAATAAGTCACAGTTTCTTTTTTCAAATTTCCCGGGCTCAGCCTCCACCCAGCGCCCCCCCCTTCCTAGCCCTGCTCCTGTCTGCCCCTCCCCCCGGAAGAAGCGGGAGGGGCGCTCAATGGGAGCAGCAGCAGCAGCTTCCCATTCATCTCGCGGCGGTTACCCTGGAGCGACACGTCACTGCTTTCCGCTCAGCCAACCTTCCTTCCTTCCCTCGCCACAACCAACCGCCCTCGGTCCGCGGCACCCATCCCGCCTCCTCCCTCCCTCCCTCCGCCACCAATCGCCGGCCGAGATGCCGAGGCGCTCCTCTCAAACGTCCTTCTGGCTGATCGACGTCCCCACGGCCCAATAGGTGCCCCTTTGAGGGCGGGCCGCCGAGAGCGATTGGCATCGCGCTCTGCCAATGGCGCGCGCCCTGAACCTGCTGCTCTGCCGCCGCCGCCGCCGCCGCCGCCGTCGGGCTGAGGCAGGGGGCGGGCCGGGCCGGGTGGCAGGCAGAGCAGGCGGGCAGGCAGGGTGCGTGCGTGCATGCGCGGGGCGCGTGGAGCGGATGGATGGCTGAGGGAGCGGGGCGGACGGACGGAGGAGAGCGGGGCCCAGGTGAGGCGGCGGCGGCGGCGGCGCTGCGGGCCACGAGGGGCGGGCGCGCGGGCGCGCGGGAGCAGGCCCCGCTCTCCCACGGTCGCGGGCGGCAGGGCTCGGAGGCCGTTTCCCGGCAGTTCGCAGGGCCCTGGGGGGCAGAGGAAGGCTCGTGGCGGTTGAGACGGGCGCCCGCGAGAGGGCCTTCTCGGCGGTGACCCCTCGGCCGTGGAGTTGTGAAGACGCCCCTCTTCGCCCTGGCCTTCGCTTAAACGGAGAGACACCCTTTCCCTTGTCCACTGGCAGATGCTGCTGTTGTTTTAATGATCTTTGGTTTTAAATGTTGTTACCCGCCTGGAGACCTTTGGGTAGAGGGCGGGATGGAAATGCAAATGCTGTAAATAAATAAACATTTAGCTGTAGGGGCCACCTGCCTACCTACCATCTGTAGGGATCTGTCTACACCCAAGTTTTAATCCGGATTCAGTTCACTTTCAGAATGACAGAACGCATCACCCAAGGCGGCTGGCCGGTTTCCTTCCGCATTCTCTCGCCCGAGGGTGGGTTTCCCGAGAGAGAGGTGGCTTGTGACTTTGCTCAGGTGCTCTTTTGCTCTGCAAGTGGAGCGAAGCTGGAATGAAAGCTTGGGTGTAGATGGACCCTGAGGTGCCTCTCCCAGGTACAGGGATAGCCTGGCAGGGAGGATACCCTGGCGGCAGAACTTAGACCGTGTGGCAGGACCAGGCCCCTGCCTGGAACTGTGCAAACATGAGTGTGTGCTTAATTCGTGTGCATGGGCGCGCTTTCTGGCGATGCCCCACTGGCAAAGGCAGATTCCACTTCTCTGCATTGACACGTCACTAGAGAAACTCCCAGGAGTATATCTGCCAGGGGGCGTCTGCCCTTTCGTCCCACAGCCCCAGATGCAGCCTGTTACATTTCATTTGATTTCCCAAACACTGCACTAAAGGTTGAATTTGCATCGCTCATTTTCTGCTCACTGGAAACAGCTCTGCCTGGTCTCTCAGCTGCGTGTGCAGTTTAGATACAGACTAATCAATTATAAATAGTAAAAGTTAATTGCTTCTATCAGATCTCTGAATAAATGCATTGCATTGCTACATTCAGTTACCCAACCATTCGTATTCACTGTTAAGTTGTATCAAGTATGCCCCAGGTTTCTGTGGCTTGAAGTTTGCATGCACAAGATGGGTTAAAATGATTTAAATTTCCGGTGATGATGCAAGTCATTCAGATTTGTATGCCTTAGCTACCTTCTGTATTTGTGAGTCTCCACAGAACAGGAAACATAATAGTTCCTCTGTTATGCCAGAAACTCCACAGAATATCAGAGGTCCCTAGTATAGACTTGCCAGTGTCCAAATCAGCAAGGGTGTCCATTGTCATTTGTGATTATGGATAATAAGGACGGCTTGGGTTTTTTTGTGGAGGGGTATTACACTTCAGAGAGGAAATAATCAGAGCGTGAACCTGTGAGGCTAAACTATCTCTGTCCATACAGTAATTAAAGTTCCGGAGTAAATGCTGTTAGTCTTTGAAGATCCCAAGTAATGATCTTTGTTCATGGTCTGGAAGATTATCTGCGTCCATAATAGAATGGCTTGTAATATTAAAATGTAGCCTAAAATGTCAGTTACATTAGGTCAGGTTTTCTTAAAATTTTGCTTTTCTGTTCCTTCCAGGTCTTTAAGAATTACGTGTTGCCAAAATGACGAAATTGGGCTTCCTCCGCTTGTCCTATGAAAAACAGGACACCCTACTCAAGCTCCTCATTCTTTCTATGGCAGCCGTGCTATGTAAGTCTGGGCTTTCAGAATTCTAACTGCCTGCAGTCTCCTGTTTCACTTGAAATCTTGAGCTTGCTGCGCAAACGGTTGTTTCTTTCCTCTGCCTTAGAGTGGTTTAGTTGTGCTAGTGTGCATATGTTCCTTCCTTTTGTGTTTCAGCTTTTTCTACTAGACTCTTCTCTGTGCTAAGATTTGAGAGCGTTATTCACGAATTTGACCCGTGAGTATCATTGTGATTTCTAAGATTCCAGGTATATATTGCTTATTTATTTTGTAGGAGAGTGTGTGCTGCTGTTTTGCGCTGTTCTCCATTCCCCCAAGCTGTGCGGATCAAAATGGTGGTTTGTCCTGTAAATTGTACCATGACAATCAGTATAAAGCCTTTTCATCACCATTAGTGGATCACCCACTATCTCTGCTTGTAGTGTTATAACCCCGAAAAAAGGAAATTGAAAATTGTTCTGCCTCAGTTAGTGGGCTTAAAATACACCAGGGATGAAGTGTCTTTCTGGGGGGAAAAAACCAACTTCTGTATTAAAACTATACCAGACAGAACTGTGCAAATCTAGTCCTGGGTGGGTTAAAAAATGTAGACATTGTTAGTGTTGTATAGCTAGCTGAAATAGTCTAGGCCAGTTGGAATTCAGTCTTTTAAGTAACAACATGAAAACTGATTGCTTTTATTACAGGCGTTTAGCCTGATTTAGAGGATCTTATCTGAGTGCCTTGAAAATGAAGTCCAGAGCTTATTGGTCCTGGCAGCTTGCAGTGAAAACTGAGTAAAGTGGTTGCTTACACTTTGGCAGTGTTTGCACTGATTAGCAATGTTAGATTTGGCCGTGTTCCTACAGAAGCACCTTTGTTAGAGGCTGAGATTGTAATAGTAGAAGCTCCACTGTTTCCAAAGCCCAGCAGGAAAGGATCTTACATTTCTGTCTCTATCACAGGTATTTTAACTATCGCACAACTCGCTTTTTGGCAGAAGAGGGTTTCTATAAGTTCCACAACTGGTTTGATGATAGAGCATGGTATCCACTGGGGAGAATCATCGGTGGAACTATTTATCCAGGTAAAACACGAAACTTGTGGAAATGGGGGTTGAGTGTGTCATAATCACATAAAGTCTTAAGTTTTATTGTTAAGATCTGTGGGCCATGGTTTCTGGATAATGAGCAGTGAGATGAGGGCACAAAGGCTTCATCACTAGAAAGTGCATGGCAGTTAGCAAAGATGCAGTGCTTGGTTGGCCGTCTTGAATGCAAAACAATATTAGAGATATTTTAAGTTGATTGTGCGTAGCCTTCAGTGAGCTAAATTCAGCTTAAGTTGTCAAAATGCTTGCTCTGTTTTCTTATTTCTGGAAAGTTGAGGATTCTTTGCCAATGGGAAATCTTTGCTTCTCTCTTAGGTTTAATGATCACTTCAGCAGCAATTTACCACGTTCTGCACTTCTTCCACATTACTATTGACATACGAAATGTGTGTGTTTTTCTGGCCCCTCTTTTCTCATCCTTCACAACCATAGTTACGTACCATCTCACCAAAGAGCTCAAGGTAAAGCCAAGGCGTAGGGTATAATTGATATGTTTTTAGTTTTAGTTTGTCTGTGCAGCACTGCAAAAGTACTTGAAGTCAGCACTATTATTATGCAGTGCTGCCTATATTTAGTTTGTTCCTTCAGCCCAGACTATCTGGTTGAAGCTTAAATTCAGATATACAATACAGATTTTGATGCAATTTTTTCGGTTCCCTTGGTATTCCAAATAAATAATGTTTTATACGTTACTGTAGAAGAGTCACACCCTTTAGATTTCTTTTGCTGGTCAGAAATAGCTTATAATTTAATTTGTTCCTCAACAGCCTTGTCTACATCCCTTGCAGAATAATGTGATGAGCTGAGAAAAGGTGGCTCATTTGGCTGACTTGCTTTTTCATTTGCACGTGATAACATTCCCATCCCTTTGACAAGTGTAAATGAGCTTATTAAGAACAGGGATGAGATACCTCCCTCACTAGAATGGATGCCTAGGTACATATTCTAGGCTGGGGTCACAGGAAAGATGCTCTCAAGGCCATTTGCTGGGATTTGAGAGCAGGAGAAGGTTTGCCCTTGTTTTTTGCTTGAGATTCCCAGAAGCAATTGGTGGGTCACTGGGTGACGCACGATACTGGGCCAGATGGGCTTTGGCCTGATCCAGCAGGGCTCCCCTTAGGTTCTTATCTTCTTATGTTCACTGCTTAGGATGCAGGAGCTGGCCTCTTGGCGGCTGCAATGATTGCTGTAGTGCCTGGATACATCTCTCGGTCTGTCGCTGGATCTTATGACAATGAAGGTAAGCATAATGTGGATGTACAAACGGCACACTGGGAGTTGCCTGATGGTATTTCTCCAGCATGCAGCCAGGGCAGAGTTTACAACTTCCTTTTTCACGTCACATGAGAGGCTCCAGCAATGCGTGTTGTCTAGGCCTCTCGGTTTCCTGAGTCTATATTATTCTGTGTCACATGGAAGAAAATAACAAGGCTTTTAGCTTTCGCAATACCATCGATATTTGTGATGGTCGGTCTCCAAAGCTAAACTGTCTCTCCTGCAACTCCTAAATGGAGCATATGGCTGGCAACTGGATTTAGGTATTTTTTAGGCTTATCTATGGCAGATTTTAACCGACTTTATATAGACTGTACCTTGAACAATAATACCACAATAAATTCAAAGGGGAAAAATTGTTTTATTAAAAACTTGTTTGTTTTTGTATGAGAAAATAAATATTCCAGTGTTTGCATAAGTAATATACTTCTAATGCATATTTGTTTTAGTGTGTTTCATTTTTTTCAACGCCTTTAATTTATTTCTAGGCATTGCTATATTTTGCATGCTTCTCACTTACTACATGTGGATCAAAGCCGTCAAGACTGGCTCCATTTACTGGGCAGCTATGTGCGCCCTTGCTTATTTCTACATGGTAAGTGAGGATAGCGAGCTTCGTAAAGAGCTTACCAGCTGAGAAAAATGTTTAATTGTTCTGTTATCTTCAAAACTGCGTGGAACGAATGTGGTCTGTGTTGCACTTTTGCTTTTGGGCTTTCTGAGCAAGGCTGTAACTCTTTATTCGTAAGTAAGAAAACCTTGGTACTGTTTAGGATGTACATTAGCACCTGTGCTTTGTGTTGTCTTTGGAAGATGGAAGATGGGGTTAGGGCCACATTGTTAAGCTGATTTCTGAACTAGGTCATTTCATTCTTTCTCACACTTTTTTGTGTGTGCTGGCAACTGATTCACCTTGTTGGGATTTGGAAAAAAGCCACTGTGGTGGATGCATCTTGCCTCAAAAATTCCCTTTCCCTGGAACCTCTGATGAGTTCTGGTACTTTGTGAGTTTGTAGCTTCAGCGTTCAGTGTAATTCAATGTAATTTTGTTCAGTGAAATTGTAGCGGGTCCCCTTTGCGTGGTGCAGAGTCATCTGTGTGCCTGGAAGTGTTATGTCAGGGTTGACTGTGTAATTTTAATAAGTCACAAAATGTGGTTTTCGTAGTATAAGGGTTGTTTTCTCTCTTCCCAGGTTTCCTCATGGGGTGGCTATGTGTTTTTGATTAACCTCATCCCCCTTCATGTCCTGGTACTGATGTTGACCGGAAGATTCTCTCACCGGATATATGTGGCTTACTGCACAGTCTATTGCCTAGGAACAATCCTGTCAATGCAGATCTCCTTCGTTGGCTTCCAGGTGGGCAAAATAAGATTATGTGGTTCTTCGAGCAGTGCAGGAAAAGAAAGCCCTCGCTAGCATGGAGCTCGAGTTCTGTACAGCCCCCGTGCCCGCGTCCAGCTTTGGGTGATCTATCAGCTGAGGGCCATTTGAGGGCAGAAACCATTTCATCCATGCTGTGGAGGCTTCCAGACTGCACTCTTGTAATGCCCTTTGGGAGGTGCTTTCCTTGGGGACTTGGGGAAGAGGGCCTTCTCTGCGCTAGCCCCCAAGATACGGTGTGACCTTCTTATATACATTTACACAGTTGTTTGAAGAGGAAGTCTGTCCTGTTTTTAATAATGAGGTTGTGGTTGTTATTATTAACGATGATGATGATATTTTTATGGACTTTTAAAAAGGTCAGGTTACAGCAGCACAAGTCCTTAATATACAGGATAGGGTATCAGTGGAAAGTACATCTTTCAGGCTGGGATGCTTCTAAGGCCATTTGCTGCTATTTGGGAGCAGGAGAAGGTTTGTCCTTGTCTCTGCTTGGGATGCCCATGGGCAATTGGTGGGCCACTCTGTGAGACAGGATGCTGGACTGGATGGGCTGTGGCCTGATCCAGCAGGGCTCCTCTTGCATTTGTATGGAATAGATGGGCTGTGGCCTGATCCAGCAGGGCTCCTCTTAGGTTCTTATGAAACACGGAGAAACACAAGGCAACTTTTTGCTGCTGGGATTCTGTCTCAAGGTGGTTAATTGTAGTTTTCCTCCAACACGCCTAACCTGTGCCTGTCTGTTCTTTCCTATAGCCTGTCCTGTCCTCTGAACACATGGCCGCCTTGGGGGTGTTTGGGCTTTGCCAGATTCATGCCTTTGTAGATTACCTGCGCAGCAAGCTGAACCCCCAGCAGTTTGAGGTTCTCTTCAGGAGCGTGATCTCTCTGGTTGGATTTGTCCTTCTCTCTATAGGAGCTATCCTGATGCTGACAGGTCTGGCGATACAGCTCAAGTGCTTGGCAATATCTCCTTGATTTAATGTTTGTGTAAATGTTAATATTTTGGCCTTGGGCAATTTCTTTTCAGAGTGCTTTGCTTCCTTGTTGTTTATTTATTGTGTTAACGTTATGTGAAAATGCACAACACAAGCAATTAAAACACAAATTGCAACAGGTTACAATTTAAATGTAGATTAGCTTCTGCAGATCAGTATCTTGGAATGCCTATGTGACTTTTGCTGGTTGAGAGAACACTAGTAATTATAATGGGGATGGATATTGAACGGCCAGGAAAATTCTTGCATCAATGTTAGTCTCCCTGACCTCTCCTAGGTAAAATCTCCCCTTGGACTGGCCGTTTCTACTCCCTGCTGGACCCTTCCTATGCAAAGAACAACATTCCGATCATTGCTTCTGTTTCTGAGCATCAGCCTACCACTTGGTCCTCCTACTATTTTGATCTTCAGCTTCTTGTTTTCATGTTCCCAGGTGAGCACAGCAGAGACAAAGCTGCTAAAAGATGAAATCGGGAGTTCGAGGAAAAGTTGTGTCCAAATTTGTTTGTCTTGCACACACTGCACGTTGTTTCCCCCCTTGCCTAGTGTAACTGAGCTGAAATTGCCCCCTCTTTTCCTTCCTTTTTTTCTTACAGTTGGCCTGTATTACTGTTTCAGTAACCTGTCTGACGCTCGCATTTTTATCATCATGTATGGTGTGACTAGCATGTACTTTTCTGCAGTGATGGTGAGTGTATTGAAGGCAAATGGGCAGTTTGGGGTGTTTCTACAAGGGCAGTGATTTTAGCCAAAAAAGTCATAATGCAGTCTTACCCAGGAAAGGGAACGGTGCTTTCTTATCAGGCAGAAGGTTAGAGGCTAAGGGAAACACCACCTTTTCAGGATCTTCCAGCAAACAAACTTGCACATTTATCATTGGGGTGCATGAAGACACTTGTGTGTGCAGTGACGCCGCTGGTGAGGGATGAGGTCCTTTGCTGGGCTGGCAGCTCATTTTTGTGGCCTGTCTATTGCCAGCTCATTTTCCCAGCTGGTTCCTCTTTCCTCCGCCTCGCTTTGCTGTTTCCACATCCGGCTCCTTGTCGCTCGTGCCTTTCATCTGTCTCTGCCTGTGTTTTGTTTCCAATCCTGCCTCAGTCAGATGCTTAGCGTGCCGTTGTTTTGACAGGTGCGTCTCATGCTGGTCCTGGCCCCAGTTATGTGCATTTTGTCAGGTATCGGCGTTTCCCAGGTGTTGTCAACTTACATGAAAAATCTCGATATCAGCCGACCGGACAAAAAATCAAAGAAACAGCAAGATTCAACTTACCCCATCAAAAATGAAGTAAGCAGTTATGTGTGATTCCATATTTTGGGGGTGGGGGACGTGATGCGAAAGATGCAAGTACAATGGAAGTCCTAGATCTTTTACACAGAGGGACGCTGTAACCCAGGAAGGCCTGTTGCAGTTTTCAGAGCACTTGCTGAACCACCTAATGAAGGACAGTTGGGAATCTTCTGCGTGCTGTGGGGTGGTTTACATTTGATTTTACAATCGAGTGATCTTTATTCAAATCATAATGAGATGATTACTGTTTGTGTTCCAGGTCGCCAGTGGCATGATCCTGGTTATGGCTTTCTTCTTGATCACGTATACTTTCCATTCAACTTGGGTAACCAGCGAGGCCTATTCTTCTCCTTCCATAGTGCTCTCTGCCCGGGGTGGCGATGGCAGCCGAATTATCTTTGATGACTTCAGGGAGGCTTATTACTGGCTACGTCACAACACACCAGAGGTGAATCTTAGCAGGGCCGGTCTCTTCATTCATGGTGGTAATGTTTTAGGCACAGCAGAGAGATTGGAGGCCCTCACAATCTTCGAAGGACTGACTGTATTTCAGCGTACAGGATCTGTAACTCAGACCTGTGACCTGTGGGGTTAAGAAATGCCTCTAATTACCTTTGAGTGACTGTACTGCTAAGTTTCCTAGAGCGCTGGTATAGTAATTCAGCAAACAAGTTTATGTTACTGACTCAGGATTACCCATCTAGCTCTCTTTCCCTTCCCGTTGTTATAAATTGGCTCAGCCTTATTATACATGTGCTTGTGTGTGTTCATGGGAATGATTTTGTTTTCTTTGTTATGTTTGGATCACAGGATGCCAAAGTTATGTCCTGGTGGGATTATGGTTATCAAATAACAGCCATGGCAAACCGAACAATTCTAGTGGATAACAATACTTGGAACAATACACACATTTCCCGAGTTGGTCAGGTAGGTGCAGGAGCTCCAGGAAGTTAAAATTTCCTTCGTTGTCCTAGAGAGAACATCAAGGTGTGTTGCAGTTGTTTTGGGTCTGGGGCAGTGAACGTCTTTAATGGCTGTGGAATGTGGATGAAGGCACTGAGAGTTAGACCCTTATGTTGCCTGATATTACTTGGTATTCTCTCTTGATCCTTTATAGCAAGAGATGCATTATGAATATGTTAGCTGCGTGTCTTTAATTTCTAGGCCATGGCATCCACAGAGGAGCGAGCTTATGAGATTATGAGGGAGTTAGATGTCAGTTACGTGCTGGTGATATTTGGAGGCCTCACCGGATATTCCTCAGATGGTAATTTCCGATTATGTAGTTGTTATTCTTCTCATAAAATAAATCTTGATTACTTGATGTCGTCGCCTTATTACCTATTGATTCATTCTTGAACCAGAGAGGGAATCCACAGTGTGGTGCAGGAAAGCTGACGATAGGGAACTCCTTCTCATCTCCCTTAATGATGTGTTATTTCTTCACGTGGTGCATCGCTGAACTTGACAGCTGTGGTTAACAGCGGTTTCTTGCCTTCATGGGGGCCATGAGTCCCTGGCAATTTTGGAAGTGGTTTGCCTCTGAAGGCCAGTTCGCCGGGACACTTTGCACAATGTGATCTTTTGCTCCTGCTTGGCTTGTCGGCTCCACTGTGGCCGCTAAGTATGGTCTGCTGGACTAGATGGGCTGTTGCTCTGGTCTGGCCAGTCGTTTCTCACGTTCCTTGCTTTAACTTTCTGCATCAAGAGCTCAGTTTAGATTCTGTGCTACACGCAAACTTTGTGTCGTGTCAGAAGCCGTGAAGCTGCCACACTTCCGGATAGACGTAGATAATGCCTTTGCTCCGCCTCTGTTCCGTCACCTCGCTCCAAAGGATGGTCTCTGAATTGGAGTGGTTTCTGTTCTTTAGATATCAACAAATTTCTCTGGATGGTGCGCATTGGTGGGAGCACAGACACCGGAAAGCACATCAAGGAACACGATTATTACACGCCGACGGGAGAGTTCCGTGTGGACAGGGAGGGCTCGCCCGTGTTGCTTAACTGCCTCATGTACAAGATGTGCTACTACCGATTTGGGCAGGTCTACACGGAAGCCAGTAAGTGCCTTTTACGTTAAATATTGCAGCGCTGCTTACGTTGGACTTAACCCCTGGTTCCCCACCGTCTGGTCTCTCTGAATCTTTGGTAGGCGTATGGCATTATAGAGTTGTGGCCAAGGTTTTCCATAAGCCTCCATACACCAATATGCTGTGCTGTATTGCTACCCCCTTAAGGGACACAGAATTTGGCTGTGTCACAAGAGGGAAACTAGATGTGGGAAATGGAACATGGATCAGAGGCGGGCGTGGGGACGCAGCCCTTGGTTGAGTAGCGTGTGCCCATCGCTGGGCACAGCTGCTGGATGGTGCTGTCCACTTGCCCACTTTTGGATGTGGTCAGACGTGCTGCTGGACAGGCGAGCTGGTATCTGGTCTTCTGGCCACGCAGGAGACCTTGCGTCCACCACAGCTTAAAAGGATGCTATGGTGGCCATAGGGGAGCAGTGGTGCTTTCTGTGTCAAATGTTCCCTCGCCGCCTTTTACCATGCAATTTGCCTTTTTGCTTTCCTCGGTTAAATCAGTGACTGAGCCTTGGTCGGTAAACAGAATGTAGGTTTGGTGCTAACTTGGGAGAATTCCCCCAGCCCTTTAGTGGAAAATGGGGACTTAATTAGAGATTAGGTTCCTTTTAGAAAACTGCCTGAAACTCTCATTCTGCTTCTTTCCCTTCGCTGTCTAGAGCGTCCCCCAGGTTACGACCGGGTGAGAAACGCGGAGATTGGCAACAAAGACTTTGAACTGGATGTGTTGGAGGAGGCGTACACCACAGAGCACTGGCTGGTGCGAATATACAAAGTAAGACGATGCTATAGATTCTTACTATTACTGAGTTCTGTGGTAATGTAGTAATTTCATTTTTTGGGGGGTGAAAATAAACGGTGCCCTTGTACAAATCTCACAAGCAGCCAGGTTTTCCTTCTAAGGATAAGTAAACCTTGGTAGATACATCCGGGGGGTGGGGGGTGGGCATAGATACACAAGTCCTGGTTGTAAATCTGTACTAGCATCAGAATGTTACTGCAAAGAGTAGGAACTGCAGCCTTGTCTTGGAAAGCATTTAGAGCAGGCATGTCAAAGATACGGCCCACAGGCCGGATGCGAAGGAGGCGCGGCGAGGCGACGCGAGGCGAGCGAGCGCGTGGCGGGACCCTCCATTGCCAGGGCGCCGCCATAAACAGCCAGCCCCTCCCTAGCCATGCCCTGGCCACGCCCCCAGCCCTCCTCTGTGCCCTAGCCATGCCCCCAGCCATACCCCTGCCCCTCCTCTGTGCCCCGGCCACGCCCCCAGCCACACCCCTGCCCCTCCTCTGCACCCCAGTCACGCCCCCTGGCCCTCACAGGGTTTTTTTTTTAAATCCGGCCCTCGGCCGGATTGAGTTTGACACCTCTGATTTAGAGGATCAGTAGGAACCATGACCTTTGATCGAGGTGGGATTTTTCTCCAAATTGCGGGGGGGGGGGACTCTTAGTTGTCCTACCACCTTCAGTAGTAAAAGGGGTGGGCATCGGTGACAGGGCCTTCTCAGTGATGGCCCCTAGGCTATGGAATAGTCTCCCCCTTGAGGTTTGTCAGGCTCCTTCACTGTATATGTTTAGAAAAGCAGTGAAGATGCAAAGAGGTGCATCTGGCCTTTGGTTAGACAAGAATATACTGTCTCTTCCTACTTCACAGACACTGTTTACTGTTTTAATATAAACTGTTATTGTTTTAATATACATTTGATTTTAAATGTTGTTACCCGCTCTGAGACCTTCCTGTTTGTTCCCGAGTCTGGATGATTTTGGGGAAGCCACCTGAAGTTTGAACAGGTTTCTCAACAGCTCTAAAAAAGAAGAAAAAGCTTCCTAAATAAAGAGAAATAATCTGTCATTACTTGAATAGGCCAAGGTTCACTGCTTTTATCACCCAGACTTCTCTTTCCCGTTCATCTGCCGTGTTTTCCCGTAGCGAAAGTGAAATGAGGCAGGTTCTAAAAGGCGGATTTTGTCTTTGCAGGTCAAGGATTTGGATAATCGCGGATTATCCAGGACGTAATTCCTTTCTCTGGACCCCATTGAGCACTGACCGAGCCTTTGCCTGTGAAGCAGACTGAAGTTTTTTTTATACTGTTTGTCAGCAAGGAGTTGGGATTCAGCTGCCCAAGAAATCCCGTCCTCATGCAACGACCCTGTATTCGTAGATGGAACGATTTTTATAAATACGAACCGGCTACCAAATCGGCACCTGTAGCTTTATGCTGGGATAATTAAAAAGGGTGTGGAAAGAGCCTGTGTCCTCCTTCATTTCCCTCTAATCTGGTCCTGGACTCTTCACAACAGTAAACGTGAGGCAGTTTGGTCTAGCGGTTAGGGAGCCCGGGTTTGATTCCGCACTCCTCCATGAAGCCAGCTG